>OX457137.1:6579409-6649409 GCA_949752895.1 Dendrolimus pini
TTCATATTGATATTCTAGTTTTATGTCTTATTTGTTGTAAAATCGCCGATTTTGGCGGGGACTTAAAGTTTGTGGTTTTGCTATCCAGTTCTATTTTCACTAACAAGTGTATAACTTAATGTGAAATAATATTTAACGGTAAAAGTAACTATATCAAGAATTGTATTTGTGAGTTGGCTGGGACTTGATGCGTAGTGTTTTATGCGAGTTTTTATAAAAATATGTTTAATTTTAAAAGTGTGAACTATAGTTATTTATAGTTGCAGTATAAAGCTTGTTTTTAACTAAGAACTGTACAACTGTGTTGAAAAATCAATTGTTTAGTGAAATGCATCTATTAGCACTGCTCACCACAATAATTCCCTCATTTAGTGAATGAATTGCAAATAATAAAAACTAATTCGTGGCACATTTAAACTGGCTAAATTAAAAAATCGTCCAGAGCCAAATGAAAAGAAAAACGTATATGTGTAAAAAATCCGTAGACAGAGAAACCTTGTCTACGAAAAAATCACTAATTCACCAAGTACTATGAGTGAAGTGTTTTTGGCGGGAATTGAAAGGAGGCGTTGTGATGTGGTTTTATCTTCTAAAAATGTGTAAATAGTTCATTGAAATCTTACAATTTAAGGACCCAATTTAAGGAAGAATATTGCATTTTTTAGAGGACGCAATTTTATTTTTGGGACATGTGTGGGTGGTCAATAGAAGCTTAACCTCAAGTTTGTGGGGTCGCCACCCTTGTCCCCTGGCCATCATCTTGGAAAAAGGGGTGAAAACACTTTTTTCACGATATCTCGGAAACTATGCGTCTTACAAAAAAATTGTAGTCATAATTTGTAGCAAATTGTTTTGCCTACAAATATGTTTATATAACTTTTTGCCCTAAATTAAAAATTAAAGAAGTTATAAGCAAAAAAGTGAGAATTTTTTTATTCATTCTCTTTCTTTACCATAGAACTTACCAAATTTAACTTATCGAATGTTAAGCAGGTAGAAAAGGTGCCCCGTTTTCCCCGCCACCTATGAGGTAAGAGTCCGTAGGCGCGTTTGCTTATAACTTCTTTAATTTTTAATTTAGGGCAAAAAGTTATATAAACTTATTTGTAGGCAAAACAATTTGCTACAAATTATGACTTCAAAAATGTTTGTAAGACGCATAGTTTCCGAGATATCGCGAAAAAAGTGTTTTCACCCCTTTTTCCAAGATGGCGGCCGGGGGGACAAGGATGGCGACCCCACAAACTTGAGGTTAAGCTTCTATTGACCCCCCACACATGTCCCAAAAATAAAATTGTTCTAAAATGAACAATAGCTGTAGAATATTGAAAATTTTTGAGTAATAAATATATATAAATAAAGTAAATGTGAACTGTATAGTTAAATGTGGATGTTCGAGTTTTCACAACTGGCGTCAGTTGTAACTTGTCAACTGCGCTACCCATACGAAGACATATGATAGATCAGAATTGGCTGTTTGGACTAAGATTCATTTGCCTGCTTTTGTGGCGAATTTTACTACTATTACTCGACTGTTAGTGAAATACGCCTTTTGAAGTCCAAATCAGTCAAAAACCTACAATTCGACCGATCCTTTGGCTTGATGATTTAAAATTAAGAAAAAACTAGTCTATCTCTATGAGCTCAGTTACTGTTCTGTTTAAGATACAATGAAAAACTAAATCATATTTAGAATATTAGTTATTTATTTTGGATTATTATATGTACATATTTTATTCCCACTGTAATACAAAAATATAATTGTGTAACTTTACAAGAAAATTATTAAATAAAAACCATTTTTTGTTCAGCTTTTTAGTTCATATTCATCCAGATATTTTTGCAAATAATCAGAACCGACACGTTGTTCAATCATTTTGAGGCTTATAGCAAATACTTCTTTAGCAATCTCCTTATCACGTGCTAAAGTTGATTCTTCACAGTAAAAACAGTTATTGAAATATAAGCCTGTGACACCCTCTAGATCTGATGCTGTTGCAACATATACTGTTGTAGCAGCTGCTTGTTGCTGGAAACAGAGACATTTTTCTATTTATAATTTCAGTTCAGTCGTTCAGCCTGTTCCTATGTCTTACCAACCATTCACTTGCCTATTGGTTAAAATTTGACATAAGCTACATACAAGTAGTGTCAAAATTAAACCATTGATGAGGCAAGTAAATGAATAGGATACATAAATCGGCCATTAATCAGTTTCATGATGCACTGTATATCGACACGTTACTTAATCAATAAGTTATATGTGAAATTTTTTATTTGGTATTTCTTATGATGATCAATTATAAAATTTAAATCTTTTTACCTGACTGACATGGAAGAGTTATGTTTTTCACGCATATCTTGTATGTTTGTAAATTTTGGGACCCAATTGCAAATTATAAACCAAAAGAAAAATTATGGGTTTTGCTTGCTACACAACTTAATGCAGATATGTAACTTAAGCTTTCAGCTCATAATTAAAGTCTATTAAACCGAAGTAGACACTAGTTTGTTTACTTTATAATTTATTTTAATTTTATTTTCTATTCTCAATCTCGTTTCTGTCTTCATAGTGCATTACTTTCAAATTGTCTTTTTTGCATTTGGATTTTTGATTTCTTTGTACTGCTATTTTTGGTACTAAAAAAATGTAACATATATCTTTCTGAGATAAAAACATTATTTTTTACTGTGAAGCAAGCAAATTGGTAGACTTCCCGACTAATTGAAAATGGTTGCCGTCGCCAATCGACGTTTGCAACATCAGGCACGAAGCCAATGTGTTACCATCGAAAAACTATTCCAAAGTTATTTTAATCAGTTCACTTAATATTACTCACATGATATTATGATAATGGCGATGAATATATGGTATTGGATATAAGGTATTCATAAAGTATTTCGCTTTAAAGTTGGATAATAAAGAACAATTACAACACTTGCTTTACAATCTAACTATAAACAAGTCTTAGCTACACAACCACCATCCTACATCTACCAATGTGCTACAACCCAAACGAAAAATAAGTATATCACTTAATATCATGCTACAAACATCCCACTGCTGGGCTTAGGCCCTCTCTTATCTGAGCCAAAGCAGATTCACGGGTTTCAGTGTTTAAGCTCCCTATCTTCTTTTGTTAGTATTAGTGTAACAATAATTTTACATACCAGTGATTTAGTAAGCGGACGAACCAAAAAGAAGGCTAATCTATATAACCACCATGATTTACTTAAATTTGTGAACACCATGTTTCCTGGATGGAGCGAATTTACACTTATGCCTTTATACCTCCATTCCTCACTCAAAATCTGGAAGACAATAAAAATAAATAAGAATGGTTTATTGAGGATGATTACAGACTTTGGTCTGTTTGTCTGTGAATTTCCCTTATCCATTGGGAAATACTAATAACACAAGTGTAATGCACTAAGCTGGGTGATATACAATGTGTGTGTTTGTGTGTCAATTATAAATTTTATTATAACATTTAATAGTATGGAATTATTGTGTTTGATCAAACCTATTACTTGCCTTTGCGGTGATCACATTGAAGAGCTTGGAATTGTTGTAAGCCATCATAGCTGAATATTGATCTCTTGCCATTGATAAGTTTTGTTGTGCAAACATATTTTTTAAACTGGCAAACCTGTAAATTTAAGTAGTTTTAATTCACCCTCATTCTATATTTTTGTTGCTTTCAGAATACTCTTGATTTACTTGTATATGAAAGAAAGAAAAACTTTATTTGCAAAAATAACGACGTAATTACATTCCCTATATTTATATACACAGAGTATATTTTGAAAATATTTACGCCGCATTTTCAGCAAACAAGGTTTGCACTTAGCATATTGCTGTGCCGGAATTATAATGAATGGGTGATAGGTAGGCAATCGTAAAAATCAGCATAAAGTATCCATGTTGTAATAAATAACAATAGAGGGTTTTTGGCAATTAAAACAGACTTTCTTATAAAAAGCTTTTAGGTAATCAATCAAAAGTTAAGTTTACACACCCCTCTTTAAATACAAATGTGCTATAATCAAAACATTATTTTGTTGTTAGTACATCTGTCTCTTTTAAAAAAAAAACATCTAATAATCTAAAGTAACAGAAATGTAAGACAGTTTCATTTATTCACTTCCATAGCCTTGTTGGTGTATGGACCAAATAATATTAACCCACTGTTGGGCTTACACTTTGCCATATTAGGGTATCACACATATGCACATGTTCATTAAGTGCTATATTACCTACAAAGAGCTTATTGACCAATTGTGTGTGTGTGACCCTCATCATAAAAATAACACACAGATCTGTTAATAACTCAACTAGCAGGATAAGGACTAACTGGAATTAAATTTAGTTTATAAGCTCTTTAGTGATGTAAGATAAATAATTCTTTCTATCAATGATACATTATACAATTATGACGTATTAATGCAACAATCAGAAACAAATTTTACATAAGCAGTGTTTTGTGCATAACTGTAGTTTAGAAATAAGAACACTTACCTATGTGACTCAGAAGAAACGAACACCACCCTAGAACCCTTCTTTAAAAGAGGTTCTAATAAAATAGCAAAATACATATGGCTAAGATGATTCACTTGAAATGTTGTTTCGAGATTGTCTTCTGTATCTGTGTAAGGTACACCAAACACGCCTGCATTCAATATCAGCATATCGAGATGGCTAAAAGTTGACAATAAACATTATTATTCCTTCTACACATTAACCCTTACTACTTATGCTACTACAATACTGGCATGGTAGTTTCGTGGTTAGCACATTTGGGTCCCAAACTAAAAAGGGGCATATTTGAATTGTGGCCAGAAAGCATGCACTGCAGTTTTCTGACCTACTCAGCCACCACATGCTGACTGTGAAGGAAAACATTGTGATGAAACTGGTGCATTTAGATAACTGATGTGTCAAACTTGCAATCCACCTTGAACAAGCATGGCGGGCATATTTTTTGTTCTACAAATGAGAGGCCTGAGCCCACAGTATGACATTTATGGGCTATTGTTGTGATCATTTCTATTGAATTTTTGAAACTTCATACACATCTACCCAGTAATTTCTGACAAATGTGGCTGCGATAGACAAAGTTAGACATAGAAATAAACATGACAAAAACACAAGGGTTCTATTTTTTGTCAAAATTGCCTTGGAACTCTAAAATCTATATTTAAATAACAGAAAGACCAAATGAAAATTCTGGTAAAATCAGATTGGCAAACATTTCAACTTGATGTATAACTTAAATATGTATGTACATAGTAATAATACTTACCTATGACCACATATATAAGTTATGCCAAATATAAACCCCGTTATGATAATAGGTTGATTCAGCTTTAAATGTCCAGTTGAGATAAACCACAGTCCTATATTAACCTCATGCAGGGAATTGACATAAATACTCTCAGGGACCCCTATAAAGTTGTAAAATGCAAATAAATGTACTTACTCTGAAAATACTGTTTTCACAGCCAGTGCACATTTCTTAACACTTTCCAATGATGCTAAATCTAAATGTATTGCTTTTAAATTGTCCTCTGATGCCTTAGTTTCTCTCACTATATCTTCAATGACCTTTCGTGTGGCCTCCATGTTTCTGTTTGCTAATAATACATTACAGCCATGTCTAGCCAATGATTTTGCTGTCTCATAGCCAATACCTGCAGTTGAGCCAGTTATTAGACAATATTTGCCTGATAAATCTACACCATGCAATACCTGAAAATATAAAATTAAAGATAATCAATGTTTAAAAACATGTAAATTTTATTGATAGTAAAATTTAAAATAATACAATATAAACCAGATGTGTAAGATAGTTATGAGTTTATTGCAAATATAATATAACTAGCTTCTGCCTGCTACTTCGTCTGCGGAATAGTTAAAAAAAAGTAAGTTAAAAAAATCCCTGATTTTGAAATATTCTTCAACGGTGCTCTGCTCCTAGTGGGCTTAGCCCAGGGGTCTCCAAACTTTGAAGCCTTAGGGTCATAATGATTTTTTCAGTATGTTGCAAGGGCTAAAACAGTTTTATATTTTCTTCCCTTAACTATATTTCTAGAGACTACCTAATCGCAAAGTGGGTTTCATTTCAATTATTTGTTAGTTATAAATATGCTTAAGTTTTCTGTCTGATCATTTTTGTCATTAACTTGTACCATGCAAGTAAATATAACCGAATAATTATCATTCTGTGTTTTTTTCTTCAAATTTTCATAGCAATAGTACAACAATAAGACATTGGGTGTTGTGGGCTGGATTGATGGCACTCACAGGCTTGATTTGGCCTGGATTGATGGTGCTCGCAGGCTTGATTTGGCCTGCGGGCCATAGTTTGGAGACCCCTGGTCTTAGCCTGATGATATATAGCCTATAGCCTTCCTTGATAAATGGGCTATCTAACACTGAAAGAATTTTTCAAATCAGCCCCGTAGCTCTTGAGATAAGTGTGTCAAGCAGAGCAAACAAACTTTTCAGCTTTATGTATTAGTATAAAATTATACCTGAAAAGCAGTGGATGAAGCATCAAATCTCTGCCGAAAATCATGAACATGTTTCTTCTCCTCTTTAGCAAAAGCTAACCTTGGATCTATATAAGTTTTACTTCCAGTTTCCTTATTTAAATATACAGTCTTGCCTTCCTCATCATTAGACTTGGACCAGCCAAAAGGCAAATCTTCTGGAATTACCTTCTTTTTACCAGTATTTGGATGTGTCCATTGAATTTTGTTTGTGCAGGTGCTGCAATTTGTTGTAATGTTGGTTAAGCTAGCTAACCAGGTGTTTATTATTCTCTACTACTAAAATTGACCAATATTTTATTTATTTAATAGTACAAATATTATATTGTAGAATAAGTACAAATAATAAATTTATTTAATATTGTATAATATTTGATATGATTTTATATTACTTTCAAGAACAAGATTATTCTATTTTCACTTGCTTAGAAAAGATTCATTTCTTTTTTTGGAAGATATTCAATGTAAAACAAATAAAGTATTCATTTTATCTAGGAATATGTAATGGTTTTGTACAATATAAAGCATTGAAATTACAGGGATGAGTGCTGATTATATGCATCATACAGGAGGGGTTGCTCTTGAAAGACCCACAGAAGGCTTGGCAGAGCCTCCCACATAGAGAAGGAACTATATTATTATGTTTCTTCAAGCCACAACATGTTGTGAAGCGGTGGTAAATTAGATTAGGCTCCCATAGAGTAAATAATATCCATAAACAAAATTAAAACTAAATAATTAAAATGAACCAGTTGGCGGTAGGCTGAATAAAAACTTTGACAATACACGTTAGACAAATGTCATCCTTGTCTTCCGTGACCACGGCCACTGAAAAGCGCCCGAAACGTCGGATAAACCAAAATCAAATAAATTACCGCACTTAAAACCGTTAAAACGTAGTTTTATTATTTCTACATACATTTTCAAACCAAATATCTTTACTATCATGTCATACTGTGCCGTGAGGTGGATACTGATACTAATCCATAAAATAGTTGCTTAGAGGTCCTTGGAATGAGGATTACAAGAGAAACTTGAAAGCAATAATTATCGGGAACTAAGGAACCTAACTTTTACATGTTAGAATAAGACTATAAGGAACAAGTAATATGAATTTCATAGGTTGAAAACAAGTCTTATTTGAATAAATATTCTAAGATTAAAAAGCCAGTATATTGTCATCACATGCACGTATGAGTTGATTGCTCAGCAGATAAAAATCTCAGAATTAGGTACCTACTTTACGAAATAAACGTTGCCGTCTTCGGTAGACTTTTCTTCCCAACCCGGAGGCAACTCGTCTTCACTATCGGAATCTATATTGTGCATATCTACTTTAACGTAACGAAAAAATTAAAGACAATACAAATGGCTTCGACACCAATTATAAGAAATAAATTTTATTAATTTACAGATATTATAATCGCGAAGTATAAATAAACAAAATTGCAATCGGACCGGCTAAACTCCATATTAGTGTCATAACAGTCAGCAGTACAATTATTTTTTTTTAGAGAATTTTTGCGTTCTATTAGTAGGTACGTATTGCAGTAGATGTCACTGTTCTCAAATTGAACACCAAATGAAAGAAAATAATAGGTTTCGTTATACGCAGTTGTTTTATTAATTTATTACTTGTTTAAGAAATATTTGATATGTTTTACGTTTTTGCAAGCCATATTAGGTAATAAATATATTTTAAAGTGTGTAAATTCTATTCCTCACCTTTTTCAAATTATAAAGCTCTTTTTAACTTTAATTACTGGATTTTTGATGAATTTTCGATTTAGCAAAAACTTATTTCAAAGATGTCAATTATGTCAAAACCAAAAAGACATTCCGATCGATACGAGTACACTCATGAATGTATGTACTTTGTTTGTGTTTTGATTAATTTTTGATAACTTTGTTTGATTCCTGGACTCCGAAGACTTCGCTTATCACGTTTACTAGTGTTCTGTGATCACGTTGGACTTACGCATGTACCCTGAACACCGATTTCCCTAACGATTTGTTCTCTGATGACTTGGAGTATGGCTTCTTCTGAAAGAGGTTTTTGTGTGCCCAGATGCGGTAAAACTTGTAAGTAAATCATCCTAACGGCACCAGATTAGATGTGGATACAAATGTTGTTATGAAAATGTATACCTTTGAATATTTAATAAAAAGAAGCATAATAAATCACGCTACCGCTAAATTGTTGTTTTATTTACTAACAAATAAACATTTTTTGGAAGGGCTTTTGGGAATTGCAGGAGTTAAATTATTAACTCCCGCAATTTCCAAAAGTCTAATATAAAAATTAAAATAATACTAGACGCCCGGGACGGTTTTTGCCGTTGTATTGTGTCGTATACCGATAGAGTGCGTTAGTATATATATTATGACTGTTGACTCTATACCAGTATATATAAAGTACTCTGTGCTCCATATATTCAATGTACTCTGTGCACAATCATATATTCAATGTACTTTGTGGGCTAAACCTAAACCTGTTTCATCGGCTTGACACTGACAGTTCCCCTACGTATTCGTCACAAAGGCAGGCAAACTGTCAAAGTTGGGACCGTGGAGAAAACACGTGCTAGCGATTTTGACGACATAAAATTATTAATTTAGCTAATATACTTCAATTTATCCTTGTTCTTTTATGTGCTTTTTATTCTGTGTTAATGTGACGTATATATTATTTAATAGAATCTGCTTTCTGTATGTTATCTATTTCTTTCGGCAGACTTGTTTTATATAACCTCTTAGGGTAAGTCTTTTTTATCATTACCGTTCCCTGGGGTGGGGTCTTCGACCATGTCAAAGATCCCTCCGGATCCGCCGGATCCTCCACCAGATCCTCCTCCTGACGCTTGTACTCAAATTGAATATAATAAATCGCACACTATTGAAACTCGTGGGACTCAGTCGCGAACTGCAGATATTAGAAAAAGAGTTGCAAAGGCTGCAATTTGTATCGAACCTGCTAAAAAGTCTGCTTCTGACTCCATTACAGATAAAAATATCTGGATTCATCTTTCTCTAGATGTACCCTATAAATAAAGGGAGGATGACAAGGGTCCATTCATCGTTCACGTACATAGGACAGAACATTGTCCTAATTCAGGAACTTCTATAAATAAGATGCAATTTGGTAAATATTTATTGAATGCGAAAGTTGGCAAAATTACCCAACATGGTGTTAAAAATGTGGGAAGAAATAGAATCTCAGTTGAATTCACATCTCCTCAGGATGCAAACAATTTTGTTAACAACCCTATACTATTAGACGCTAATTTCAAACCAACTATTCCGACTTTCAATGTTACGAGAATGGGGGTTGTTCGCGACGTCCCAGTAGATTGGACTATGGAGGAGTTTGTTTTGCAGTCTGATATCCCCCTGGGATTCGGACACATTCTTAAGGCCAGGAGATTTAATAGGAAGGTCCGGCATCAGGATGGTTCTACCGAATGGTGCCCATCCACAACAGTTGTCTTAACTTTTTACGGACAAGCCTTACCGAAACATTTATACTGTTGTTATACATCTGTCCTCATTAATCCTTACGTCCTCCCAACCATTCAATGTTTTTCATGTTGCCGCTTCGGACATGTGAAAGACAAGTGTCGATCCAAGCCCCGATGTTTTAAGTGTGGGCAAATGCACACAGGCAACTCTTGCTCTATAACTCCAGATAATGCCTACTGCTGCCTTTGCTCTGGGCATCATTTCGCTACTGATAAAAGCTGTCCTGAATTCCACAGACAGAAATGTATTTAAAAAAAATGTCAGAAGACAGTGTTTCTTATTCCGAAGCCGCAACCCTCTTTCCTCCCTGCGCCCGGTCTTTTTCTGACATTACTCGCACAATGTTCTCCCCTGCTGAAACTTTTATTCCTCATATTATTACTTCTAGACCCTCCAGAGATCTAACTTCCCCGACTCCTCCCAGGACACCCCAATCAACTAGTTATAGACGCACTGTCTACTCTTCTCCTAAGCCTCGTGCTCCTCTAGCTACGGGCTATGATAGGTTTGCCCATCAAGCCTTAATTAATCATTATAATCCTCCCCCTCCACAAAATGGTGCCGCTCTTCTAAACAATCAAAACAGCGGGGATGGAAATGATAATCTTTGGGATGGCCTACTTACTATGCTTATTAACATAATCTCAAAATTTGATGATCATCAAGCACCGTCCAACGTTGCCTCTAAGTTGTCCCAGCTTTTCAATATCATTAATAAAATTCAACCTTATCCAATGGAATAGTCGTAGTTTATATCCCAAAAAACATGAGATTAGCCAAATGATTCGTGCCCATGACCCTAGTATCTTTGCCATTTCGGAAACATGGCTTATTCCTGGTAACCATTTTCGGATACCAGGATATGCCAGTTTGCGAAATGACCGGGGTGATGGTTATGCTGGCTCGGCCATTTTGGTTAAAAACTCTCTTACTTACTCTCTTCTTTCTCTCCCGTCTCTTCCAGATTCTATTAATATTGTAGGATTGAAAATTCAAAATTACAACCTGTCTATTTTATCTATATATATCCCTCATCCTACTCCAAATTTAATCCCTATTCTAGAATCTATTTTTTCTTCGCTTTCGGGCTCATTCTTAATATTAGGTGATTTTAATTGCTCACACTTAATGTGGGGTAGTTCGCACTATGATTCATTTGGTTGTGACCTAGCTGATATTTTAGACCGCATTAATATTTGCTTATTAAATGATGGTTCGTCAACTCGTAGGCCCACTTCAAATGCTCCACCTGGTATTCCAGATTTTTCCTTCTGTTCTCCTAACCTCCGCTCTATCGCTTCTTGGACGGTGCTGGAGGATTCTCATGGCAGTGATCATTTTCCAATCCTCATTTCCTTGCCATATCTCATAATCCCTAAGCGACAATTCACTCCGCTTCTGAAATATAACACGAATAAAGCTGATTGGGTCGCTTACAGCATCGAAACTGATAAACAAACCAAATGTATCCCAGAGTTAACTAACTCTAACTTTTTGCATGCCCATAACAAACTTGTAGAATCTTTTCACTCTGCTGCTCAGTCTTGCATCCCCATGAAAAAAAATGATCCAAACAAGCGTTATTCTCCTCCATGGTGGGATGTTGAGTGTACTGAAATCTATAAAAAACGCAAGTCAGCAGAAAAGCAATATAAGTCGGACATGACTATTTCAAATTACATAAACTTTAGGCAAATCATGGCTCCTTCGAAAAGACTATTCAAAAAGAAAAAGAAATTATCATGGGCTAGATTTACTGAAAGTCTTTCTCCCCGAACCCCATCTTCTTTGGTATGGAAAGCAATAAAACGGTTCCGTGGCTCTTGCCTTCCCTCTAACTTCACGTCTAATGATCATTCGGTATGGATTAATTCTTTTATTAATAAACTAGCACCTCCTTCGGTTCCCTCTCATTCCTCTCTTCCATCCCCTTATCCTTTAATAATCCCTTCCCATAAATTTAATGATCCCTTTACCATGCCCGAGCTTTCTCGGGTACTACACCGTCTGAAAGATTCGTCACCTGGTATTGACGGTATCCCATATTCCTTTCTTTCCAAGTCTGGCAGCTTCACTAAAAATACAATTCTCAAACTTCTTAATAAATCTTTTGAGTTGGGTGTTATCCCTGACTTGTGGAAGACCCAAATAATCATCCCCATCCTCAAATCAGGCAAAAATCCTTCTGACCCATCCTCTTACCGTCCTATAGCTTTATCTTGCACTTTAGCAAAGTTAATGGAACACCTTAAGAACCGTCTGGAATGGTTCCTTGAATCTAACTCCGTCCTTGCACAAACCCAATTTGGCTTCCGTAAAGGTTTAAGTACTTTGCATAACCTCTCAATTCTGACCACTGACATTAGGATCGCCCTGTCTAAAAAGCAAGTTCTGGCAGCTGTCTTCTTGGATATTTCAGCTGCTTATGATAGTGTCTTACTTCACCACCTCAGGCAGAAATTGCAACAGCTGAGTGTCCCCGTGAGGTTGACACATTATATATGTAACTTTTTAATGGACAGAACGGTCGTTACTAGAATTGACGGATCGGTTCACTCCACTCGCCGTGTTTGGAAAGGTCTCCCTCAAGGTTCTGTGTTGAGCCCTCTTTTATATAATGTTAACACATTCGACTTGGAGCAGACAGTAACATCCTTCTGTAGTATTCTTCAATACGCTGATGACATAGTTCTGTATGCGTCAGATGAGTCAACGTCACAAGCCGAATCTATGTTGAATAAAGCATTATACTATCTTAACAATTGGTTGCTGGAAAACGGATTAGAACTATCTCCAGAAAAGAGTAAAGCCATAGTATTTTCACGAAATCGCAGTCCTCCAACAATTAAAGTATCCTGTAATGAACATATTATTCCTGTTTACGATTCTGTCAAATTCCTTGGAATTCTTTTGAATTCCAAGATGTCAGGACTTTGCCACCTACAGTATATTACCAAAAAGGCAGAAACTAATTTAAACATCTTAAGATGCCTGTCAGGTGTCTGGTGGGGAGCTCACCCTTATACGCAGAAGCTTTTATACAATGCTTTAATCCGCAGTGTCATAGACTATGGAGTTTTTATTCTTGAACCCTGTCTAAAAACAGCTTTAATAAAATTAGACAAACTTCAGTTCAAATGCCTCAGAGTAATTTTGGGAGCCATGAAATCATCCCCTACAAATGCTCTGCAAATTGAAGCTCTAGATCCCCCTCTTTCCCTTCGCCGTCAATTTTTATGTGATCGATTTTTATTCAAAACCATTCAATATGCTTCCCATCCTCTAATCCTGAAACTTGAGACTCTTTCTACTCTCATACCTAATAACCCGTACTGGCATGTTAAAGAACCACCATGTCTAATTAAGTCTCTTAGAAAAGTATCTCACTTAAATAATTCAGTTTTCCAAATACCTAAACCTGCCCCGTTTGATTCCTCATACGAAATCCTTATATATCGACCAAAAGTTCTTTTAAATTTTAATATCTCAAAAAACGATCACAACGCTAATCAGCTTTTTAATCAAAAGCTTTTGTTGGAATGGTCTGATTGGCGCCCAATTTACACTGATGCTTCTAAACTAGTTCAGGATGGTTCCGTTGGTGCTGCAGTGTGGTGCCCCTCATACAGACTAGCTCTTACTTTTAAGTGTCCCCCTTTGACCTCTATATTTACGGGTGAGTCAATAGCTCTGTTGGAAGCTGTAAAGTTTATTATATCTAACAAAAATAAATTTAGCACAGTTCTTATTCTCTCTGACTCATTAAGCTGTCTTAAGTCAATCGTTTCAGAAGACATATCAATTAGTTTGCGCTTTCCTCTTCTTCTCAAAGTTAAAGAATATCTCCTTCAATGTCAATCCTACAATTTAGAAGTCGTACTAGCATGGATCCCAAGCCACTCTGGCATATCTGGGAATGAGACAGTAGACAACTTGGCTACGTCGGCTGTGTCGACAGGTTCCCCTGATTATACAGACATTATGTCCCAAGATCTCTGTTCTAAAGCCTATTCAGATCTAAAGACCAATTGGGTAGCAGATTGGACAAGGTCAAGTCAGTTTAAAGGTAAATTTTATAGTGATATTTCTCCCGGGATCCCAGTTAAGCCATGGTTCAGTAAATATCGGACTGCTGATAAAAGAGCTACATCGGTGATCTGTAGGTTGCGACTGGGTCACGCGTGCACTCCGGTGCATCTGTATAGGATTGGTGTGAGAAACACTCCTATTTGTGATTGTGATACAGAGGAAGGTACTATTGACCATATTTTCTTCAATTGCCCATTATAACCTGTCTCTCTATATGATATACTACCTAATAAAGTTCCAAAACCTACTAATTTCAAAACCTTGCTGGCCAACATCTCCAAACCACTTATTTTCAATCTTATATATAAATATATATCTTTAAATAGTATAAAATTGTGATGTCCGTATTATAATTATGTAGTATAATTATCCATGTTTCTGTATTTGTATTTGCTTTTTATTTTACATTTATTTGTGTTGCTTACAGATGGTGGCTATCTGCACATCGGAACAAGTTTTTTATATTTTTTATATTCGTATATCTCTATTTCATTTTTTTATATCAGACGTAATCGCTATTTGGTAAAGACATTGTTTTTTTATCCACACCTGACACTGGCAGTAATGGTGGTTCGATAAAGAACGAGCCAATTGCCATTCAATTAAAAAGTCAAGTCAAGTCACAAAGGCAGGCAAAGAAATCTTAATCCATACTGCCAATTCTGACATATGACTGCCTCGTTTACGAAATTAACAATACCAGGAAAAGAAATTCAACCCAGACCTTTGGCTTTTTCAATGAGCTAGCCGGACAAAGGCTTAAAACACTCGACCACAGAGGCCGACTGTTGATATTATGTCTTCTTTTTGATAAGTATTAGGCCCGGATTCCACCAAAGCAGAGAGGAGAGGAAACGAGAGGAGATATGCTGCGAAGCTGGCAGGTTATTTCCACCGAAGCGGAGAGGAGAAGTGTAGCGGAGAGAAGATGTGAGCTTTGTGTAGCAGAGATGTGAGCTGTAAGAGATCGAAACGAGTCAAGGTCTGTCTGCAAAAGTAAGACGTCATGTCGTTACAAAAGTTACATCTGAATTTGCTGCGCACGCTTGTATTCAAAGCCAGTCAATCGATTGACGTCTTCGGGTGTGCGAGGCGCGGGCTGAAGGCAGCGGGGAATGGAGCGCGCGAGCGCGGGCGCCGCCCGGCCGCCCGACTACACACGTCTCCGCTCTGCCGCGCTCGCTCGCGGCACAAAATTCTATAGAAAAATAAGACATCTCCTCTCGTCTCCGCTTGATCTATTTCCACCGAAGCTAAGCGGAGAGGAGATGTGGAAATAACGAAACCTGATTGGTTATTCAAAACACATCTCCTCTCGTCTCCTCTCCCCTCTGCTTTGGTGGAAACCGGGCCTAAGAGTTGACATCAAACTTGCAAACCGTATCACAAAACTCAATCGAAGTCTAACACCGGCTCCACACGCTGGCCCCAACGTTGGTACCAACGCCACTCGCCTAACGTGTGGATCTTGTACATAGTGTTGGCCCCAACGTTGGAGTGACCGTTGGTAGTTGGCTGGCGTGTGTCGGTTTTATCAAAGGAATCTGTCTCAACGTTCGCGATCTGTCCACATATTGGCGATTTTCTGTCCTGTTGCAACACGCAACGAGTGGGTACGTCATCCACCATCTTCTTTGACGTGACTTTCTTTTTTTTTCAATAACAAATATAACGTATACGCACTCAGCACTGTAAAAGTGTTGAGAGCAAATTTAATTTCGGTATCGGACATCTTCACATTGGCTCTGACTGAAAGGAACTAGTATTAAAGCCAACGTGTGTACGCTTCACCAAATTAACCGACCAACGTTGGTATCAGCTTTGGGGCCAACGTGTGGAGCCGGCCTAAAATACAAGAGCAAAGTTGAATGGGATAATAAACAGAAACAAATTTAAGTCTATCCATTTATTTACAACCGAGTTATAAAATCCGTCTTTTTCTTTATAGTTGGGTTTTCTTTAGAAGTCGGCAGCGGCAACGTAAGCAGGCCACAAACTGTAAGAAAAAATATAGGTATTGTAAGGAAGTAAGTACGTTTATTTCAACATTTTTACATAGGTTCATATTCCAGCATGTGTCTTGTTTTCAAGTTTCGAAACATTATAATCAAATTATAATATTAAAAAATCAGTCGCCGTTAAAAAAAAACATCAGGCGGGCTAATTAGTACCAGCAGATTCCGAAAATACAACTTTTAAAGTTTTTGTCTGTCTCTCTGTTAGTTCATCTTCTGGGATAATGTCAGAGATATGGGCCGTTTCATGTATATATGGTGACGGGTCTTATGCGTTATTTCAGATGCAACATTGTTAATTACGTTAAATATTGACATATCTATAGTAGAATTATTTTCTCCGTGCAGTTTGGTTCATAAATCAAACTCGGCCTCAGCCCGGCTAGGGCGGTGAGCATAATGCGCGGGCGCGACGCCATTAACGATAAAAACTCATTCTTATCAAAGAAAGATTATCATTCTTATAAAAATAATTATTATCTTTTTTGCTGTTAATTTTAAACTTAGATATAAGTATTTATATTTATTTTTAATATACCTTGTTACATTCTAAACATTTGTACTTATAGTTTTTTAATACATAGATAACTAATTAATAATTTATTTCAATTCATTATTATCTTATTTTAATAAATACGTTGTTTTATCTATTTTTTTTCTTTAATTTATATCATTAACCCACAAAATGACAAAACCTAATACACTATCAATAACGCTTATCGACAACAATAATGCGTATCACTATGCCTGCCCATAAGGCCCGTGAGTGGAAGAGAGAGCGAAATACTCTCCTCACCCCTCCGATTATTTATGACCAAAACTGCACGGAGAAAATAATTCTACTATAGGGTAAAGTATAGCTATATACACTAATCTGCCCTGCTAATTGCACTTGTAGTATTCGTCATTTTTGGGTTTATAACCTTTTTGCAGAAATGATATCCCAAACCGCTAATTTATACATAAAGCTTATATATATATTGTATAGCCATTTTTTTTGTTTTTAGACACACCAAAAAGTTATATAATATGGACATGTTAAGATATTTAAAAAATATGTTTACAGCTTTTTTAAATCGTCATTCTGCAAGTACTGCGGTTGCTACTGGAAGAGCAGTAATGTGGGTATGCGTATTACTTTTTACCGCTCTAAATAAGACCCATTCGATGACAGTTTAAATATTTAAAGTAAACGCAGATAAAGCAGTACCTTGTGAAAGGATTACGTGAAGAACACTGAACGGATTTCAGTCGACACAGAGTTTTGTCTTATATCCCGGTTCAACATTTAGGACGATTTTTATCCCGATAAATGACGTTGGTTGCTAAGAATCGACGAATCCAGCCAGAAAGATGTCGCTGCGATTGTGCTTTGTTGCCCTCGTTGGAATTCACTAACGATACTGTCCTTACGGCAACGCGAACGAAGTTTCGTTAGCACATTCTAGTGCTTAATTGTTTTAAACCAGCAGTCTCGGCAGATGTTGTATTGTTTAAAAAAAATACGACTCGATTCTAGTGCCTCCTATCAGTTCCAATTGTGAATCTAAACCACAACACACAAGGAACAAAATCATCAAAATCGGCCCAGGGGATTACGAGAATCCTAGAACCCGATACCAGCGTCACCTACCGGTTCCAATTATGAGTCTAAACCATACGGGGACCCACTCAAGCACACTCAAAAAAATCATTATAAATATTACTCACACAACAATAGTCCCCCAAAAGAATAAAAAGTTGCTTCACACGCCGCGTTCAGCATCAATCCAGCGGCATTTGTGCCCATCACAGATCCAGTGCGGCCAATCATCATACTCAAACTCACAGCCATTCCCCTGACAATAAAATATAACATTAAGTATATATATTTTAACCAACAAAAAAACAATGTAGTTATGCAAAACTGTAAACAATAAATTACAAAGTACACAGGAGGTATGGCAGTTTTGAGATTATTTAAAAGGTTCATACAAAACTAAGCAGAATCACCAAGAAACTGTTTTTAGAGTTCTGTTGCCATTTGCACATTTTGGGTAAAACGAAATCTATAGGCCATCGTCATATTCGTCTATCCGTCAGTCAGTCGGTCTTGTCTTTTTTGATTTCTAAGAAGCTATAATAGAATTATTTTCTCCCTGCAATTTGAGTCATAAATCAAACTCGGCCTCAGCCCGGCTAGAGCGGTGAGCATGTTGCGCGGACGCAACGCCAGTAACGATAAAAACTCATTCTTATCAAAGAAAGATTATCATTCTTATAAAAATAATTATTATATTTTTTGCTGTTAATTTTAAACTTAGATATAAGTATTTATATTTATTTTTAATATAACTTGTTACATTCTAAACTTATGTACTTATAGTGTTTTAATACATAGATACCTAATTAATAATGTATTTAAAATCATTATTATTCTTATTTTGAATAAATACGTTGTTTTATCTATTTTTTTCTTTCATTTATATCACTAACCCACAAAATGACAAAACTAAGTACACTATCGATAACGCTTATGGACAACAATAATGCGTATCACTATGCGTGCCCATAAGGCCCGTGAGTGGAAGAGAGAGCGAAATACTCGCTTCACTGCTACGATTATTTATGACCCAAACTGCACGGAGAAAATAATTCTACTATAGTATGTCTTTTCTTTTTATTCCGAAGCTGGCAAAGAGGCAGACGGCTCACTTAATGCAAAGTGATTACCGTGTCTTATAATTGTTTGTGTCTCCATTTATGCTAACGAGGGGAAATCTGATAGAGTACCATCAGCTGCGCGATGGGAGAAACTCGTGGTCGGTGTTTGGGATTCGCTAGGTCGGGATGGCACTAGCACCTCTAGCCAGAAGTTGCAAGTGCTATTGCCACACCACAGTCAGTGATCTAAATATATCTCCGGAATATAAAGCCTTTTAGAATTATATTACAAATATTTGATGAAACATGAGGTCCAAATTTGAGTTAGTTATCCCTTTTTATAGAAAGTTAAATTACTTAAAATAAACCGAAACCAGTAACTAACTCCTTAGTAACATAAGAGGTTGGATATACTTATTAAAGAAATACAATTTTACTTATAATTAATTACCTTAAGTAAGTGGGGAATATTTCAACAGAGTATGCATTAACTGGTCCGATACATAGACCCATTATTGGAAACGATGACAACAACACCGCAAAAATCATATCCTCTGTTATAAAATTAATTAATATACAAAAAGTTCCGATCAGTCCATAAATTAATATTAACAATTTTTTCTTCCCTATGAATTTAACTGTACTGCTTACTGCCACAGCTATGACAGCACAACTTAAGTTGGCCACTGAGTTTATAAGATACGTTATGGTCTCTATGGTGTCATTGCATTCTGCACCATCTTCCGCAGTCTGAAAAATAAACAAAATCTTTAGTCTGAGTATTCAAACATTTAATCTTACAACTCCACCAGGGATGTTAGTGTTCGTTTCATGCAGATATAGCGATGGATTTAATGCGTTATGTGTTAGGAGCGAGACAAAAACAACGCGGTTGGCAAATACGCCTACATACATTTGTATGGGACAGTTCACTATTATAAAAATCGCTAACAACTAACAGGCGACTTAGAATCGCTTGGTTCTCGAAAAGTCTGCATCTTTTTGCAAGTATATCCCGTCGTCGTCTACAACGGTATGTACATATTTCAAGGAACTGTCTGTTTGATATTGTTCCAAGCTCCTACTTTCAGAAGTAATTTGATGTTGTGACGTCGCGATGTATGTATATACCTATTTCTACTACGTACACAGTGGTTTTCTAGAAGGTTTATCTCGTGTACAAAAACGATTCAGCAGAAACTTTCCGCCAATGTATTCTCTTTGAGCTGCGGTGTGGGATGATTTAATGATGAGGCTAACAATCTCTTGTGAAGTTCCTAAGATAAAAATTATTTATATGCGTCGCGTCAGTGACGACTACTCATATGCTATCGCAAAGTATTTTGCTAATAGCAACCAAAAACTGGTTATATTTATACTGATAAAGTCACGGCAATGAACTAGATTGTACCTTCTAAACAAGAGAGAATGAACTTTCCCACAATTTTCAAAAGAAGCGAGATAATTTTGCATTTACATTCATTGCATGCTGATAATAATCGCATTCTTCGAAATGTAATAGTGAGATATTGATTAGGTGTATTAACAATTAAAATATTCATTATCCAAGGCGAACAATCGTTAATTCTAGGTCATTTTAGGGGAGAAACATTTCCGTCGACTTTTCGCTCTGACAAAGATTTGTATAAGTTTCACTCTATCTGAGACTTGGATGATTCCTTGTTATCATAATTCTATTCTTTAAAAACACATTAATTACTATGCCGTAAAATAGTGGACTTTATTACAAAGGTATAAACTAATATTTTTACGTTTATGGTCCTGCTTTATTTACTATCTATACCAAAGCGGAAGATTCTCGAGTAATTTTTTTTATTATTAAAAGGAAGCAAACAGGCCAATAGACAAAAAATGATAATAGACAAAATCGTTGCTTAAGAAGTTATAGATGTTTGAAATACCAATCCAATGAACGACTTCGAAGAATTTCTATGAAACCACGTTGTCGTGGAAAACTTCGAATGTAAATTTACTCCTAATCCTAACCCTCAGTGTGCATAGTATTGATTAAACGTTGTGTATTAGATCATGATAACACAAGAAATTAGTATTCAAAAGTCTTTAATGACTTGTTGTTTTGTGCAGAGAAGGCCTACTTTAGATGTATTTATTATATAGCTAATAATTGGTTTTAATTATATGGGATACAATAACGTTAATAGGACCTCACTTCGTTCAGCCTTTGGGCGATGACTTTGCAAGCAGTTAGATCGGAACTACTGCCAGTCAGGACTCTATTCAATATATCTGGTACCCACATATACAGGCCGTTTAATCTGGAATTAAAAGAAAATAATATAGAATTAAACAGATTAATATAAGTGGTTTGCCGATGACACAAGCCCCGGTTCTAGTCGTAGGAAGCGGGAGGGGCGACCATCGTCAAGCCTGCGCACGACTTATAATTAAATGCTTTATACGATGACTATACGAATTTGTTCTTTCGTAAGGCGGCATGGGGCCAAAATACATACAAATCTATGTGTATCAACATAGTGTTTGGATTATTAAAAAATAATTTAAATGGAAATAAAATTAACTACGGAACTACGGTTTTAATTTAACAATTTCTTGATGTAAAATTGCGAAATATGTGATGTCAGACTGGGGAGGGAGTAGTCTCTTGAATGTGACCAGCTGTGACAAGGACGGGGGAGGGGTCAAATTTCAAAATGGCATTTCTATCTTTAAGGAACTTTCTTAATATTGGAAAATAATTAAAGCCCAATTTATTTCAACAATGACTTTTGACAAGTTTATAAAAATCGATCTGTTTCGAGCAAATATGGCGAAGGCAAAATGGATAGAAAGACCCCCATTTATTTTGTGGAAAGTACACGTCATAACTCGTAACGTTATCTTTGACCCTTGTAGGGTCGGAATTGTTATTTACTTACTACTTACATAGGTTTACATGTAATTGTTACAAAAGCAGTGGGTCGATTCAGTCCACAAAATCTTCCATAAAAATAGTTTATAGTTCGCTACCAATTCAATTTGCTATGAATGAAACTTACACTGAAAATATCCCAAATAATAAGAATCCATTCAGTAACAACCACTTTAAGTAAGGCGCTCTCAACAGCGGTAACGTTTGTACTTTGAGAGAGTTGAAAAAGCTGGTCTTCTCTCTACTCATGTCCGACGATTTCAGTTTTTTGATCTGTAATATTAAAAGAAAGTATTGAGAGGCCATCGCAAAAAGCAACAGGCAACATTTTTGTTATTTTTAGAAAATTTCCACCAACATAAAAGTTATTTGAATCTATATTTATTAATGATAGTTATTTTGTTTGGATATGTCTTTATTCTTCACAGCTTTGGGGATGAAACAGCGTTGAATTTCGTGTATATGTTGGTTCTTGACAACGAGGTTGTAAATACACAACAAAATACCTACTCTTTATTATATACATCAACATATTATATAAAAATAATATAAATACTTTATTGTCTTAAATACTATAGTAGTATAGGCAGCCTTATTTCTAAGGCAATCTCATCCAGGTAACTATAACACTTTGTCTTTTATTAGAATAGTTTATGTATTTAAAGTTAATGCAAGCATATATGAATTAACAGACTATGATGATATTTGAATTATGTGCACTGAAGAGTTATAGTACTTTAGACCTAGGGTAAGTCCCTATTCACTAGGCCTACTAGTTCTAAAGTATATAGTATTGTTCTAAAGTATATAAAGTACAGTATGTAGGGTTTCATGAAGGTAGATGGTTGCCGTTAGGGGGTACATATTAGGAAAATAATTTGTAGCAGGTTTAAGGTTAACTTTGGCCTGCAAGTTCCTGAGATCAGTTGTAGAGTTACTAGTTATTTGGTATTTATGACATTAGCTAGCGTAATGTATGCCTTGTACTTACAACGTTTCGGTTTGTCTGCGAACAAATAAAATGTGTTTTATACAATACAACTAGTTCACTTTGACAATTCACTTACTGGGTAGTCTTCGGGTGTTTTTCCTTTATTATTTGCATACATAACTTGCAGCACTCGCAAAGCCTCGTCGTATTTACCCTGAGAAACCAAAAACTTCGGACTCTCCGGCGCGAACATCATAAGAATCGCTGCTACAATGAAGAAAAGAGCGTAAACTATTGTAAGTAATCGCCATGGACGAATAAGATATAATCCCCATTCTATTCTGAAGTCTAGCGGTAGTATTGCCCACGCAAGTACTGAAATAAACATATGTATTTGTAGGAAATGGCAGTTATTTCATGCTATAATTTCTTATACCGCAGTTGTTCTTTTCAGGCGTTGGCGCGTGAGGGTGACATGACAAAAGATTTGTCTGGATTAGGTACATTATATTTATAATAATATTAAGTATATTTTTGCTGAGGAGTTTTTTTAAGAAAACCGTTTTGTGAAAACTTTCCTGTATTTTTGTCGGCAAAAGTAAACTTTACATCTTTGTTCTTTAAAAGTTCATGATGTCAATTAGCGTTTAAAAATAATTAATGCTCTTTCCGACTCCTTTTATTTGTATAAAATTATGATGACACAATGTTGTACGTCGTCAGCTAATCGTTGTCCATTGCAGGACGTAGGCAAGTTTGCGTCACCTATCCCGGGCCTCTGTTGTTCTCATCCAGCCCCTACCGGCAACCATGCGCAGATCGTCGGTCCATCGGGCTGGAGGGCGTCCTACTCTATAATGTTGTACACTCGTACAAAATACATAGGGCTGCGAGGTTTGGAAGGCGATAAAAAGTATTTTGATGTAACTGTCATCTACCCGAATAGGGAGGGGGTTTCAGATCGCGCGCTGAGTATTGTACCCTGTTAAACTTAATTATTTCTACCCGATTTTGAAATTGTGATAAAGCACTTATTTTGCTAATTAACAGAGACCATAAAAGACCAGATGAAGTTTGTACTGTCACGATGATAATATTTAACTCGTCTGCAGATTAGAATATTTACTACTATTAAAGTTGTAGGTCGATATCTACTGGTAATAATTGAATACAAAGTTCAACTTACGAGGTACAAACGCAGAACCAGTAATCTGTAATGCATTTACGATAGATAATGTGATGTCTCTATACTTCTGTGGTAATATTTCACCTATAAAAGTGTATGGAACAGCTGCGGGACATGCTATACTGTGAATAAAAGAACATGACGTTACTTAATAACAATATATATTTGACGGCCTCTGTGGTTGAGTGGACTAAGTTTTGCTGCCTACCACACTGCGCCACTGAGACACCCGGTTCGGTTTCTAGTGAAGTAACTTTTATAAACGAACTTTCTGTCATTTTCTTTGGTCTGGATAGCTAGGATCGGCGTCAGAGTGGTCCGTTGTATATTACCCATTATACAAGTGTAACTTACTTTGCTTAAGAATTTACAATGTGTGTGTTCGTTTGCTGATTATTTATTTATTATTATTTATTACCTACGTAATGTTACTTACAGCTATAGCTAAAGAAAGATCAAGAAAGAGCTTCTATCAGTCGAGATGAGAATGTTGACATCGAGATGAATGTGCAATGTTACAAGAGAATGAAAATGTAGTCAAGAGGGATGAAAAAAATGTGATAAACGTTGAATGGATTGTATGTGTGATGGACCCGAGCGAGGCAAAATTATATATAATATATTTTTTAAATAAAATGGGACTAGAGAAAATAAAACGTCATTTCTTCCTTACTTTCGAATCATAACCAACTCGATTGTCTTAATGTTAGAATAACGTCAGAAACCGAGCTGCCAGTATTATAATATTTAAAAAAAAGTATTTATTCCACAACAGTATGTAAGGTGACCGGGGGATTTATGTATGAGAGAATAGGTATACCATGATAGAGAAATATGGAAGGAAAACTGAAAGGACATAGACAATGACTGAAGCTTGGGACTGAGTAGATGCATAGATGATAATGAAGACTATGGCATTTGCTGCGGCCCTGGCAATACATACGTCGATCATTTTTGTTGTATAAAATTTACGATTACGACCTATAGACTTTCTATTGTCTAAAGAACACATGGACACACGCCGTATTTCAACAAGATTGCTACTGAGATTAAAATGTAAAGCGATGTACGTTTTCGTAATCTAGACCTTTAATCATAATATATATTCTATATCTATAATCTTGCATACTTAATTTCATAAAATTTTGTTAATAACTAATTAACTACTGTTAACCTAATAAAGTTTATCAATAATATTTTCAAGATGCATAAATCGTGCTAAGCCAAATTTAAGAAAAATAATATTTTTAAGCTTGATAGACTTTGTTTGCATAACAGCTGGTCTAGGGTTATCTAAATGTGAATTGATAACTTAATATAGGATTTCTGTGATATTGTAAAGTCGCGGTATGGAAAACGTCCGCCAGTTATCAAATTGATTCATTTAACGGTCCGCGAGTACATGTTAAATTTTCAAACTAAGTCACAGAGCAGACTATTTCACAAAAAAATATGTTTAACTGTTTGACAATAAGGTTTAAAATTGCTTTGATCAAAGTTGTTTGATTTTCTATCTTGGCTAAAAAGATTGATAATCGTTACTGATCATATTATCTTTGTTTCTAATGATTAAAACTATTGTGAATCTCAGTGTCTGTCATTGTCAATATTGCAGTTTTCTTTTTTCACGTTTCTGTATTTCATAAACGTAATACACCTAACATTTATTAAACTGTTGACGGTACTGTTTCTTGTACTTGTGCAAGCAAAAGTCGAATTGTAAGTTGACGAACCTTTTCATACCGCGACTGTACCATACCAGTAAAGACTATATAGTAATTATTTTTTGACTTACGTACCACAATGATGTAATGAACTTGCAGATCGTGAAGGAGATCAAGTTAGGCATTAAACCTGACAATATTCCAAATGTTCCAGCAATTATTGATGTCACTATAATCATAGGCTTGCGACCTCTCGTGTCTACGAGATAACCGAAGGGAAATGATGTTAGGACGATACCTAGAATTAATATGCATGTTTGATTTGCGCAACAAAGTCGATATAAAAATTAGGGTTCCATTTAAATATATTTTTTTATTTCGAATCTAATTTATGAGTTCATGCTCTTCTATTTAATTTGATTGTGCTGATGCTTTACAATCTAGATCTTTAAACATATCCGACCTGACAATAGGTAAGTATATATTTTATATAGAAATACTTCAATTGTTAATGTTAAATCGCTAGAACGTAAATAAGTACACATTTTTGGGAAACTTTAACTGTTTGTATTTCTTAAAACAAATTTGATTTGCCACACTTATTGATAGCACATTGAAAAACGACAGTTTTTAAGACTTTTTAAAAATTCGATACATAGACAAAGATATTTAGACAGAATAGCTATGTTAAATGGGTAAATTATAATTGTTTCATTTCGCGCTTAACCTATTTTAGTGTTAAACTGTGGTAGCAGTAGATAACCCTATAAAGTTTTAACATGTATATCCCTATTAATATTATAAATGCGAAAGTAACTCTGTCTGTCTGTCTGTTCCGTTTTGACGTAAAAACTACTGGACCGATTTGGCTGAAACTCAGTATATATATATATATATATATATATATATATATATATATATATATATATATATATATATATATATATTCGATACCGAGGATGAACATAGGATACTTTTTATCCCGAAAAATGGGATAGTTTCCGGGATAAAATGATATTTGTCTGTTTGTTTGTTATGCTTTTACGGAAAAACTACTGGACCGATTTGGCTGAAATTCGGTACGTATGTAAATTAAATACTGAGGATGGACAAGGGATAATTTTCATTTTGGCCTTTTTGGTAATTTTGGCCTATTTGGTAATTTTGGCCTATTTGGTCATTTTGGCCTATTTGGTCATTTTGGCCTTTTTGGTCATTTTGGCCTATTTGGTAATTTTTCCTTTTTGGTAATTTTGGCCTTTTTGGTAATTTTGGCCTTTTTGGTCATTTTGGCCTATTTGGTCATTTTGGCCTATTTGGTCATTTTGGCCTATTTGGTCATTTGGCCTATTTGGTCATTTTGGCCTATTTGGTAATTTTGGCCTATTTGGTCATTTTGGATTATTTCGTCATTTTGGCCTTTTTGGTAATTTTGGCCTTTTTGATCATTTTGGCCTTTTTGGTCATTTTGGCCTATTTGGTCATTTTGGCCTTTTTGGTCATTTTGGCCTATTTGGTTATTTTGGCCTATTTGGTCATTATGGCCTATTTGGTCATTTTGGCCTATTTGGTCATTTTGGCCTTTTTGGTCGTTTTTGCCTATTCCGTCATTTTCGCCATGTCGGTCACTGTGGTCTTTTGGTCATTTAGACCATTTTGGCCTTTTTGGTCAAGTTTTGTAATTTATTTTGTTGAACGATAGACGGGGGATGGTATAATTAGCGATATAAAATGAAGTGAATCTTCCGTGGGCAAATACATAAAAATTTAATATAATATAACCTATAGCACTTGCTCTATAAACAAGAGACACGCACTAGAGGTTAACCCGCGGCGCAGCCGCGGGGTAAACTCTAGTAAATTATAAATGAACAGTAAAATAGAATAGAATATATTTAATTCTTAATGCTTGTACAGAGATGTTACGGGTTTTATAGTATTGTTACGAGTTACAGGACTCGAATTAAAATGCCGTTGGAATTACTATAGAATTTATTAGAAATATACAAACACGTATAACACAGGTACAAATATAATTGGACAACCAGTACAAACACGATTCAATAACACGCGCAAAGTCCGTCACTATATCGCTCATCGAATGTCCGTCTTGCTCGTATCGTAATCCTCGCTTGACTGCCCCACCCCTCCGTTCGGGCGTTGTTTTATAGTAAACTGTACAATACAACAATCGACTGCGTGGACTGAGTTTTTTCCAAGAAAACGTAATCTGCACACGTGCGGCCATAAACGAGTACAATAACAATAGGCTATTGTCTAATTGCAAATTTTGAACACAAAGTAAACCAAAGAAGTCCAAATGCGGGAAAGGTAATAAACTGCAGATGTGCATTTACTTTTGTCGGCGTGTAACAGTATCAATGCATTCTGCTTCAAATTGGAGGTGCAAAATTATTATTACAATGTTTTCTTATAAACAAATAAGTAAACATACAAATGACATTTCTTAATCATTAAAATGATAATAATAATAATCTATGCCATCTAAAAAATAAAATGTGTACTATTATAGCATGTCAAATATATTTATGTCAATTGATAAGGTTTACTCATCCATAAACATGTTTATATAATAGTAACATTTTGTGGTCAGTATCGGATTCATTTATTTTTTAAATAGTGTACAAGGCAGCTGTCTAAGAGACTTGGGAAGCCTGTTGTATACGAAGCGTCCCATGCAATGCATTACTGTAGTAATTGAGATTATAATGCAGACTCTAATTATTTTCATCGTGTCTACGTGGAAAGATCTCCGGGTGCTGACTAAGTAGGTTTGGATAAGTTTTGACGAACATATATTTCGAGTATAAATAGAGAGGGTAGAGTCAAAAATTTATATATTTTTAAAATATGTTAAAACTTAGGATCGGAATAGTATCTAAATAAATTAATAAATATTAGCGGAGTATGGAACTTACTGTAAGCGGACAAAGACGCGCGGAAACATTAGTGTTAAATGGTGATAAAATAATATTATTATTTTTGCTTTTAAAATCACTGCCTAATAAAGTAATCAAAGGTAATCGGCTGAAAATAAAACGTGCATTGTGCTATCATGTACCTAACGGAATCGTTTCATTCTACACACCCAGTTTTTATCTGCTTTTATACAATATACATTTTGATTGAATTACATATATAAGTAATAGATTCATTTAGTTGATACTAAAATAATACAGTTATAAATCTAAATTACAAAAGATTATAATATTTTCTTAAGTTTTCGCGACTTGTACACATAATAAAACTACGTTATAACGGTTTTAAGCGCGGTAATTTTGTTGATTTTGGTTTATCCGACGTTTCGGACCAACCAACTTGACTGATAATTTATTTTATTTTTTCCTTCCACTCATTTTAATATTATATAAAAAAAAATTAGAACTAGGCATGTTTGCTGAAGAGTTTCTTGCGCCACTTCTTCTCTTCAAGCCACAACATGTTGTGAAGCGGTGGTAAATTAGATTAGGCTCCCATAGAGTAAATAATATCCATAAACAAAATTTAAAACTAAATAATTAAAATGAACAAGTTGGCGGTAGGCTGAATAAAAACTTTGACAATACACGTTTGACAAATGTCATCTTTGTCTTCCGTGACCACGGCCACTGAAAAGCGGCCGAAACGTCGGATAAACCAAAATCAAATAAATTACCGCGCTTAAAACCGTTAAAACGTAGTTTTATTATACAAAAGATTAATTGAAATTTATATCATTGTATGATAGAATAGAATAGAATAATTATACAATGCTACTATTACTAGCTCGTCAAAATCGCCGGACAGAGTCTCAATCGTAGTTTTGCCTGATTTCGGTATTCTGTTAATTCCAATTGCGTACCACTGGTACGCCACTCTATCTTTATAAATATGCTTAAGGGAAAACTAGCGAAATACGTGTTTAAAGTCTCGGTAGCTTTCCAATATTAATTTCGGCTGACGCTAATTCTGCTAATGGTAATACCAATTTTTTTATACTATTATTCTGCTGCGACGATATCGAGAAGATATTGGGATTTAGTAGAAT
The DNA here is from genome assembly GCA_949752895.1 of Dendrolimus pini. Taxonomy (NCBI): domain Eukaryota; kingdom Metazoa; phylum Arthropoda; class Insecta; order Lepidoptera; family Lasiocampidae; genus Dendrolimus; species Dendrolimus pini. Next base: position 6,608,968 of record OX457137.1, read on the forward strand.
ACGAATTGTTATACCTATTGCGATGGAATCTTACTTTGAATATCTTCGCAATATCAAGATGTTGAATTAGCAGAATTGGACCACAGATGGTAGGGCAGCTGCCCGTCTGGATCACTAACACCCCTGTCCGAGAGTATGCCGCCAAAACAAGCTTGAGTTTTGTTTTTTTTATTGCAGGAGTTCAGCAGACAGGCAGACGGCCCACTTGATGGAAAGCGGTTACCATCGCCTATGGACATTTGCAACAATGAAGGTACTACAAATGTGCATAAGGGAGACTGAAACCTGGTCACTAATGCCAGAACACAATACAAGGTTGTTATGGCGGCATACTCTAGACCAGGGGTGGTCGCCGTCCAGTCTAGCAAATATTCTACCACCTGGTTTGTTTGTTTGTTCCAGTACCAGTTCCCCTTTCGCGGCTGGTAGCATATTAGCCTGTTGTACTACAAGTTTTCTTATATTAATGTATAACATTAGTCACTAAATACGTCGCTGGCCTTTGTGGACTGGTCTAAAAGTTGCTCCATCTATTTCAGTGAAAAGAACTAGTCGTGAGTAGTGCCTGAGTTTGGTAGTAATTTCGGACCTGAACTACTATGGATCTACAAATGGCCTGGATTATTCATAATACAAGGGTTATTTGCTAGCTTCGGAGTATATACATATAGAAGATAAGTTTCTCTGCTATTTGTTTACAACAATTATTAAAAGTAAAAAGATAATAACAATATTATCTTATTATATACTGTCTTGCGGGTTAAAGTTAGACTGATTAAATTTCTTTACAACACGAAATCTTATATAAACAAAATAATTGTTGTAAACGTTTGACAGCATTTGTCAGTCGAAAATCTCGAATCCTTGAAATCGAAATCTTGTGGTAGAGCCTAATCTGCCTAATGTAATACGAGATATAAAATCTCACTGCCTCTGCTGGCTCGTGTAGAACGGATGGGACAGTATCGAACCGTAGAGAAAGCCTGTTTGGGACGTTTAGATGGTCGGCCGCCTCAAATACCGGTGGAAAGACAGAGTGGAAACTGATCTGTGTGAGCTTCTAGCCCATAACTTGGCAAGAAACCGCACAGGATAGAAAAAGGTGGCGTATTCTTGATTTTCCGAAAACAAGACTAATGTTGCGTTGCTGAGCGAACAAAGTTAGTGGTTGAGTGGGCTAGAGATTAGCCCATTAGATCGTAGATGTACTGCGTTCGTTTCCTGGCATGGTAAATGTAAAACGATCTGTCGGTTATTTACTATTGTTTGGGTGTTTGGGTTAGGCCATAGTGTTCTACGAGTATTGTATGTATATAACTTAGACCATTTAACCGAAGGACAAGGCTCGCGTCTAATTTTGCAAACAAATAATTCAGCCATTTGCTGCGGGGGGAAGAGTAAAGCACACATTGAAACAATCGCATACACCCAAATATTATTTGTGTTGTCATAAACGCAAACATGTACAAATCTTCAAATTAGTTTATAAACAGCGTATATTTACACTCGTTACGCACACAAAGACGACTCACACATTTCAAAATACAAGAAATTGCCATATCATTATTCAATTTGCCTCGTAATTTAATCATAATTGACTAAATATTCATTATTATTTTTTATTATAATATTGGATTATGAAATAAACTTTAATATTGTAATAATTAAACAGTACCACATTGATGATTTATTAAACTAGCACTAGTTGAAATAAGATCTTAGTTATTGTGTGATGAAAATTGTGATGTGTGATATTAACACTTTCACAATTTTATGTAAATCCTAATCCATGAACATAATATATAATTATGTACATATAATTCCAATATTTACTTGCAACGTAATTTAAATGCCCTGTATTTTGAGGAAAAAAATGCTGGTATTACTACTGTACAAACCGGTGAATTTCATAGGGATAGTAAATATCGATACTTTAATGTCGATATTTTTACTAGGAATAATAATTTTGAATACTACAGATATGATGACAATGGAAAAAAACTAAAGTATAGGTTTAATTTATAGTATTTTTTCTTACATATTCGCGACTGTTACACATAAATAAAACTACGTTATTTACGGTTTTAAGCGCGATATTTATTTATTTTGCCAACGTTTCGGCTACTTTACAGCAGCTATGATCACGGTTGACTCGAGGTTACATGTCAATTAATAATGTTTAAAAAAATATTAATCCGAGCGTGGGGCGGTTTGTAACGCGCCTCGCGGGAGGAGAGGTGAGTGCGCACGGAACACGCCGCGCCCCCATCTCGACGGCATAACCGCCGCGAGAACCCTTTTCCCGGGTAACCATGGCTGGAAGCTGTGATGTTTAGGAATGACAAACATACTCAAGCCGATGTATTGATATGAAATAAAAGAATTGATATAGTGAAAAATTATAAAATTTATTAAATGAATAAAACATAATATTTCCCTTCTTTACATTTTACCCTTCGCTGCAATACCGTTAACCCTATGTTCACAAGGTAGATTATATAGGAGCGCTGATCAAGAAACAGGTAGACTCTCAAGATCGGTAACGATACCCGATTCGATGGGGTAAAAGCAGTACTCTTTACCATCGTAACTTTACATGTTGTGGGAGCAATACTTAAAAAAACTCTCACATTTAAATATTTTTCCTAGTATAGGTTATAGTTAAATGTACCAAATTTCAGCAGTGTAGACCTAATCTCGGAAAATAGACGGACAGACGGACTCGACGAAATCATAAGGGTTCCTTATTTTACAATAGAACCCTAAAAGTGGGTCGTTATTAGTATAACATATTTTCGACTAACAGTATCAAAGGTAGTTTTATCGATATCGACACGAGTTATATGTACAGTTTATACGTCACTATAGGTAGTGTCGTGTAGCCAAAAAAAACAAACTTCGATATTCAAATTTCAAATTAGTCTCCAACGCAATAAGGGCTATAATTTCTTGAAGAATTTCGCATTAGTCTCGTGTGTGTGTGTGTGAAGTGGGCAAGCTTTCAATATATTGTTATTTGGGCATTGTTATACAAATATAGACTCAATTTAATAAACAACTATAAGTTATTTTATTAAAAATAAACAATAATTAGACAAGAAAATACTTACATATGAAATGTTACACCATCTTTTTCTAGATTTGAGGTATTTGACTTTTTATCGCACACGTTAACAGCACAGGTTGGCATTTTTGAGGAGCTCCTCACATAGCGATAACGATACTAAGACTGTTAGAAATCGTTTATTGAACTAGTTTTTATAAACGCGTTAGATTTTATAATCTTGTACCTTGGCGGAGGGGTATGCTCATACGAGGCTAGTCCTTCGGTTAAATGGTCTAAGGTATATAACACAAGCGTAATTTGCTTAACGCGGATGTATATATAACACAAGCGTAACTTGCTTAACTCGGATGTATATATAACACAAGTGTAACTTGCTTAACTCGGATGTATATATAACACAAGCGTAACTTGCTTAACTTGTATGTATATATAACACAAGCGTAACTTGCTTAACGCGGATGTATATATAACATAAGCGTAACTTGCTTAACTCGGATGTATATATAACACAAGCGTAACTTGCTTAACTCGGATGTATATATAACATAAGCGTAACTTGCTTAACTCGGATGTATATATAACACTAGCGTAACTTGCTTAACGCGGATGTATATATAACACAAGCGTAACTTGCTTAACGCGGATGTATATATAACACAAGCGTATCTTGCTTAACGCGGATGTATATATAACACAAGCGCAACTTGCTTAACGCGGATGTATATATAACACAAGCGTAACTTGCTTAACTCGGATGTATATATAACACAAGCGTAACTTGTTTAACGCGGATGTATATATAACACACGCGTAACTTGCTTAACTCGGATGTATATATAACACAAGCGTAACTTGCTTAATGCGGATGTATATATAACACAAGCGTAACTTGCTTAACTCGGATGTATATATAACACAAGCGTAACTTGCTTAACGCGGATGTATATATAACACAAGCGTAACTTGCTTAACTCGGATGTATATATAACACAAGCGTAACTTGCTTAACGCGGATGTATATATAACACAAGCGTAACTTGCTTAATTAGGGGAAACGCAATGCGCGTGTTAGTCTGCTGAATTATTAAAATTATAAGCTGCAAATAATCAAAACTGTAAATTTTGATAGTAAATTATATAGAGATTCCGTTGCTTGTGGTGAGCATGCTGCACTTACTATAAATCTTGACTAACCCTTCTCATTTACTGGAACTAGCAATGAGAACGTATAAAAACCGTGTTTGGTAATTTTTAAACTTTGATAATATAAAAAAAACAGGAAATTTGTGCCTTAAATTGAATTCTGAATTTGAAATTCCGAAAGGTAAAACTGTTTTCATTAACATAACTTACCTATATAAGGAATTGATGCAATAAAGCCCCTTTGGGCGTCAGAGATGTCGAGGTCACATACCGCTGCCGGTAATACGAATGAATATCCAACTGGTTCTATGATGGCAGCTATAAGAAACAGTGCGAGAACCAAACTGATCTTGATGTTGTACCAACCGCATCCTTTGGAAGAAAATACAAATTTATAGTAACTATATTAATATCTCTACTTAATATTATAAAAGCGAAAGTTTGGATGAAGAAAGAAAATATGAATGGATTTGGATGAAATTTGGCACGGAGAATATAGTCCGTAATAGAACCTAGGCTACTTTTTGTCCCGGAAAAATGTACGGCTCCCGAGGGCGTGTGATACTCCCAGCGGCCGCTCCTCCACTTTATCTATAAAACAGTGCAGGAAGGAAAGAAAAAGAAAGCCTACAATTCCCTTCGGCCTGTTTTAAGAGATAAAACCACCCATCGTCATCAGGTGGTCGGGTATTTGCACGCCTGGATGGCTACTACCCCTGGTCTAGAGTATGAAATTGAAATACATTTTTTAAGACTCAACTTTTGATTGATTTGATCTGAAAATTACAGAAAAAAAACTTTTCCTTGTCCTAATTTTTATAATTTTTATTGACTTTTCGTTTGGATAATACGAATAAGTATAGAATAGTTCAACGTTTGGAAACTGATTAATTGCTTTTTATCACTAATTAGTTGCTAGTATAAACAAAACCTGATTATCATCCCAAAAATATAAGAATGTAATGTTGTTATTAAAAGATGAGGTCAGTTAGTCACTCTCCCAATATAACGTGGTAGAGCCCAGTTGGTATTATTATCTTCTTTACAACTCTTAGGGCCGGCTCGATAGGTGTCATACCACGCCCTCACAGAATATAGGTGTGAAATGGCTAAGTTAAAATTCAAGTTTTATTAAAAATAAGTTCTACTGGATAACACTTTTTGAAGGTCATACATATAAGTTTAAAATTAGATTTATTTCCTTCACAAAGCACGGAAGCGACAAGAAACTCCCCAGCAATACTTCTAGCTAAAATATTGTTTTCTTTTTAAATAAAGCTCTCTTGTCAAAAATATTTTTTATACAGAAGCACACTCAGTAAGACAAAGATATAATAAAAGGAAAAAAACCATTACCATAGTTATAATCAGTGGCGGAGTTTCCAATAGGCTGAGTAGGTTGGAGCCTAGGGCGGCAGATTTTGTAGGGGCGGCAAATTTGGGGCCAATTTTTTTATACACATTATGTCTTACACAATCTTCAAATTACGGAAGAAGGAGGTCTAATAAAGTAACCATTTCATGACAAGAAAATTATCTAATTAATATCATTGTGAATTAGGGTATCGATTTTTAGAGGTCGGTAAAATTAGAATAGCCTACAGGCGTCATATTTCTAAATCGGCCCCTGGTTATAATAATGACGAGTTAGTCTTGTGTTCTTCCCCACTCCCCCATCCCCTATCCCAATTTCCTTATCCTATCCCCTCATTCCAATTCCATATCCCTTTCCTTCTATGCCATTCTTCCTGTTCGATCCCTCTATCACATCCCCATCCTCTTTATCCCATCCTAAAGCCTAGCAACGCGTTGGCTTCGCCCCCTGGTGTTCCAAATGTCTTTAGGCGGCGGTACCACTTTCCATGAGCTGGGCCGTCTGCCTATTTATTAGCTTCGTAATATAAAGAAAGTATAGATCCCGGGGTGGCTAAAATAAATATATTTTAATTTAGGTACAGATTACTAGGTTACAAGCAGTATTAGTCCCAAGGGCTTATCATAATTATTTGAGGACAAGGGTCCCGTTAGCATTCTTGCCGCCAGCAAAAAACAGGTTGCAAAGCGGTATACGTACAATAGGACCTGACTTACGGTCTTCTTATTAAGTTAGAGTAAATATGTAAGAAGCCTACAAACTTACTCTAACTCAATATGAATAAGACTGTAAATTTTAACTTATGTACATAATTATATCTTAAAAAATGTTTTTCAGTGTCCATTTAGTTTATATAAGAATATTTGAATTTGTATGAATAAGGGCACGTACCTGCCACAGAGAGAGCTTGATCCAAATCAGCCGTGTATTTCTTTCCTTGATGGTCAACATCTTCCGTTACACTCTGTATTTTAGGGGCCATATTTTCCTCTTTCTTTCTTATAACCTTCGAAGAGTTCTGCAGCCCCTTTCTTTGTATCTTCAAGGCTACATCTACAATTCACGTGTTTTGTATTACTTTCTAATATAGTACTGTATTCAAATGTTTGTTCTTGTATTTCGATTAAAAATAAAATCACTTATCAACTTGAATGATTAACTTTTCACCTATGATATTCGTGTATTGAGGTTTTATTATGTTAATTGTATAAATATAAACAATAAAGTAATAAAAAAACAACTTGTTTTGTTATTTTTTTTAGACGCACATCTACTAACTAACATCTACTGTAAATCAGTGAACTCCAATCGACTTGTACTGCCGTTTATTTATAGATAGCCTGAAATTAGTATAGTCACGGCTGACTTGTCTAGGCATCATAATCACTATCGCAAATTAATTGATAATATTATTTTTTTAATTTATAATCTTTTGTCAGTCAGTAGATTGACCACTTTTACGTCAGCTACAGACGTGTAGTAAGCGCGAAAGTTAGGAACCAAGTAATCGACATTAAATTTTTTACTTACATTTATTCGAATTGTTTACAGTTAAATGAATGCGTGAGTATGTAAAATTGTAATGTTTTAAATAAGGCGCGAATCGTGTTGATTTGATAGCGTATACTCCCTACAGCGTTGCCAGTTTTTAAATAAAAATTAAATGTCCCGCGCCGGACAGGCTCAATCCCGCTTTCGAGGATAACTCGATCGTGCTGAGGAAACGGAATCATTCAGTTTAAGCTACAGCTGTTCTGTGAAGAGTTCATCTTATTAAAGAGAAAATCGAAACCGTAAAAGAATTTAAATCTCTTATTGTAAGTTGCAATTTGTCACACTCACTTCTCAGAATATTGTTTGAAACGCCATATTTTTCTAATGAATATTTTTTTTAATGTTGATGTCTGTTTTTTTATTTATCCAGAAGACGAATAAGACTCAATTATTTAACGATAGGGTAAATCTGATTTAAAACATCATACTTTATTAAAATAAATTTTCAATGCCTATTAGAGCTACCTATTGTCACGTAAACGTAATTTGAACTCAAATAAAACATAAATATTCAAAAACTTTTGATAATACCCTTTTTTTACTGTCCCACTTTCGACGAAAAAAATCCCGCTTGTTCACTCAAAAAGTTCCAAAATCCCGACATAGCAAAAAAATATCTGGCAACGCTGGTCCACTACCCTATATGCGCAACTACTGCACTTTCACGGTCTTCTTATTTATTACTAGCTTCTGCCCGCGACTTCGTCCGCGTGGTGCGGTTTTTTAACTATCCCACGGGAACTCTTTAGTTCTTCTTTACTTTATAAATATGTTGACCAGGGATATACGGAGATTAGCCGGTACAAACAGACAGACAAACAGAGAAACAAAAAATTTGAAAAAAATCTAAATTAGTTCTATTTCACTTCTTACACCCCCCCCCCCCCTGACTTGGTTTTTAGCACTTTTTGTCATTGTACAGAAATTCGACCTCTACAATTTTATTATATGTATAGATTACATAGCTTACTTATTTATCTTGTGTCAAGTTTATATCTATTCTATTCTATCTATAGTTCGATCAGCAAATTCCGAATTTGTTTCTTTTAAATTTTTGTCTGTTTGGTTGGGCTGGATTTTGTGGCTGTTTAAAAGAGCTTAAAGGGCTTAAAAATTCCATATAAGAATATTACACGGTTACAATACCTGTACAACAGGTATCAAAACAAAAGCAAAAGTGGTTTCAAAATATCTTGACACGTGAGGTGCCAGTGCCAAGATATAACATCATAGTATTTTCTTAAGTTTTCGCGACTTGTATACATAATAAAACTACGTTTTAACGGTTTTGAGCGCGGTAATTTATTTGATTTTTGTTATTCCCACGTTTCGGCCACTTTTCAGTGGCCGTGATCACGGAAGGAGAAGATGTCAACTGTCAACGAGTATTATTTTCTTAAGTTTTCGCGACTTGTACACTTAATAAAACTACGTTTTAACGGTTTTAAGTCGTTAAAACGTAGTTTTATTATGTCAAAGAGAATTGTTAAACGTCGGAATAACACCAATCAAATAAATTGCCGCGCTTAAAACTATTAAAACTGTTTTATTTTATAACATCATATTAAAAATAATAAACATTCGTCGGTCCCGTCCAGCGTTACGTCGTACGCATCGGCTTTTGGTAGCATACCATAACCTAATGCTCAACTGTGACCTAAGACAGCTCTTCTTACATGATGCGCATAATATTGATACAATTACCAAACGCCTGCGCTCAATCAAAAGGAAACCAGCACATCTAAATTAACGTAATTCTAAACTCCCAATCGTTTAACAAACGTGAGGTGTATACTTAGTAAAATTAATTTGAAAGTTACAAAACGGAAAACCCCCGTACCTACATTATAATTTACGTTGTTGTATACATGTATATAATATTATATTGTTTATAGAATAAGATAAAAGCGGTAATTTACAGCGAAGGGAGCAAAAAATAAAATTGCGATACTTTATTGGTCGACTTCTAGATTGCAAATACTTATAAGGTAAACGTGGGACAATGAACTGTTCAAATGACTTCTATATGAGAAATGACGGATATTTTATGGACTGTGACTTTGTTTAAGTGGGAGTTGGATAAACAGCCCTTTACACTTTGCTTTAAAAATCAAATTAATCCGGCTAGGCATATGCAGTTCGACTGTCTGATAGATCATTTACAGGTGGATAAGCACAAGACGCAGGAAGAAGTTGATGTGGCAATGGGCCGGTTACATTTGTCGCAGGACCGATGGCCGATGGAGCAGATGAGTCATGGAGTGGAGACCGCGTCTCGTTAAACGTAGTGTCGGACGCCCTCCAGCCCGATGGACTGTGACCTCCGCTAGGTCGCCGGTAGGCGCTGGATGGGAAAAGCAGAGGATCGTGTTGAGTGGCGGCGACTTGGAGAGGCCTACGTCCAGCAGTGGACGATTATGGCTAACGACGTATGAGATAGGGAAGTGGCATGGAGAGGGTAGTGGACCATTGTATTTGTCACTCATCGTACGAAACATGATTAGGTCAAGAGTAACCGTTTCACGCCAATACCATGTGAGAGCGTGGTAGCATAACGATCGAGGCGTCCTTAAGGCTGTAATCAAGATAATCATCAACCTGGCTCCATCAAGTCAAAATTTCTTATTTCAATCTCTAAAATTTTATTTAAAGTGCGCAGAGCTTTTTCGGAACCGTATGCAAGAGATATTTCCAGACTAACACCAAAATTTAGAACAACTATTTTTTATATTTAGACATCAATCATATTAATTTTCGTGATGCATTTTATTGCACTTTTGGATGAGTGTGAGATTTGGGTTACATACTTGGTTAAAGTTTATACGGAGTAGAATTATTGCAGAATACTCATTTTGTAATAGGTAGATATTAAAGGCGGGTTTTAGGTTGAGATTAATAGAGAAGTCTACTATAATTTTGAATGGTTTTTACGCTTTTTTTACGGTTTTCCTAGTGATTTTTACAAAAATCAAACCGTTACCTTGTGTATTGATATAGACATGGATGCGTATTCTTCTTCCATTACAGGTATTTTTTAGGGTTAGCCACATCTTTGTAGTAATCAGTCAAGTGCCAGTGAGTCCACGCTTGTTGAAGAGTTATGAAGAAGTGGAATACGTCTTTACGTTAGTAATTTTGCTGTAAAAGTATACCTAATTACAGAACAGAAAGTGATTTTCATATTGAATTACAATAAACAGATTCAAAATGAATATAACAATATATCTGTTTATGTAGATCATGTACTTTACCATATTTACTCCTTTAAGCAGCCACATCTTCTATTTACGCTGACAAGCCTGCTTGGCTTGTATTTCACACCTCTCTGTAATTTATCTCTGAATATCGGCTTCTGTCTTGCTAATGTTTCTATTTCATCCTTTAAATCTTTAAAAACTTTGCGCAACGGAACCAATTCTTTTTCGTAAATAGAGATAAGATTATCATCAATGACTTTGCTGTTTAATTTTTCATTCTTTGTTTGTCTTTGGATGTCTTTGATCGACTTATTCACAACTGTAATAAGTAATAAAATTATATTAATTTGAATTTTTATTTACAAATACTTGATATATTCTTAAGTTTTCGCTACTATATACATAATAAAACTACGTTTTAACATTTTTATGCGTGGTAATGTGATTTTTATTATTACGACGTTTCGGCCACTTTTCAGTAGCCGTGATCACGGAAGACAAACATGTAATGTGTCAATGAGTATTGTTAAACGGAACGTCGGAATAAAAAAGTTAAATAAAACTTAAAACCATTAATACGTAGTCTTATTACATATTCTTATTGCGTCAAGTCAAAAGTTACTTAATCTTCAGATTTTTGTTTATTGTTCAGATCATGTCTAAACTTACGGTCGTCATTAACAGTATCGGTGTTATGCTGGGTTGAGCAATTAGGATTTATTATATTAAAAGATATGTCATTGTCTTCATCAATAGGAATTCTAATTTCCTTACTGGGTAATCTGATACGTGATTTTACTATTGTCACTGTGTCATGTGGAAAACGTTCTGCTTCTTTATCAACATCAATCGTCTTGAAAATTCTTTCGTTGTTATCGCTAATATAACTTTGGAAACCTAAATTAAGAGTAATTGGACGTATCGTGTTGTTAACAATATTTGTAGGAGGGATCGATGCACCCACAGAAAAGTATTTTGTGAAGCTTTTGAACTTTTCTTTGACCATCATTGCTTGTGAGTGAGATGTGTCTTGTATTGGTGGCTTAATTAACATGTTCGAATCATTATTGTCTTTTAATGGATCAACATAAGATTTTAATTCTAATTTTGCAGTTTTGTCGAACAAATTGAAATTATTGGCAGTGACATTACTAAATAATTTTGAGGGCGATATATTCGGTATGGTAGTAGCCGTAGGTTGACTTATAAGCGACGGTTTTTCAGGTAACGCCATGTTTATAAATTCGTTATTTATTTTGTCTCGGTTATCGAGAGTCTGTTTTTTGAGTAAATTGTCACTATTACAATTTATTTCTATTTTGCTGTTTGTAATAGCACTTGGTCTTTCCCTTTCTTGTATTTTAAGTTCACTAAAAGTATTTTCACGTCCAATCGTATAATCCTGTGGAAAGCTCACACTTTCTAATGTTTGTGAATCACTCACTTGGGTGTTTTCTAATAAACATTGTATTGCTGATTTGGACTTTAGTAAGTCACCAGGAGGCACAGATAATTTACTAGATGTATAATTTACATTATTTAAAATATCATAAGATACTATTAGTTTAGTTTCTTCATATATACCTTTACTAACATCGACAAATATATTTTCGTGACTTAATTGTTTTTCATAGTCTGTTGCATTTGTAATTAAATTATTCCTGCTTATTTTATCTTTTATTATTTCAGTTGTATGTTCGTTTTTGTCACTTACATAACTAGCGGCCACTTCGGTTATATTTTTAAGGTTTCCATTAGCTTCCTTGTTTTCAATATCATCAGAGAAAATTTTATAGTTTTCTCTATCATCATTTGTATGGTATTCATTGTTACTACAAGCATTTTCTTTTTTAGTGTCAGTGTGATCTTTGCTACGTACTTCTTTTGCCGTATCGATATTATTCATTAAGGTTGCGTTGCGAAATATTTCACCTATTTCAGTTTGTATTATACTTAGTTTACTTGATATAGTACTGATATTTTCGGTGACACTAATGAAGGTATTATCTGTCATATTGTCATCATTTTTAATGCTTGCATAGTATTCTTTTTGTATTATGTCATGTGTATCTATATAATTGGCATGTTCACTTATCTTACTGTCATTTTCAATAGATTGCTTTACACTAGCATTATGTTTTAGATCAATACCGTTGGCAATATCAAATATTCGGCTATCATTGTGAGTCCTGATACTTAAATTTCTTTTTATTACGTTGTCTTTTTTATTCGCATTTTCAATTAATTCACTAATCTCTATACCTCTATTCTCAGTGATACTAAATTTGTTCTCTATAGAGATACTTATTTTATCTATATTAATTATACTCTTATCCGTGACACCTATTACACCATATTCAAAACTTGCATTGTCGTGTGAAACAATTGTAATTTTACTTACACTATTGGAATTTTGGTTCATGGTAATAATTTCATCTGTTGTGTTGATGTTTTGATGTACAAAGGTGACTTCATCTCTCACTTGGATATCGTCTTGATCAATGCCAGCCTTTTTGTATTGAGTGGTGTCACTGCTTACCTTTTTATTGATATTCAAGTATAGATAACTGACTTTTATATATTCAGTATCGCTGGCAATGCTTATAGCATAATGGCTAAGATTTGTGGGATCTCGTCCCTCAAATTGAGATTCTATATCTTGGTTCCTGATATCGATTGTCTCATTTTTAAGATGCGTTTCAGTAATAGCAAGACCGAATACACTTGCACTTTTATTTATAGTAGTTCCATATTCATTCTTTTTGTACCTAAATTGTGATTGTTCGAGATCTCGAAGTTCTATTGATTTTATTTTTGACGGCTTGCTTTCATATTCTTTTATGGCTAAATCAGATTTGTGCCCTTGACTCAGTATTAAGAAATCATATTTTTCTGGGCAATTCTCTGCTAGAAGGCTCTTAATAGAATTCTTTTTGATATTTTTTTCAGATTCTCGTATGTGAGAAATATTGTCATGATAATTGGATTCCAAATTTGTATTGTATAAAATAGGAAAATTTTCTACTAGTTCTACAGTTTTATGTTGTAGTGCGTCACATGAATAACTCGAATCGTTTGTAATAGTTACATCTTGTTTTAAGTCTTGATCTCCTGTAGAAATATCTTGACTTAATTTTTGACAGATATCTTTGATTTCATAGCTGAACATATTTAAATTATTTTCTTCTGATGCTAATGGACTTTCCCTTTTGTCTAGAATTAAATAAGTTTCATCAATTCGGTAGGTATCTGATAACTTATCTTCAGAGTTGGTCTCATTATTATCAAATACTGGATTAGTTTTTATAATTTTTATTGTCTTTTCTTGAAAATCTTTATTGTCGTTTAGTGAAGGGATTCGTTTCAATTCGTTTGATTTGTTTGTTTCACTTCTTGTAATGGACGTTGTATCAGAATTATTATAATTAAATACAATACTTTGCTGAGGTAGGTTCGAACAGGAAACATTAGCTTTATTTTCTCTTTCAATGTTTGTTTTCGAAGAATTTAACTCTATTAAATGTCCATTGGAATCAATGGTTTTATGATTTAGCTCTTTTGATAGTGAAGACTCGTCTCGTGATTCCGATAAGTTTATACTATTGGCTTGTTTTAAATGTAAGTTACTACTATTTGCTATTTTAAAAATGTCATAGTTAATTATTATTTGTGAAGTATCTTGTTCTATAGAACTACAAAATCTATTATTACGATTTGCAGTTTGGATTTCAATATTTCCGAATCCTTTAATAAAATCTTGAGATTCTTTTAAATCTACAATATTTTGAGTAGATGCTCTCATTGTTGGAGCTTCTGTGATATTAATTTGATTAAAATGTTGTTTTAATTCACATTTCTCCTGAACATCATTTATGTCATTACACTTTTCTTTATCAGATATTCTATCAGAATCTATATGCATGTTATTGGAGTGTTTTTGTGTTTCCAAATTGGGTAAAATCATATTTTCAATTTCTTGCTTAGGATAAAAAAATAATTCTGTGAATTCGTTAAATGACTTTTTAGATATGTCTTCACTCAAAGTTTTGCGTTTGTAATTTCTGTTTTCCTGTAATTCCTCAAAACTAGCATTAACAGTGGGTGGATAGGTAATAATAGAATTTGAGTTAGTCATAGAATCTGTTTGGTATAATTTAAATACCTCATTAAGGTCAGAAACTATTTTACTAGATTTATTTGTGGATAAAGATTCTTCATATTGATTTTTATTCCCTTTCATATGATTTCGCTTAGATATGGAACTGCATTTGCTGCTTACGCTCTCTTTCATGTCCAGATTTATATTATTTTTTCTATGTTTTAAAGGAGATCTACTTTTAGTAGTCGGTTTATATGTATAAATATCTTCGCCAAATGGTGGATCCAAACACCCTCCTAAAATTTGCATAAAAATTATTTTATAACTGGGTGAATTGTCTAAAGTATTTTTTATTTTGAACGTAACGGTAATAATATAAAGTCGTTTAGGTTTACCTGGTTTGCATTTGCCTAAAAAATATGTCTCTCTGCTTGGAAGTGTCGAGGCTTCGTCTATGTTACCTAAATTTTCTTTACGCAAAGAAAAATGTTGCATCAGTTCTGATTGACTAACGCTGCCAGTTTTAGATACTTTTGTAATAGGAGGCTGACTTGGAACGTATTGGTAGTCATCTTCATCCTTAACATTGCTAAGACATAATCCTAAAATATTTTTTATGTATTCTTTTAAATGTATCTCTGCTTGTTAAAGATATACATAGTAAATATGTTCCCATAAAAAACTAGACAACATGCTGATACATGTGAAATACGAACCTGGTTTAAGAACGTTGAAAATGTGCTTTTTAGGTTTTTTCAGAGGTATTTTATCTTTTTCAGATTCAACATAAACATTAAAAGACATTATCGTTTGATCGCTACTAACAAGCCGAACTCGTTGAGGATTATTGTCTGTTTGTTTTGCTATAGTCATTACTCCCTCTTGTAAAAAAGCTTCATTTTTCTTTCTAACCCTGATTTTAACATTCATTGGTGTAGTTTTTGATGCACTGCTGATTTTAATTGTATCTTGTGGTATAGCTTCTACTTCGAATGATAGACTTCGAATAATTCTTTCTACTATTGACGTGCTATCCATAGCTGCAACACTTTACCTTTTAACACATACGAGTACATTGTAATAAATTGTCATTATTATTTATTATTAGTAACGACTGACATTGCAGGGCAATTTCCGGGACGACACCAATTCCGAGCTTTAACCTTTTAATTAGTCTTCCAGCATTCGTTAACTACTCGGTGTAATAAAAATAATGACTTCATAGGAAATGCACATAAGTTGAACGCTCCGGGTCGCTGTCGCCCCGGTGTAATGTCAGTTATTATTTATGTGTATTAATTAAAGACGCGATCATAATAAATAATATTTATTTGAACTATAACTTCAGCTATCAAACACGATTGAGTACACAACACGATTGGATTTTAATGATTGTTGATTAGCAGTATATCTTATTATTTCATTACAATTGGGCGTTTTATAAATTGAATTCCTTCCCGACATTGTATTCAGACCTACACCCAATGAAACACATTTACGAATTATTTCATTTAACATAGTTTGTAAAGGTAAAATTTCTTTTTCCATTGCTTTTATAAAATTCGCAACTCTTACTTCAGGCAACTCTCTAGTTTTTGATCTATGAGTAATTCTTAGAAATGTTTTATCACTTTCTTCGATATATTTTTTAATAAAACTTTTACCAAGTTTATCATTATTCAACCTCTCAATATTTGGAGATTCCTCTGAATTTTTCATAATAGCAACCGGCATATCATTACATTTTGAATGTAAAATTTTACAAACTGTAGATTTGACAGATATTTGGTCAACGTCCTGTTTATTATCGTCTGTATTAATAGAACAAATGGGTGACAGGCATAATCGCTTCTTGACGACATCATTGGTTGTGATTTTTGTATTAAAAATATTAGTGATTGTTTCAATAGTTTGCGTATTCATTAATTTATACTTAGGAGTCCTAATACCAGTTTTATTAATTTTATCAAAGGAACTATCTTCAACAAGTATCGAATCGTTAGTATTTTCTATTTCTTCTTTTCCTGAAAAATATAACATTTATATAAAGACCATATTACTATAATTGTCATTTAAAAACCTTGTAAATTTCTTACTTAGGCTGTCCTTGTCCTTCACATTAATATCTTCGCGTAATTTTTCAATGGAGTTCGCGCCGCTGTTATATAATTCGGGTACGGTACAAACATTGTTATCATTAAACTCTGCTGCCTTTTTTATTACTAAACTATCAGTAGTTAATGAGGCTAGCACCTTGTTTGATAGATAATTAACATCATCAAGGCTACATGCCCATTTACATAAGTAAGTGTCACTGTTTATGTTCCTTCTATCACCGCATTCTAAATTCAGCCTCGATAAAGACGACGCTAGTAAAAGATCGACACATGAGTGATATGTTTGCTCCATGTTATTGACTACTTCCTTGAAAATCGGTTTTTTCTTTATTTTTACCTTATATGTCATTGGTATTGAGTACTCTATGAGGCTATGCTCTCGTTTCCATTCGATTTTTTCTAGATTTTGTAAGCATGAAACTTCTGGTATTATTTCTAGGCAACAGTCATTATTTTCTTTATAAGGCGTGAACTTTAGTAAAATACATGCAGTTGCCATTTTTAAGAGAGTTCAAAAACGATCACAAAAAAAACTGAAACAAAAATTTAAAAAAAACTACAGAATCTACATTTCTTTTTAAGCTAAGTTGGGATCAATTTAATTGAATATATTATTTTGGCTGCATATTCGTTCGAGATATTCTATAGGAAGGACTGCAGATATGAAACTTCGTTCATATCTAAAAATCGTGTGTTCGAACTGTGGCGTAAAATTTGAGAATTATGTTATGACGCCTTTTTTAACCGACTTCGAAAAAAGGAGGAGGTTCTCAATTAGTCGGGATCTTTTTTTTTTGTTGCTTTTCTTTTATGTATGTTCGCCGATAACTCCGTGATTTATGATCCGATTTACGTGATTCTTTTTTTGTTCGACGCGGAATAGCTTCCAATTGGTCCCCTAAAAATTTTACATAGTTTGGCCCAGTAGTTTTCATTTTACGAACATTTTTTTGTTCCCGGTTCTTGGGACCTATATTTTTTAAGAAGCGCGGCACCATTCGTAGGTCCACCCATACATAGCTAGACACTAAAAAGTAACAAATAAAATTTAAAAACTTCGTTTAAAAAAACCGACTTCAAAAACGAAAAAACTAAAATGTATAAAATAACTTATTTCTTAAGCTATTATTATTAATACATATTATCTAAAACATCTTGAAGTCGGTGCAAAGTAAAACATAAAAATTACTATATTTTGAAAATTACTAAGATTAATATTAAGATGTTTTAGATAATATATATTAATAATAATAGCTTAAGAAATAAGTTATTTTATACATTTTAGTTTTTTCGTTTTTGAAGTCGGTTTTTTTAAACGAAGTTTTTAATTTTTTCAATTAAGGTAGGCAGCCATAAAGGATCTGCATCTGCCACGATTATTCCAGGCTGCACTTTAACACAGAGTGACATGATATTAAGGATAGTTTGAGTTTAGGGTTAACATACGCCTTGTATATTATAGTCACCTGTCATTTGGGTTAGGAAACAAATTTTTAGGATCCACAAACAAGTTTTGAATGAATAATAGGAAAACTAAAATACGTTCGATAAACAAGGTTATGCAACTTTTGTTGAACAGAATGTGACTTGTGTTTAGGAATAATATATTAATATATAAACACTAAAACGGTTATTCATTCACTGGCCACCTCGCTTCTATTTCACTGGCCACCTCGCCTCTATTTCACTGGCCACCTCGCCTCTATTTCACTGGCCACCTCGCCTCTGTTTCACTTTGTAATGGCCACCGCGCCCGCTACAAAGCTTAAATAAACCCAAACAAGCACTCTGCTACCCCTGAGCACTAATGACTACTTCAACATCCAAGTCAAAATAAACTTTCAAAATTTCCAACGACTATTATTTCAATAATAATATCACAAATTCACAATCTTTGACTATCAGACTAAAATCTTTCACTCTATATGTACCTCTAAATTTAAAAACTACCTATTATAATAGTCAACTGCATTTACCACGTTTAATAATTATTGAAATTCCATTATTTTAACTTCAAACAAAAACCGTGTGAACGCATCAGTCATCCAATTCGCTAACAACACTTCTCAATCAGTCAAACAAACCAATACATCTAAATGAGTGGATGTACTCTCAACCAACCCCCGCTGAGCGTGGCTCGGATGACACTTTTTGACCAAAGTAGGCAATCAGAGCAACGAAGGTTGTCACTCTACGGGCTCCAGGGTCGACAACTTATGAAAACTCATTAAATAGAGGAACAAACAAACTCAAAATAATTTTCGGATTTACAATGCGTTCAATAACTAGGGTATTCACCATAATTCGAATTTGAAACTATCACAAAAATAATCTTAAATAAAAAATCAACTTACCAAAGTTTCTACTAACGTAAATACCCCCTGAGTACCTTATAGTGGCTTTCAAACTTCTTCATAGCCACACTTTCTTCACGGTAAAATTATTATCATCTGAATCTAAAATGTCTTTCATATAACGCCTGCAAACTTACTTTTACAGGAAAGAAAATCTTAATCATAAAACCAGCGGAATAATACATTGCATAGGAATAATGTGTCAAAACAAACTGTCCACCATACATAATCTAAAATAACTCAAAAACTAGATCCGATTTTCACATAAAAATTATTGGAAGGTAAACTTGAAAGACAATGAATTTCATGCACATCGTTTATAACATACAGAAGTTTTCTTCGACCTTTGAGAATTTTAAAGAAAGTATTGAAGCTGGAAGTATGAGCGGGTGCCCTGAACCCGCTGCTCGGTGTAAACTATGTCATAATGTTGATCAAATCTAAATTACGGTCTAAACCGAGCAGCGGGTTCAGGGCACCCGCTCATACTTCCAGCTTCAATACTTTCTTTAAAATTCTCAAAGGTCGAAGAAAACTTCTGTATGTTATAAACGATGTGCATGAAATTCATTGTCTTTTCAAGTTTACCTTCCAATAATTTTTATGTGAAAATGGGATCTAGTTTTTGAGTTATTTTAGATTATGTATGGTGGACAGTTTGTTTTGACACATTATTCCTATGCAATGTATTATTCCGCTGGTTTTATGATTAAGATTTTCTTTCCTGTAAAAGTAAGTTTGCAGGCGTTATATGAAAGACATTTTAGATTCAGATGATAATAATTTTACCGTGAAGAAAGTGTGGCTATGAAGAAGTTTGAAAGCCACTATAAGGTACTCAGGGGGTATTTACGTTAGTAGAAACTTTGGTAAGTTGATTTTTTATTTAAGATTATTTTTGTGATAGTTTCAAATTCGAATTATGGTGAATACCCTAGTTATTGAACGCATTGTAAATCCGAAAATTATTTTGAGTTTGTTTGTTCCTCTATTTAATGAGTTTTCATAAGTTGTCGACCCTGGAGCCCGTAGAGTGACAACCTTCGTTGCTCTGATTGCCTACTTTGGTCAAAAAGTGTCATCCGAGCCACGCTCAGCGGGGGTTGGTTGAGAGTACATCCACTCATTTAGATGTATTGGTTTGTTTGACTGATTGAGAAGTGTTGTTAGCGAATTGGATGACTGATGCGTTCACACGGTTTTTGTTTGAAGTTAAAATAATGGAATTTCAATAATTATTAAACGTGGTAAATGCAGTTGACTATTATAATAGGTAGTTTTTAAATTTAGAGGTACATATAGAGTGAAAGATTTTAGTCTGATAGTTAAAATGATAAAGGTTTACAATGTTCGTGTTTCTTGAGTCTCTGGGTTTATTTAACCTTTGTAACAGGCCCGGTGGCCAGTGAAATAGAGGCGAGGTGGCCAGTGAAATAGAGGCGAGGTGGCCAGTGAAATAGGTGCGAGGTGGCCATTACAAAGTGAATGAGAGGCGAAGTAGCGATTGAAAAGTGGTATCGATAGAATGAGAAGCTGGGTATTATTTGGAGATATTTTTGTGTTTGATGTTTTGATTTGTGTTTTGATATTTGACCCAAAATGCGTAGCTCGATGGGCGACGAGGTGGCAGTTTCGATACTGCTGACTTGACTTGGTGTGTAGTCTGGAGTCTGTTAGGACTCGGATCTCAGAAAAAAATCCAGAATGAAGTTGTTGCGCAGAAGATAAAATGTACACGATGTCCTTGGTCAGGAGTGGCCGAACTATAATATCTCTTTCTTTTTGCAGATAATCCATAATGGGCGGCCTATTACACGAGGGCGTGTAATACGTCAGGAAGGCCGTGTCGGAGAGAAGTTATAATTGGATGTATTATTGACTGGATGTATAACGCACAATATCATTTGTTAACATTTTAATTACTTCTAAAATTCTTAATTTAATTTAATTTGATTTGTTAAATGTTTCTATAACTTAAAGATCGTTCTAACCTAATAAAAGTTATGAATATTGTAATTTAATAAACGACCAATGAGAGCAGAGCATGTCTAGAGCGGGGTCAGCGCCCTCTATACTTTGAGTAATATCTACTTGGGTAGACTGAGGAGTTTTTGTGACACATTTGGTTGGTGGCAACAGGTCGAGTTGGACCTTTGAGAATTTTAAAGGAAGTATTGAAGCTGGAAGTATGAGCGGGTGCCCTGAACCCGCTGCTCGGTCTAAACTATGTCATAATGTTGATCAAATCTAAATTAAAAGTGTATAAACCATGGCTATTGTGTTTTATGCTCGCATTTTATCCTGATGACGCCCACTAAACCTGCAATAACTAAAGAAGATGTCGTGAGAACGAGGCCGTTCTGCGACATATAAATATAGTAGTATCGAATATATATTATATTCGAGTTACATTAAAAATGTCCAATAGCATCAACCTTAAGTACTTAGTAATAAAAAAAGTGCGCGTCTCGGGACGCCCGACAAAAGTGATAACTTAAACTAATCTAAGTTGAACTATTTCATATTAAAATTGTTTGACTTGAGGAAAGTTTAGGTTATTACTTAAATTTTATGTATTTAGTGCGTGGGTTATACTGAGAGAGGAGGAGCCTGCCTACCGTTTCCGTATGCGTGAGAGAAAGGGAAGCCAGACAGACTGAAACTGTAACGCGTTACGTAATGAAGCGGTTTACCCTCCCATAAGAAGTTATCACTGCAAAAATACGGAAAAAAAGAAGTGCCCGAGGATCCTCGGGCATCTTTGCCGTAATACTTTAATATGCAGGTGATGTCTGTGCAATTTGATAGCCACAAAACAATGATCTTGAAAGATACGAGAAAATAAGGTAAATAGAAAAAGGTAATTTAATAATCTTAATAAAAGCCTTGAATTACCTTGGAACCAGAAGTAAAAGGTGCGTTTAATTTTGTGCGAACTTAACACATAATTTGGAATAAACTGTTATAACATTTTAACTAAAATTTAATAGTGACAATAAACAAGTAATTATTTTATATTTTTACAAAAGCGTAACGTCAGATTTTTTTGATATAAAATTCAAAAAGTATCTATACTTATTTTCTCATAGGTAATATTTTGTGTCAACTGTTCGGTAAGTTTGGAAGAAAATCTTAGGGAGGACATGAATTTATTATTCCTTGATTTTTTTATCATACGTTCTTCGATCAACAATAGTAATTGTTGATCGAAGCATACGTTGTTATTGTGCATAGGGTTGAATGCTATTCCATTCAACTTAAAGAGTTTTATTAGATTTTGTTGTTTTACACTTTTATTCAAGTTTGTGTTTTATAATATGACACATTATTACTAGCCAAGTAAAGAGAAAGTTGTAACTGTTAGAGTTTGTATATCCAGACTCTTTATAATGAAGCAATTGAACCTACTTAGATAAAAGTAATATGCATTGACATCGTCAGAAGAATAAACCAAAACTGATGGTGTCACTTCTTTAAAAATTGAATTCCATGTAAAACATCTAATCTACAAATAAAACTCATATTATAAACTTATGCCTTTATTAGTTTTACTTTAACATGGTAGCAGAGCGCTGAGTTGCCTGAGGCTAAATTGTACGAGTGGATACAAAAACAAAAGTAAGAATCTTGAATTATACGTAAAAGTCGAACTGTCTTTACAATAGAAAAAAATTACGATCGTCATCATGCAGTCCGTAGCTGGGGCAAAGATCGAAATAAACAAATTGGATGGACAAAATTGGCAAACGTGGAAATTCATGATTACTCGATTACTTAAAAGTTATCCAGGTACATTGGATGTTATAAGGGGTACAATCAAAATGCCTACTCATCCAGGGGCATTAGGCACACCCGAGATATTGGATAAATTTAAAAAGGAGTCGAACAATTTTGAAATGTTAGATAACACTGCACAATTATTACTTTCGGCAAACATGACTGAGGATATGCTGCACAAGGTGATGAGATTCAACACAGCAAAGGACATGTGGGATGAACTTGCAAGACTATACGACGGAGCTACTGAAGATAAGAGCTACGACTTATGCATGAAGTTCTTCAGCTATCAAAAAGATCCTGAGCATGATATGACCACACATATATCTGCAGTAAAATCTTTGTTCTACGACCTCAATACTGAATTAGAAGGAAACGATTTACCAGTAATCCTAGTAATTTGCAAGATATTGGATACACTTCCTGAACAGTTTTTTGCATTTAAGTCGAGCTGGCTTTTGATGGCAAAACAGGATAGAAACATTGAGAATCTGACTATACAGTTATGTGTCTATGAAAGAGCGCTAATAAATAAAGCAGAATGTAATACTAACATGAAAGCTCTTGTAGAAAAATCCGAGCAGAGCAAGAACAATTTTAACAAAAAGAAAATAAAGTGCAAATATTGCGGACAGATCGGTCACATTATCAAAAAATGTCATATATGGATTTCCGACGGGAGACCACCAAAGACATCGAACAGTGGTGTGAACAACATGAATTTAACAATTATGTCAGTTGAAGATACAATAGAAGCAGATAAAAATAGTTGGTATGTAGACAATGGCGCAACTAGTCATGTTACAAATAGGCCTGACTTTTTTGAAAGCTTTGAATATTTTCACAATAATCACACCGTCACTACAGCATCTGGACAGATAATCAATGCTATTGGCAAAGGATCTATACGTCTCAGTGCTGATGTAAAGGAACGAGTTGAATCACTTCTTTTAGAAGATGTTTGGTATATTCCAGCATTACAAAGAAATTTATTTTCTGTTCTTGCAGCTCAAGATAAACTACAGAATAGTATATTCGAATCCCATACAGAATCGTGTACATTGGAGGTAAATGGTAGAGAAATAGTGAATGGAAAGCGAAGAAAGCTTGGTATATAGCCCATATATACTTAATGTTAAAATTGTCACACCAAAACAAGAAGTAAGTCTTATCACAAATTCACAATCATTACAATTGTATCATGAACGTTTAGGACACCAGAATAAAAGACACGTAAAAAAGATAGTAGAAAAGGAATTTGACATAAAATTGGATTACAATACAGAACTATGTGAAGGTTGTATCAACGGCAAAGCACACAGGTTAAAATTCGGAACAAGAGAACGAGCGACAAAGCCTGGAGAGCTTATTCACTCTGATGTTTGTGGACCTTTTATGTACTCAATTTCCAAATTTCGATACTTTGTTCTTTTCAAGGACGACTACTCTCGGTATCGCCATGTTTACTTCATGAAACACAAAAGCGAAGTTTACAGCAAGCTTAAACAGTTTCTAGCTGAGATGAAAACTGATGGCCATGTTGTTCAAAATTTCTTAAGCGATAATGGAGGAGAATTCGACAATGAGCAGATATGCAATACATTTCGACAGAATGGTATAAATCAGCGTTTCACTATGCCTTATACGCCAGAACAAAATGGATGCTCGGAACGAGATAATAGGACTATAGTAGAAACTGCTAGGGCAATGATGCATGCTCATGATGAAATACCACAAGGTCTTTGGGCGGAATTAATTAATACTTCTGTCTATATACTTAATCGAACGGGGACCAACAACAGTGGAAGGAAAGTCACCTTTCGAGTTATTTTTTTGGAAAGAAACCAGGCATCAAACACTTAAGGATAATTGGATCGACGTGTTATGCACACGTCCCGAAACAAAGACGAAAGAAACTCAGTAAGAAAGCTGAAAAAGGAATATTAATAGGTTATGATGGAGATGATGGTTATCGAATATGGTCTAAAGAAAATCATAGGCTTATCAGATCAAGAGACGTGATTTTTGATGAACGCCCTCTCATAGAGAAACCTATGAATCAGACAGCAACGGAGGCACCTAAGATAGACAAAAACTCTTTTGAGTTACCATTACCCTCTATTGAGCAGGAGATACAGCCTATCATACTACAAGAAGATTCACAGATGCCACACGATCAAGAAACTGTTGAATCAAATATACCGATTAATGACTCTGTTAATTCCGATACTGTTCAGCCTGACTCTGATGTAGATATTGCTTCATCCACTGGAAGTATTTTACCGCATCGTGATACAGATCTACAAAATGAGTTTGGAGATGACTTATTGAGAGAAGAGGTTCATATTCAAGAAGCATCTCAAGAAAACGTTCATTTCGATCAACATGGAGAACAAGTTCCATATAGAATGACTTTAAGAGATCGTTCAAAATCAAACCACCTGATAGATTTGATGAATTTATTCTTAATTGTGTTGAAAAGGTCTATGATCATGAAGAAGAACCAAGGACGTTCAAAGATGCGATGAAGTCTGTTGATAAAAATAGATGGCAGAATGCTATGGATGATGAAATAAGTTCCCTAAAAGATAATGATACTTGGGACTTAATACCATTGCCTAAAGGACGCAAAGCCATTTCAACTAAATGGGTTTACAAGATAAAACGAAACTCGAATGGAAATATCGACAAGTATAAAGCCAGACTAGTAGCTGTTGGTTATTCTCAAAAGAAAGGGATTGACTATGAGAAAACATTTAGCCCAGTCGCAAAAATGAGCTCAATCAGGACGCTCATAAGTATTGCTGCTCGAGATAACATGATCCTAGCGCAATTTAATGTATCTACCGCATTTCTTTATGGAAAATTAAAGGAAGAAATTTACGTCAAACAGCCAGAAGGATATACCGATGGGACTAGCAAGGTGTGTAAATTGAAACGCAGTTTATATGGACTTAAACAAGCACCGCTGTGTTGGAACAATTGCATAAAAGGCTATCTTTTAGAAGAAGGGTTCAAACCTGGAGAAGATCCTTGCATATTCTCTGTGAAAAAAGGCGAAGACAGGCTACTTCTAGCCCTATATGTTGACGATGGCATGATTGCTGGGACGTCACAGGCACTAATCGACATTTTTCTCGAGAATTTACAGAGGCGATTTAAAATAAAAGCCCTAAGTAACATGGATACCTATTACTTCCTGGGACTTGAAATAATGAGAGAGGAAGAATGTATCAAAATACATCAAAGTGGGTACACCAAGAAAGTACTCGAAAAATTCTGTATGCTGAATAGTAAGGCTGCTGCTACACCTATACTCAAAGATTCCGAATTGAGAGAAGGTGCTGGAGGAGACAATTCGTTTCCTTATAGAGAAGCGGTTGGAGCTCTTGCATATCTGATGGTGGGTACAAGGCCCGATATAGCTTATGCTCTTAGTGTTGTATCCAGACACTTAGAAGCTCCTACAAAAAGAGATATTCTAAAAGTGAAAAGAATATTTCGATATTTAAATGGTACTCGCGATTACTGCATTACGTACAAAAGAGGCATGCAGAAAGAGCTGGTCTGTTACAGTGATGCGGATCAAGGTGGTGACCCTGACACTGGAAGATCGACTTCAGGATTTATATGTGTTTACGGAGGTCCTATTTCATGGAGGAGTAAATTACAGACCTCAGTTGCGATATCAAGCACAGAAGCCGAAATTATGGCGGCTAGTGCAGCTGCAAGAGAAATAATATGGGTTAAACGATTCATTGAAAACATAGAGCAATCAACGATAAATCCTGTTCTCCATGTGGATAATGAATCTGCCATCAAGCTTGCACTAAATCCACCATATGAATTTCATAACAGAACCAAGCATATCAAGCTACGACATTTCTTCATACGAGAAGCCATAGCTGATGGGACAATGATGATTGCAAAGATTGGTACAGAAAACCAAATTGCGGACATGTTCACAAAGGCACTGTATAAGCCAAGGCTGGTTATGCTTTGTCGTGAGATTGGGCTGCACATTTAAGGACTCTGCTGTTCCTTAGCTTCAAGAGAAGATGTTAGAGTTTGTATATCCAGACTCTTTATAATGAAGCTATTGAACCTACTTAGATAAAAGTAATATGCATTGACATCGTCAGAAGAATAAACCAAAACTGATGGTGTCACTTCTTTAAAAATTGAATTCCATGTAAAACATCTAATCTACAAATAAAACTCATATTATAAACTTATGCCTTTATTAGTTTTACTTTAACAGTAACAATGTAATTATTTAATATTACGACATGCCCGCCACTTCGTTGACGCTTGAATTGATATTGCCGCGGGATTCCCGGGACACAGCATTTAAAAAAGAATGGAAATTATCCTTTTATTGAAAATTGTGTCGGAATTAGTTAATTTTTATTCACCCGAACTACTACATTCCGGTCCCGAAAAATGCTCACGGGATTTCCGGGATACAAAATCACACAGTTTATTATATAATTTGCTATCGATCACTAAGAAACTCACATTGGAATTCAACATTTTTCTCAATCTGGCCATTTTGAATCATTCCCAGAAAAAATCTCTCGTGATTATCGTGATAAAAAGTAGCGCAGAAAGTCTAGGAATTAGCTGTCGACCAGTGAAACCCGTATCGAAATCGACCCAGTAGTTTTTACGTGAATCTCGAACAAACAGACAAGAAATCTAAAACAATTTGCATCATCGTGTTCTCCGTCGTTTATACTATAGTCTATTCCAGTGATTTTATTAAATAGCTTCAATGTACACGGCATGTTTAGAACTTTATAATATTATAGATAGATGTCTAGGCACTTAAGAATTACGAAATTGACGATTTTCCTTTTATATATTTCTTCCATAATGAATTTATAGTACCTTTTTGTTTAACGATCTTTAAGTACTTTGCAAGAGTGCTTTGATTAAACTTCAATCATTATATGGCTAATGTTTACATAGAACCAAGAACGTCGGGAATCCCTAGTAATTTTCCATGTTAAAACTAGTGAAACACGTGTTTCATGAAGAAAGAAAATTCTCATTCCCACTTGGTATAATAATTTATGCGTTAGATAAAGAAGCTTATCTTCATTAATCATAGAGCACAATGGCAGTAAACAAACACACTTTGTTTAAAGATAATAAAACAATACCGCTTCCCTAATCTGTGATAATCTGATATTGTAATCATTGTATGGGTATAGTTCATTGTAAAATATGCTATTGTAATTACGTAGTCATCAGTATATATAAAGTACTCTGTGGTACTCTGTGTACATTATGCATGAAAAACAACTAGCGTCACCATCACTTTTTCCAATTCAATTCAATTCTAGGTCGAGTATTAATTGCCCCGAAAAACGTTAATTATACAAATAAGTCTTTATTTGTATAATTATTATTTCTTTGATTTTAATCAATGTTATTCTTCAATTACTTTGAAATTTAGTCTCCTTTTTCTATTCAGAAATATAGGTACCACGTGACACTTCAACTTCTATATATAATACTAGATATGCCCGCGACGTCTTCCGCGTGGAATTTGTAAAACCCCCGATTTTGAAACATTCTTCATTGGTGCGCCACTCCTATTGGTCTTAGCGTGATGACAGCCTTTAAGCCTTCCTTGATAAGTGGGCTATGTAACACTGGAAGAATTTTTCAAATCAAACCATTAGTTCCTGAAATTAGCGCGTTCAATCAAACAAACAAACTCTTCAGCTTAACTCGTATATTAGTAGTCTAAGTATAATACGTGAAGCAAATACTTTGTACCCCTTTTAGCGAAAATTGCGCAGACGGAGGAGTACACTTATAGTTTATATAGAGAAGAAGCAACGAATGCTAATATTTTTTTAAATTATTCATAAAATTTACAATAAAAAAAACATTACACACACTACCATGTATTTGACACACACGCTTATACTCTTTTGTTTATTGTTCAAGTCAAATTAAGAGTGTAGCCTTGGCGAAATCTGTAATAATAGAAGTACAGTCTTTGACATTAACTATTATGGTCGAATTTCAACTACGGACGACCACTAGTTTTAATGAACACTTGACCCTTATAGCAGACTTAGTATTTTTTGAGAAAATGAACTATGAGTGAACGAATACTTCTGACCAAAATAGGCTATATATGTATACACATATGAAGGGTTTTCAATTCTTGCAATACCATAAACTGCTCACCGGAACTTATCAGTATCGCGTGTGACAAGTAAAATTGGCGCCAGCAACCCAACTGTTAAAAAAAGTAAAATTCGATTACGGAGCAAGCGGTGAGTTTTCTACTAATTTAATTGCAAGTCTATTTTATTATAAATATTTACGTGCCAACCAATCCGCACAACATATAAGGCACATCCGTGTACAAGATTTAGGTAAGCCAAAATCGCTGTACAAAAAAACCGTTTTAGATAGTACATATAAGTGGTTAAATTTCTGACATATTAAGATTTTACTGTTTTTGAAGCAGAACAGAAGGTGTCGTAACAATTTGTTCTAAGCAAGCTTACTTATGTTAATGTTGATTCACTATGTAAAATAAAACAACATTTAAATGTATTTTTTTATTTCCAAACTCTCACTAATATTACTTACATTGCCCTTAAGTACATTTTTACATATTTTAAATTTACGATATGCGACAGAAGTTTATTGCTCCTAAAATTATATTTAAATTCTGTTCTTTACCATTAAATACTTTGTACAAATTAATATTTAATTTATTTTTACTTTCCATTTTTAGATTCTATTTAAATAGTTTTAAAAAAACTTATTGGACCAGACAAGAAATAATTATCACAATTATTAAAAAGTACCATAGACGAATGTGGATGAGTTTTATCCAAAATTCACCATAGACTAATAGTAAAATCTTTTTATGGTAACACTGAAAGTATAAATAGCCTAATTTAAAACGGCATTGACAGATCGATTGCATTATCTGTTTAAAAAGATCTTAATTTTTTTAAATTCACCTCTATAATATTTTACAATTCGAAACGAGAACATAAAAAGAAAACTTAGGATATGCTTTAAAAACTGACGTATACGTATGAAGAACAAGAAAAGATTTCCTTTTTTTCCGACTTGAAAGTTTTAATTGTAAACCGGTTGTCCAACATATCATAAAATATAACAGGATAGCCTGGAAAGACATCCAAACAAGCGAGCCTTCCTTCCCTTCCCCCCTTACATAAATCATCTTGTCGACGAATGAATAGACTAAAAATTGTCAAACCTCTAAATTTAATTTGCGTTCAGATACACTCTTCGACATACAAAAAAATGTTTTCGCAAAGACACTACTTTTGTAGACACACAAATGGGGGTTGACAAGTGAAAACACAGATTCTATTCTTAACTGTTAATAAACCTCTTCTGGCACTGAGAGAACCTCATATTAACGTTTTACGTATTACCTACCCTCAATGAAAACTATTTTCCATGACATTCCTATTGTATTATGTACTATGGAACTAAATTTTAAAATTAAATTAAAAATCAATTCTGTAAGTGGTAATAAAACTACGTTTTATCGATTTTAAGCGCGGTAATTTATTTTATTTTTATTATTCCGACGTTTCGTTATATATATATATATTAGTCGTGAAAACTTAAGAAAATATTCTGTAAATGGTATTGAGATGGGAAAAAAATACTATTCTTTCATGGTTTTGGTAAACATTAGCGGCCTTACTTATAATAATCTCGTTAAGAAACGATTAGGCATCTGTTAAGTAAGAGAATCAGAATCAGACCCTAATCAATGAATATCTTTTTTTCCCACATATAAACGTGTATTACCTGTTGTTTACCTAAGAGGAGCACAGATAAATGAAATTTGAATTATTAACGTAGGTTGTACCCAAAATATTCTACTAAAGAGGAGTTTATGGGTAAGATTTTCACTAATCAGTTGCTGAGCAGTTTCTTTAAATTTAAGAAACGTTTATAAGTAAGGCCCCTCAGTATAACATGATTATTCTGCTGTACACCGTATTCACGAAATCTACCAGTCAAGTTTCAAAAGAATTCCTTTTCCGTTTGCATATCCGAGAATTGAGGAGAGATACGGGCTACTCCAACCTAATGATGTGGCCTCATCTGCGATAACGTCACAGATATAGGCTCTTTTCCCTATTTCTTGTATATACTACGTATGTATGTGTGTGTATGTATTTGTTATGTGTTATTATTTAAGATTCTACCTTCATGCTTTGCAATGATGTAATGTCTGCCGTGACAGTACCTTAAGGGTACAGCGGAAGATCAGCGCTGGATTTAAAAGACCAGCATTACCCTGAATCTGATGCCCCTTTCAGGACAATATTATGTTGTTAGTATTAAATTTGTTAACAACTTACCTACACTACACCAATGTAATTTTTCCTGAATAAAATTATTTTCTTTCACACAGATATGATACACATATAATGCATTAATCACATCCCGTATTTAATGCATTATTTTAGATGCAACATTGTAAATTTTCAAAAACAGCAAGTACACTGTGTTGAATGGAACAAGCGAATTCAACATAACAGCTGCGACCGTTCGGGAATTCCCCCGTCTTTACAAAATCTCAGTGTTCGAAGCACGCAATTAGATGTCAGATATTGACAAATAACGTATGTATGTATAACTCTTATTTCTATACATTTTTTTAAATGGATTTACATCTTTAACATTCATGCAGGCGCAGCCACCTTGAAAGAACGAGGCTATGATTTCATAGAAATATATGACGCTGGTGATGTTTCCTAGCATAACTAGTAAAATGTGAATCTTTGTAAAGTACACCTTTGTAAGAACTTAATTAAGTATACATTTAAAGTTTTGTATAGTGATACATAACTTCAAAAGTATTATTATGTTGGACGAGGAATATGGTAGCTTCTAACTTAATTCTAAATACATCTGCAGTTAAGATACTGCAATTGCATGAAAATATCTGTATAATATGTATATCTAAGTGTACATTAACGTTTATAAGCGTATTTAATCTTAATATTAGTTATAAGAGGACTTATTATTTATAGCGACTAGATTTTGAGATCACTTGGAAAGCCAATTGTTTAATATATTTACATTAAAATAATAGAACGCTACATAAATAATTGTATACAGTGTTTGTAAGTTATCTAATCTTATGGTGGGGCCACATCTGAGATAACGTTACAGATATAGGACGTTTCACGATAATGCGTTATTTGTGATGCAATATTGTTGTTTTTAATTGTTGATGACGTTCGATATTGACATAATACGTATGTATATACATTATGTGATTATGCGATACAGTGTTACTATAAACGCTCTGAATAAGACGCAGTCGGCCGTAGACGATGTTTTAACATAATCGCAGGTGCGACCCCAGCATCATGGACAGTATCCTGTTACGCTACATGTTCATCAAATAAAACTTGTGCGCGCTGTTGGATGGCCGACATTAAGAATTATTTCAGCTTTGTAATAACAAAGCTGACATAATTCTTAATCCGTGTCTTAGTCTTAAATTCTTTATCCGTGCAGGCGCGGAGAAAGAATACAATTTTCTGTGGCCAGGTGGCCTGTCATAAAAGGCGACGAAACAGCCTACAGCCAGGTGGTAGGCAGTATTTGCCCGTCTGGATAGCTACCACCCCTGGTCTAGAGCATCCCAGTATAATAACCTTGTGTTGTGTTCTGTTCTGTTCTTCTATAACTGGCCAGCCTCCAGTCTCCCTTTAGAGAGCGGCAGCACATTGGTGGTAATCTCTGATGTTACAAATGTCCATAGGCGATGGATGGCTTTCCATCAGGTCTGCATGTCTGCTGAACTAAGGCAATAAAAATGCCTTTACCGTTGTTAGCACGTGGTAATTTTAACAATATGCACATTAGATCAGGAATTTTTTTTTGCTCATTGAAGAAAACATTATATCCAGGGCAGCACCGTATTTGCTAGTATTACATAATTATTATATACTAGCTGATACCCGCTCGCTTCGCGTGCCGTAGAATCCTTAGCTGACCTCTACTTGGCGAACGGAAGGTCCATGCCAAATTTCAAGTCCATATGTATTATGGTTTCTGAGATATCGTGATGAGTCACTATATATACTTGGATTTCAATTATATATATAGATTATTATAGTAGCGTTTCAGGATACATTAATACCTAACTATTTTTATACTAGTCTACCTTATCTTTTATGTACTATGTTACAAAATACTATTTTATATTGCAAAATCGTCCCACCTATGACAGTTGCGTATGCGCAAACTTACTTACAATCCTATGCCTACTCAAATTTGTAACTTCCATCGTGCTCTGATTTGCAAACTCTCGCAAATTCAATCCACATTTAGTGTACAATCAATATTCGGTAATACAATCAAAATTATTATATAAAAGGCCCATAGCACACGGCGTATTTTAAACGCGCAGTCGACGCGCAGATGACGCGCGTATACGAGCTTCACACGAGATTTGAACGAACCTTGTAACCCTAAGCACACGCGGTGATCGTGAAACACGCGTCTACTGCGCGTATACGCGCAGATACATCGATACAGACGCGTTGTAGTCGCTCGTAGCTTCTACTTTTTGATCAGATCAGTTCAATTGCGCGCCCGCGCGCGCCCCTTTCTGCCCCTCCTGCGCCCTACCTACCTAACGCGATACAAACGCACTTCACGCGCGAGTTTGTATCGCGTTTTTCGCGTGTTTATATCTATACAAACAAAAAAATCGGTATCTACAGCGCAGACGACGCGCGTTCCTGAAACACGCGTCGTCTGCGCGTTTTAAATCCGCGTTTTAAATCGTGCTTGGGGGGCCTAAGAATTAAGACAAATAATTTATATCCGTGTAATGATGCGGTTTCATCTGGCCTAATGTTAGAGATATAGGCCGCTTCACGCATATATGGCGTTGGGTTTAATGCATTATTCAAAATGCGACATTGCTAATGTCCTTAATTATTGTCAGTTAACGTATGTATATTTCACTAACGTGGCTACGCGTTAACGACGTTACGCTTAAAATAAGACGCACTCGGCCACAGCCTAAATCTTTAACACTAACACAGGTGAAGCCTCAGTATATGAGAATTAAAAAAGAAATGGGGACCGACTTTTTAAATAACAAACTTTGTTTTAATTGTCACCAGTTGAAAAAAAATATAGAGAAGGTAGTAACACATTATAACAAGAATATTAACAAAATATTGATTGTTACCTAAATATCTACTGTATGCTAAGCAATATTATACTAAACAATAACGCAAAAGTTTCAGTTTATTTATTATTATAAAATTGCGTATAAATTGCTTAGAAATACTATTACTTGGCATACGATTCCTTACAACTAATCGTTGAAAATGTTTTTGCGATAATTTATAATACCAGTCTATAACGTTCTATTGCTTGGCTCTAGGGGGTATGATATATCTCATTTAACTATTTTAAATAATTCGACTTCATATTCCAATAAATGGTGATTTTGACTTACTAAAGTATTATTAACTAAAATTTCTCGGGACATCGCAATATTTTAAATATTTGATTATCAATACTTGCAACCTTTCCGGATTTTATTAATATTAATAATGATTATTATTTTAATTTTTAATTAAATGATTGAAATACTATGAGATATTTTTCAGTACAAGAGTTATTTTGATTTAGATACGGATTGCTAGCATCGATGTTATGTATGTAGGTAATTATTAAGTCATGCTAACTCAGTACATAAAGTCTCATTTGAATCAGGTATGTTCGAATTTAGGCTGGGGATCGTGCATCGCTGAGGACGTAATATTATCATGTGCTGATAACGTAGAAAAAAGTGAGTAAAACTAGCCAATCCGCATTCGATAAGCGTGGTGGGTGTACTGTCTGTTCTCTTCAAACCGGGAGGTCTGAGCCCAGCTGTGGGACTTGCATTGCATTTCGTATCGCTTGGTTATTTGCATATAGAAGGTTTTATTGCCTTCTATTTTTTATATAAATAAAATATAATATACAAAGATATCGCAAAAACATTTCGACAAGATCATTCCTATCCCAATATTAAATACCAAACAACCCATAATTGTGAAAAAAACTGCTGTTTTATAAATAATTAATGTAAGCAGTTTTTTAGAGAATATGTAGGGATTTTTTATATTACTCATTAAATTGATTTCTAATAAAATTTCGATGCTTATTTATAAATTCAATTAGCTGGTAACTATTAATTATTTTTAAGATTTTATTTGATAGTATTAAATATATTTCTTAATACACACATTGATAATATTTTCTATTTTAATACATTCAATGCGTTTGGGGCTCTCGATGATCTTTCACGGGTTTTTCAGTCATTGCCGCGGCTGAAATAATGTGTCTCACTTCATTGATTTTGGATCGTTATTATCTGTATGACAAAATCAAGTATACACAATCGCTTCCCGCTCAAATTTTAATTATTTTGTCGTTTTTTCAATATGTTTTATTGTGGGTTTGGTAAGGTGTCCTCATACGTATTTCACTAAGCTCGGTTGTGAGTTCTGATAAATTTCAAGCACTCTGACTGGAAGTTCTTTGCAAATAGCAATGCACGGAAAGTGTTACCTGGATATAGAAAATATAGAAAAGGTATTCTGGATTCAACTAAGTCTTGATTGCAATTCGTATAAATCCTCATAATAAGCAAATTAAACCAATTTAAACATCTTAAATGCGTTTTCGTATATATACGACTTAATAAAAGCAGTGATTTCTAAAGCATAGGTAGAGTCTGCAAAGTGTAGACATGACTGTCTCTTGATTCCTGTCGCTACTTGCACTTCTGAACTTGTATATTTGGCCCGAGCTTGGACATCCTCGATGATCATTGAGGAATATTATTTTAGGGAAACTGGTTAATATCATCTAGAATAAATTTATTGATAAAGAAGGTGAAAAACTGTTCCTTTAGTAAAACCATTTGAAGCTACCAATGTTTGGACCAATAATACATCATATGTATGTAATATAAATTTGATCGCTGTATATTCCATGATTTCATGACTTAGTGTTAAAATTCTTAGAATAACGTAAAAACTAAATACAAAAATATTATATCTTATTACCAAAGTAAATACTGACTAGCTTTTATGACTACAGTCGAGTTATATTACAAAATGACTAGATTCACTCCACCCTCGTTCTAAGACCTAACGACTAGAATAATCTACATTACAAATAAATAAAGCGATAACTTTCGGATTCTATCAAACATTTGGAACTATACATAGGTACCTTATTTAT
The DNA here is from genome assembly GCA_949752895.1 of Dendrolimus pini. Lineage (NCBI taxonomy): Eukaryota > Metazoa > Arthropoda > Insecta > Lepidoptera > Lasiocampidae > Dendrolimus > Dendrolimus pini. The sequence goes on from OX457137.1 coordinate 6,644,950, forward strand.
CAAAACTAGCATATCTATGACACAAATGCATATTTACAATTTTTTTTACGCAAGAATGCATATAAAATACAATTAAAATGAGAAGTTAAATTTCTGGATGCAAATAACGCAAACCTATTTTATTAATAATGCGATCACTATCAAGCTCTTTCAGAAGTTACACAAACAAAATAATTATTGTTTGTTTTTTATTGTGTGTAATATTACTAAATACATTATATGTACAACTAATATATAATTAAATGAATTTTAAAAATTGAATGTTTAAATTAATAAAATAATATATGTCACTTGAGAGTTAGTTACACCGCTTCTTTTAATTTAATATCAGATGAAATTGCTTAGGAAGCCGTATTAAAATCATGTTTTTAATAAGTAGCCAATAAGATTCTACCTTGAAAAAAATATACCTGTTCATTTTCAAACATTATGATAGAAGTATCATGATTTTTTCGCAGATTATTTATTAGTTCTATTCTATTTTAACTTTGGACACGTTTTAGAAACTTTCGAGTGAGATGAAAATATTTTTTATTAACTTTCAAGAAATACTGGACATTCATCTCAAAATTTTAACATAATGGTGTCGTCTTGAAAGACGCCCTTGCAATTGTCGGTGTTAAATGCGCTGACGGGCGCGGGCGTGGCTCAGGTGCACAGTCCAGTATTGTCAACTAGAGAACGTGCTAAGACATCTGCTGCGGCGATATCACTCACTTTACCCTCAAAATGACCCCTAACATGGAACATGAATTCAGCTTTTCCAGCAAACTCTTGTCTACACATCAAACAAAGGTGATGTGCATGAGTGTGCTGTCTTTCAGGGGTGTAGTGTGTGTGTCCGTGTGTGAAATACGCCCCTCCTCCTCCACCACTTCCTTCGTTGACTACTGTTGCCGTTGACACTGAAGCGGTAGAGATTCCATGCCCGTTTAGTATCTGCTGGTTTTGATTGTGCTGGTGCAGTAATTGGAGCTTCTCTTGATTTGACAGGTGGACTTTTTCTAACTGCTGTAGAAATTAATATATCATTAAATATTATTCTCGAAGTATAATTGTATTTTCTGAACCCTAGTGAATTTTCTACTATAAGACTCTTCTAACAAATTAACATGGAAGGAAAGTGAAAGAGACTTACTAGTTAACCAAAGCATAGTAGAAGTTAAAATTCATAGTACCTTAAGATGGAACTATATTACAGTATTATGTTATGTAAATTTATTTCATAACTTCATATTGTATTCAAATAATTAGTGTTGTTAAATAAAATTGGCAGATAATTCCTAATACAAGTAATTTAAATAAATCCCAGAAGCCAAAATTACCTGATGTTGCGAAGCTTGTTGCATCTTATCCTGCAGTAATTTGTTATCTGGTAGATGTGACTTTGCGTGTGCACTCCATTCATCTCTTGTCGCGAATAGTCTTCCACATAGCTCACATGACCAAGATACAACCATCCCTGCTGTAGCTGCAGCCACGGCTGCTGAAGCAGCACTTGTGTGGACTAAGTTTGTATTCTATGAAAATATTATGAACCTAGTATTTTATTGGTTTTTAGAGGGAACTTTAAGTAATAAGATAAAGATGTAAGTAACGAGACCTAAATGCCATCTAAAATCATTTGAAGCATGGTCCATGAACCTACATTAAAGACTAAATTTATCTTAAACGAATTATGAACGTGATACGCTAAATTAACTAATATGTACAACATTATTAAATGCATTTACATCATTTTGATTATCTTTCAGTGTCAAAATACCTTTATTGAAATAAATACCATAAAATTGATTCTCGAAAATGATTAACTGAGACTTAATGATAGCCAAGTATAAATTACTAGTCAATGCTAATGAAGAAATTAAGATTGAGTACAAAACATTAATGAAATTCATGCTAGCAAATGATTATTCTATGTGACCTAATGAACCATGCTTTTGTATTCTGTGGGATTTACCGTAAAGCTGTGCCCAGGTACCTGGCAGACCTGTATCGACTGCTGATGGGAATGTTGCTGCTGCTGTTGCTGTGCCTGGGCAGCTGCTGCAATCTCTGCTTGACTTGGCTTTGTGTCTTCTTGCTTAGTTAGTTGAGGTTTGACATCGTCCAATTTTAACGCTGACAAAAAGTGAACTTATTCAGAATATAATTTAGTACCGACATGTTACCAAAGAAGGTGTGGGTAGTGATGCGTATTAGGTATATGTTATATAAAAAAATAAAACTTCGTTTAAAAAAACCGACTTTAAAAACTAAAAAACTAAAATGTATAAAATAACTTATTTCTAAAGCTATTATTATTACTATATATTATCTAAAACATCTTAAAGTCGGTGCTTAGTAATTTTCAAAATATAGTAATTTTTATGTTTTACTTTGCACCGACTTCAAGATGTTTTAGATAATATATATTAATAATAACAGCTTTAGAAATAAGTTATTTTATACATTTTAGTTTTTTAGTTTTTGAAGTCGGTTTTTTTAAACGAAGTTTTATTTTTTATTTGTTACTTTTTAGTGTCTAGCTATGTATGGTAGGACATACGAATGGTGCCGCGCTTCTTAAAAAATATAGGTTCCAAGAACTGGGAACAAAAAATGTACGTAAAATGAAAACTACTGGGCCAAACTATGTCAAATTTTTAGGGGACCACATGGCAGCTATTCCGCGTCGAACAAAAAAAGAATCACGTAAATCGAATCATAAATCTCAGAGTAATCGGTGTACATATGGAACGGAGTGAAAATTATTTTCATGAAAAATGTTCATAAAATGAAAACTACTGGGCCAAACTATGTCAAATTTTTAGGGGACCAATTAGAAGCTATTCCGCGTCGAACAAAAAAGAATCACATAAATCGGATCATAAATCACGGAGTAATCGGCGCACATACATAAAAAAAGCAAAAAAAAAAGATCCCGACGAATTGAGAACCTCCTCCTTTTTTCGAAGTCGGTTAAAAATATCTATCGGATGCAGAAATTCTAGACCAAATTAAAATTATCTAGACCTACCTATAATTATAATATTATTGTCATTTTGCTTTTGCTATGTAGGTTTATATGTTTTGTTTGCGTTTTAAATACGATATAAAAATTTTGAATATTTAAATAAAAACATATACATAACTTTAATTTGATCTAGAATTTGTGCATCCGATAATACTTTACGCTTGACTCGTACATCAGCTTATGGTAGCGATAAATTATATTAGATGACTCATAAATTTTTATGTAGTATACGAAAATAGGAAAGATATTTACGTGTTATTGATATTGTTCTTTTTCCCAACGGTGCAATATTTGAAGGTGTTATATGTTTCAATTTGTTCATATGCAGTACCAGCTTATCTCGTCGTGCAAAAGCTTTATTGCAAACTTCACAAACGTACGGCTTCTCACCTGAAGTGAAAACAAAATCTGGATCAAAACAAAATCAATGGATCTTTGCAACCGTAACCGAATCTGGTATGAAAGTTTCAAATAATTTCAGAGTCTAAATAAATGTTCTTTGTTTATTTTATAAAAGTTGATTTTATTATATAAACAAAGAACATTTCAACCATTTTAATATTATGGGTTGATGTAATAAAAATATATTTAAAACATCTTCAAAATTTAATATCCGTATTAAACTAGCTAATAATCCGAAATGATTTCATATCTGTAGCCACATCCAGCAATTTATCCAATTTCTTAAAAATCCTCTCAAATAGAAAGCTGCGGAGAAGAAATTAAAAAACTCATTTATTTGGTTATTAAGATATTATTATATAATAATATTCACCTGTGTGTATTCTCATATGTATTGTCAATTTGTCTTTACGAGCTAATCCTTTACCGCAAACAGTGCATTCAAACGCTTTACTCCCTGTAATAGAAATACATATTAATACATCGATAAAAAAATGTATAACTACTGAAATAGTTTTTATTTAAGTACAATTATATCAAGTTATTACATAATTCTAACAAAGATTATTCTAGAAGTCTACAAGTTTAGCTTCTACAAGTAATTTATCATCATCAGTCTTCATAATCGTTTTTTGTTGTACAATTCACAGCAATTCCCTATCTCATAAAAGTTCTCTACAGCAGAGCTGGGAATTTCTATATTTTCTTCAGATCAAACTCCGTACTAATAAAGGACTTTAATAATAATGAACTTACTGAAGGAATATTCCTTAAAAAGGTGGGATAACTTAATTCAATTGTGACCCCAATATCAAGATTTCAAAACGGGTAAAAGATCATCATATGACAGCTACAACTACCTTCATTAGTAGAACTAGTTGGCTTGATGGCAGGATGTTTCCGTATAGCTGTGCCTTGCAATGCTTTTAATCTAGTTCCAGGATGCATCGATCCACCTTCTGCATATGGTTCCGTAAACGGTATCAGATTTGGCCTCGGTATGTTATTCGTTACTTCTGGTGACCTGTTAAAGTAACCAATT
>OX457137.1:8454409-8827433 GCA_949752895.1 Dendrolimus pini
TTAGAATTTCTTAACGTATTGAATAAATTAATAGAGTGCCAATCATTGAGGAGAGTGGAAATGTCAACAGTATATATACTTTACCAAACTTTAACACTCGAACATCATCCCACTCGTTGTTATTTCACATTTCTGTACTATTTACTTCAATATAATAAAGTATAACGTAACACTTTGCACACCAAGGACTTTTATACCGCGTGAAAATATCGTTTGCCGTCTTTTGATTCCCGCTGAGAATATTTGAAGCGAAGCGTAAATGATATATTTTTTCCTTACGTTTACACATTATCATACATGAAAATAAACATGTTTATACATCATGAAAAATAAATAAATTCGTAGATAGATAAATTAGAAAACATATATGTATTTTTTTCTTCGTCTTTGGGTTTCGATATCTAGAGACTTTATCTATGTTCGACTGCGTCTATACCTCGGTTTTCTCAGAAGATTATATTGATACTTCACATTTCGTGATTGTTGTACTCGGTCACACTATTTATTAACTAACTAACTAACTGTTGCGGCTCACCGACCTAAAATGAGTCCTGGCCTCCGAAATGGGAATACTCCACTCCTCGGCGGATCCGTAAAATGTCGAAATCGAAAAACTGATGGATGAGCCCAATATGATAGGTGAGAGCAAGGCACATCGCTTACGTTGGCTTGACCACCTGCACAGAATGGGGGATCGCGCGGTGAAAAGAACCTATCTGGGCAGACCAACGGGGCGGCGACCAGTTGGTAGGCTCAGATATCGCTGGACGGACGTAGTGGAGGCTGATCTGCGCGAGCTTCATTCCGATGACTGGCAGGAGACAGCGTTGAACAGTCACACTATTAAATGATGTATAATTATCTCTATAATCTTAATAGAAAATGTCTTAAATATAAAACTTTTTTTATTGCTGAAGCACACCAGAGAGGATGACGGCCCAACTGTGATGTTATGTGGTTACCGTTGTTTATGGATATTAGCGATACGAGAGGTGCTGCCAATGTGTTGCCGGCCTTGAAGGAGAAACTGATGCCGGAATAGAACTCGAAGTTATTATAGTGGCATAATCTAGACCAGGGATGGTAGCCATCCAGTCGAGAAAGTGCCGTATCACCTTTGTTGATTGTTCGCCTCTTATGACAGGCGACTGTAGGAATTAGTATTATTTTTCTGTTCCTGCACGGAGACATCCCTACTAATATTATAAATGTGAATGTAAGTTTGTTTGTTACGTTTTCACGCTACAACTACTCACTCAACCGATCATCATGAAACTTTACACACATATTCTTGGAGGTATTAGAAGTAACATAGGATACTTTTTATGAAAAAAAAATCTACGCGGACGAAATCGCGGGCAGAAGCTAGTAAAAAATAATAATAATGCTTTATCTGCTAATAAAATAACAAAAAATAATAATGCTTAATCTTAACCAGTTTACATTGTAAGATAAATCAACGTATTAATTATATTTGAAGTTTGGCACACACCTCAAATGTGTATCTCGTGTATCTATAAGTAGTATATTTTTTTAAATTTGAGGTTTAAACCATGGACGTAAAATAATACTTTAAACAATACTTGAAAAAATAATACTACAATATCGTCGAGTGAGTATTATTATCATTTTTTGCAACTTAAGATTTATTATTTTATTTATAAATAAATAATTCTTTATTGCATACTATACAAAGCCTTTTAAAAGCGATTTTCATGCGAATTAACGCTGGAAGGTTGAGTAGATAGTCTGGCAGTCGGTGCTTGCAACTCCTTCTATTTTCAGAAACCTATGTGTAGCGTCGGTCGTCGGGAGTCTCACATACCCCTCTGTGACTTCCCCTCGGGCCTGAGGGTACGTGCCAATGCATGCCCCCAGCCTTAACAAAAAGTGTTGCACAGAAATAATTTAATAGAAATGAAACTTGTAATTGGTAAAATAATGGAATTTATTGTGGACGTATGTGACGATCTGAATGGTAACAAATGTCTCATGTATAGCAGATTAATAAATATGAATATACAAATGAGGTTCTTATGTGTTAAGTACAAGCAAAGATTTATAAATTTCAATTACGGTGACGGTGATGTAATTTTTAAGTAACGATAACTACACTTATTATATACTGGCTTCTGCACGCGACTTCGTCCGCGTGGAATAGTTAAAAAAAGTAAGTTAAGAAACGCCCCAATTTTGGAACATTCTTCATTGGTACTCCGCTTCTATTGGTCTTAGGGTGATGTTGTATAGGCTATAGTCTTTTCCAATAAATGGGCTATATAACATTGAAAGAATTTATCAAATCAGACCAGTAGTTCCTGAGATTAATACGTTCAAGCAAACAAATTAACTTCAGCTTTATATAATACTTCAAGATAACAAATTAATAAATTCAATTAATATCATCATAAAAAACTTTGCAAATTTCTTTTACTTTAATATTGAAATTGAGTATCGGAACTAAATTAATACATTTTCACAGGGTTCACATACATAAAAATGCAATGATCAATACTAGAGGCATTTAATGAACAACATGGAATTTAGTATCTTAGTGACATCATTAAAATATTGTTACATGCAGACAAAGTGGATGTACAGCTGGTTTATTACCTTTCCCGCATTTAGACTTCTTTTGTTTATTTTGTGTTTAAAATGTGTAATAAAGAAAAACATTCTATTGTCATTGTACTTGTTTTATGGCCGTTATTAGACAGGTGTGTCGAATTAATTCTTGTTGTTATTGTTTTCGATATTGTACTCGAGGTAGGTATATTGTATTTATACAAAATAAAAGGAATGCCCGAAGGGAGGGGTGAGGCAGTCTATCGGGAACCACGAACAAAGCAAGACGTGTACATTCGATAAGCGATATAGTGACTGACTTTGCGTGTGTTATTGAATCGTGCAGTTTGTACTGGTTGTAGCCAGTTATATTTGTATCTGTTTTATACGTGTTTGCATAGTTCTAATAAATTCTATAGTAATTCCAACGACATTTTAATTCGAGTCCTGTAGCCCGTTACAACATTAATAATCTACTGCCATGTTTAAAGTAGATAACATTCCCTACTCAAACAAATGGGTCGACCAAAAAATAAGGGAAACTGCAATAAAACTTAAGTAGGTAAAACTCATACAAAAACACGTTGTAAATCAAACTCCTGAATATATTCATTTATTCCCAGTTAGATAACAAATATAGAGAGGGGAAGCAAAATCGGAATCTAAAAATTACGACAGTTTAAAAGTAGGCGTCGTTTACATAAAACTACTATATTGGAAATGATATAGCCCCCAGTTTGGCCCATTTGTTTGGTTCCGTATGAAAAGTATATTAAAACGGAGGGTTGCCTGTCGATAAATCATTATTCTAATGTTGATATGAGGAATTGTTCTTTGTTTCATACACCCAACGATGATATTTCTGCTGTCATACTGCTACTCATACATTGCGGATTAGTATTTAGAAATTATCCGCAATGTATGAGTAGCATTTTAGTGACTATTTTTCCTATCTAGTACAACCCGCAAGAGTTAACTTGAGACTTCGATCGGAAGACGTAAACGCGAGGTACTGACGCATCAATGGCGAGAGCGGGGGTCGGGATAGCGAAAGCGGTAAGAAGGCGAAGGTCGGGAGGGGTGCGCGCATTCCGCTCAGGTCTCAAGTTAACTCTTGCGGATAGTATAATATCTTAAAGGTTATTTTTCGGGCCTCCATGAAAAACAGACATTCTGTATTATTACACCAAATCATAATATAGCTTGAGAGGATTAATCTCTGTGATATAATGTTAAACGTTAAACTAGGAGTAAGAGTTGTTTTTTTAACAAAATGTTCTTTCAGTTCGGTATCTTTCAACCAAAATAATTAAATTTAATGAAATAATCGTTTTCTTTCATCAAAATGCTATTTATGTCTTAGATATACGCCATATTCATGGAAGAAGAATACAAAAAATGGGATTCCCCAGTAAAGAATCTGATTCCAGAAAGTTCCTAAATTTTACATGAATAGCAGGTGCCACATGTCTGAAGTAGGTACTTAAAAAAAAATGTTTTAACCGAATCAGTCTGTAATTTCAAATCTTAAACTTATGACGTCACATCATTAACTGATGCCAGTCAAACGCCGGCGTCCACGTGGAGGCGCGTCAATACGCGCAATTATATTCCCCTCCCTACCCCTTCGGCGGCCTTTTTGAGTGACATTACTGCCTCACAAAAAGTAACCGCCGCCCCCCAGGTATCGTTGCTTTGCAGCATGGCTTGTACCAGACTGCAGAGCGAGTCGATCGCTCCTACGTATGTCTCGAGTTCGAAACGCTGCGGCGCCCAGGCCGCGCACTCGACTAGCGTGTGAAACGCCGTGTCAGGTGCGATGCACTGGCGACATTCCGGGGAAGGCAAGCAGCCCACAATGCGGTACAGATACTTATCGAAACACCCGTGTCCGGTAAGTATCTGCGTCGTCCTGAAGGTCAGGGTTCCGCTTTCGCGGGTGACCCATTCCGTCAGCTGCGGCCTGATTGCTTCCACCGTATAAACGCCGGCCGCAGGGTTTTCCAACTCTTCCGACCAAGAGACGAGCATGGAGGCGGTTTTCCGCTTCCTGACCACCTCGATTTCGGCCTGGCAGAAAACAAGACCGCGAGCGAGAGCATCCTATCGGGAGCACTGCTCCTTTGCCAGTACGTCCGCCTGGAGAAGCCAGGGCGATCGCCTGCCAAAACTGTCGACGCCGTCCACGGCACTGTACGGTATCCACGAATGGTCCCCACGACCAAAACCCGCTGCGCCCGGAGCAGCAGAGTCCTATTGTGGCGGTGAAGTGTAACGGACCAAACGGGTGCACCGTACAGGGCCATACTCCTAAGGATGCCCGAGTAGTTTCCGAGTCGCCCCCCCCCGGTCCCCCCACGTTAGTAAGTAGCCAAGAGAGGGCGAGAGAGGTAGTAAATTGCCTGTATTATCCTCGCAAATTGGTAATGCGCTGGAACCTTGTCAAATTAACATTCACATGACGTCATCCGCAACTCGATATGTACGCGTAGTCGCCGGCCAGTGATGTTAACAGTACTGAGTGTTCTGCTACGGTTACGTCACCAAAATGGCGGCCAGGCGCAATAGCAATTTGCGGGGATAATAGTCAGATGTAGAGTAAAATATGTAAACAATGTAAAACTAATATCTTACAAGATTGTGCGGACGCGATGCGATGGCCGGGAGAAGGCAAAGGGACGGGAAGAAGAAGCAAGGAAGGACTTACCTTGCCCCCAGTCTGCCGCCATACTGCGCTCGTCCCCCGGGGGTTTACACACTCACTAGGGTTATGGTTTTGATAATGAGATGTGGTTATAACCGTTTATTTCTATTTATTTGTGTTCCAACAATATCTTGGTACGTATTTATATTGCGCTGACAGCACTGACAGTCCTCTCAACATTTTCTTGTTTTGCGCATTCTTCATTTAAAAGTAGGTATATTCTATTCTTGATGGCGAGTATGGGGAGGAAGAATTTACAAGGAGGTATTCTTCGGCGCAATCAAGATTGTAATTGAGAATTCTTAAGATTGTATTATAGTGAGCTATAAAGTGTTATCTGTCTACTAATAAAAAAATCTCTGCCTTAGAATTCGACAGAAGAGAAGGCGATTACTATAATTATTGTATTTGAAGCATCTTGATTCATTTTGAAAAACATGTCGTGTTTCATAGAATGTAGATACACAACATCCAGTATTGTTATGCACTACAGAACAATTATTGTTGGTAGCTCTTATCACATTCGAATCTATCATTTCATTAACAATAGAGATCACTATCGCTTATTGTATAAAAGACATGACAATAACTAACACCCATTCTTTTGCGAGAAATATTTTCAGATCTACTATGGAGTTGGCTTTATTTAAATTGTTTTGTCTGTGTATTGGGTTGCTGAGTCGCCTTGTTAAAGGATATGGTGATGTGAGTACAATAATTAAAACATTTTAAAAGTGCGCTTTAGGGCTTGGTCGCATCATCACAGAGTGACACTAGAATTATGCAGTAGTGTGACGTCGTTGCAGATAATCGATCTGCTATTTGCTTATAGTGTATACATCATAGTGTGTCCATAGCGGACAGAATTAATAATGATTTATTTGTATCTAGAAAGTAATTGTTAATCCACCACAGGACCGAAATTTCCGCGGAAATAACACTGTTATATACCGATAAAGAACGCACACCTGCATGTCAAAAAACGCCGTTTATTGCCTTCTTTGATTTAGGAATTCTTTTGTTTACTTTGTGTTTAGAATTTTGAATCTAGGAAAAATGCTATTGTTATTGAACTTGTTTTATGGCCGTCGAAGCTTGCCAGGTGTGCGGGATTAACTCGGCGAACGCAGCCCTTTGTATCTGTTATACAGTTTAGTATAAAACAATGCCCAAACGGAGGAGTGGGCAGTCAAGCGACAAGTAAGACGTGTGTAGTACTTTTGATTAGCGATATAGCGATGGACTTTACGCGTGTTGAATTGCATTGAATCGTGCAGTGTGAACTGGTTGTATCCAGTTTTATTTGTACCTGTTTTATACGTGTTTGTACAGTTCTAATAAACTCTATAGTAATTCCAACGGAATTTATTTTAATTCGAGGCCTGTTGCTCGTAACAATACGATGATGAGACAAGCCCTTAGGCGATATATAATTAAGAATGAAAAAAAGATTCAGGATGCAATCCTACATTAATGTTTAAACTCAGCTTCTTCCAAAGGCTTGTTATGCAGCATTTTGTGATGACGTAATATCCGGATGTAACGATTTTACCAATAATGTTTTAAATTGTGACGGTATTCAATTTCAACCGGCCAACGGTACTGATGGAGAAGAAGCAATGAGTCTAACTGGGAACATTGATATTTCAGCTACGTTAGACGAAGGAGTTACTGTAAGTAGTGAAATTGAAACAAATAATAATCTTAATATCAATTTTCATACTAAACAATATTAAATTAGCTGTACAAGTACAAAACTTAGTAACTTATCCAAAGTTATACCATGTTATTAAAAACTATGTTATCCCTAATAAATTCAAAGCCCTGAGATTTTTTTAGTGCTCCGAAGCTTCAAATTTAACATTTTTTAATATTTTTTTTTTGACTAGTATAGTTTGTGGCATGTACACCAATTTGATTAAAAAAATAACTTTGTTATTACAAAAATTGTAGAGAATTTTCTCAAGTTTAATTTTGTTACAAATGTATTTATTGTAAAATGAGTAGGAAGGGAGATATTGCCATTGCTATTAGGCGCCATTTTTCCAATATGGTGACTCAAGCGTCTAAGTTACGAGATGGCAAATTTGAAACTCGGAAAGAGCACATCGAAATCTATAAAATACCATTTTCAAAACTCCCGGAAAGCTATCCAGGTAAAACTACCAAATGATTGTACTAAAGTGCGTTCCAATAAATTTTACACCACAGCATAAAAATGACATGATCTTCATCAATATGCCATTTCTAAACTATAATATAGTAACTGTAAGCTTATTGCGATGAATATAATAATTATGTTCATAGTCTTTATATATTTTGGAAAGAACAATTCATTCAAGAACAAGACATAGGCAATAAATACGTATCTATCTTCTATATATATAAAAAAGTCGTGTTAGTTACACTACTACACACTTAAGAAAGGCTGTACCAATTTGGCTGAAAATTGGTGGGGAGGTAGCTTAGAACCAGGAGACGGAAATAGAATACTTTATATTCCGTTGGAACCCCTAGATGGCGCTGATATCTGATTCTAGTATCCTCCTAATCACCTGGACGGATTTTAGTGAATTTGGTTTTGTGTGTTTAAGTGGGTCCGCGGATTGTTTAAATCCACTATTGAAACAAATAATCCAAAAAATAATAATCATCTCAGTTGCTAGGATTTGATACTTCATTCATTTTTTTTCATCGACGATCCCATACTAACAGGCGTTTTAGAATCGTTTAGCCTTCGAAGAGATTTTGGATCCCTCTGCGTATTTTACCGCCTGTATAACGGGTAGCGTTCCGAGGAACTATTTGATCTGGTGCCAACGCCTCACTTTTACGCGACGAGATATTCACTCCCATTTCCCACGCTCAACTACGCGACGGTTCTCTAGAATATTTATTCCGCGTGCAACAATGATCTGGAGGGAACTTCCCGCCGTGGTTTTCCCTTTGCACTATGACATGGGGTTGTTTAAAGAGAGCGTTACAAAATTTCTTAGAGGTCGGCAACGCGTTGGCGACACCCCTGGTGTTGAAAGCGTCCATAGGTGACGGTAACCACTTTTCATCAGGTGGGACGTCTGCCTGTTTGCCTGCTTCTGGCAATAAAAAAAAGCTTTAATACTTATAAAACTGATTACTATTTTAAAATCTAGCACAGCTGAAATGTCACATTATGAATGACGGATTAACTCTATTTTTTAAGATGGTAGTAGAAGTGACAAAAGAAACTGAAGTGGGCGATGAACCAGTATCTAGCTTTGCACTAGACATATGCGAGAGTTTGCAAAATAAAGACGCCCCATGGGCAGAAGCAGTCAAGGAAATGAAATTGACCAGCTGTCCCATAGAAGCGGTAAATTAATTTATTACTTATAAATTTTTGTTTAATCGAGTGGACGAGTCCTGGACGCCCTCTAGCCTGGTGATTCAACGACTTGCGTCAAGTTGCCAGTCCATACTGAATTACGAAAGCAGAGGACTTTAATAAGCGTGTACCTGGGAAATAGACTCTGTCTCACGGAAGTCCTGCAGACGGGGCGTTACAGCCGTGCATCGGAACTTTAGAAAGACAAAACAAGTTTAGAAAGATTCCGATTTAATAGTATTAGCAAATAGAATAATAGTATAATGTAACAGTTACATTAAAACACTCGATAAAAACAAAAAAATAATTAGTTTAACTTTATGCCGCGGCACTTTTTTCATGAGACGCACTTCTAGAGTGAGCAGCGCAGCTTCTTTTTCAAACAATTATTAACACGTTGCAAAGCGGTACACATAGAGTGGGCAGCAGACTTAATACTTAATTTATATGTATGTTTTTCAGTCAATCTTGTATAATTTTCTGTTATAGCTGTAGTTTTCCGTCGCCCATAGCCATTTGCGACACCAAAATTGTTGTTAGCATTGTGTTGGAAGCCTCGGAAGGGGAACTGGAACCTGGCCACTAATGCCGGGACACAACTCAAGTTTGTTAAGGCAGTATACTCTAGACAGGGGCTGGTAACCATCAAGCAGGCAAAAGGCCTATCAGTTGGCTTTGAGTTTTTTGTCGCTTCTTACTACAAACCACCTGGCCCCAAAACTTAATAATGTCTCTCCAATCCTACACAGATAAAATTATGATTGGAAATGGAGAACTCAGTCTAAATTAAAATTTATTATTAGTATCTACCTACATAAATACGAAAGTCTTCGAGCAACTCGTCCTCACCGTCATAATGTATGGTGAGATTGGTTCACAAACTAAAAATCGCCCAGTAGCCTATGGAGCGAGCTATGTTGGGAGTATCTTTTATGGATAAATCAGAAATTAGGATATCCGTAAGAGAACCAAGGTTACCGACATAGGTAGCAAAATTGCCAAGCTGAAGTGGCAGTGGGCCGACAACTTTGTCGCAGGACTTATAGTCGATGAAGTTGACGAGTCCTGGAGTGGAGACCGCGTCTCGGCAAACGTAGTGTCCGATGGACCGACGATCCGCTCAACGTCGCCGGTGGGGGCTGGATGAGAATAGTGGCGCACCAGGATAGGTGGCAGAAACTTGGGTAGGCTTACGTCCAGGAGTGGACAACGGTTGGCTGATGACGACGACCTAAATATATAAGTCGTGGTAAATTATTGATTAAAGCATCCGCGTATCATTAAGGCGATATGAGAGAGATAATTTCGGTTTTTCAATTTGAATACATCAACCAAAGTGATTCATCTATACAGATAAATAAAATTGAAGTGTTTGTTTGTAATGTCAAAATAACAGCTTTTTACTAAATACACATGAAAGTATAATTATTGTATGGTACTGGCATCATTTTTTTTTAAATATTGTCTGTCTGTCTGGATGTGCCGGCTAATCTCTGAAACGGTTGGATCTATTTTGAGTGGACTTTCACTGAGAGCTGATGTTGTAAGGAGTAACTTAAGCTACTTTTCGTAGTCACAAGCACAGCTAGTATAAACATAAATTTAAAATATTCAATGTGATTGATTGATGTTGCGTCCTTCCAGTTGTCTAGCTTTCAATAAAACTGATTAAATTGTTGATCAGTGTAATGTCAGGCAACAAGGTCTTCAATACTTTATTTTTTTCAGGGCAAATATTACTTAAGTAACCTCGTAATGACCCTCGGGGGTACGGAGCTGACCCAAAACATGTGTGGTGATTATCAAGCAAAAATTTCTATGATAAAGGAAGCTGAAGAACTCTCGTGTCACGTGATGTCCCTTGTAGTTCATGAAGTTCCTTGTAAATAATTTTTGAATATATACAAAATATATTTCATGTCGTCATATTAAAAAAAATGGTATAACAAACATATGTATACAAGACGGATAAAGTACACTTAAATAAAAACAAAATAAAAATTTATTACAAAAATAGTTTTAATTTATAATATTGTTACTATATAGACGCCGACAAAGACAAATTCACACCTGCATACCTTTTATTACCTTTCGGAATTTGGACTTCTTTTGTTTACTTTGTGTTTAAAATTTGTGATTAAAAAAGAGCCCATTGTGTATTGTAATCTTTTACGGCCTATTGTTGTAATGTGATCACTGCCAGGTGTCTCGAATTTAAAATACAAACTAATTCTAAGAAATTAGGTCCACGCGATCGAGCAGATATATGGCATCTATGCAGTATAAAGGAATGCCCCAATTGAGAGAGGGGGCAGTCGAGCGATATACATAAGCGAAGCAAGACTTGTGTACATTCGGTAATCTATTTAGTGACGGACTTTGCGCGTGTTATTGAGTTTACGTTTGGACTTCTCGAGTTCGTTTATATTTGTACCTGTGTTATACTTGTTTGTATAGTTCTAATAAAGTCTGTATAAATTCTAACGGCATTTTAATTCGAGTCCTGCAACTCGTCACAATATTTATGCTGTGCCCGCTTCACAAGAATTATAATATAATGTTACGTGCGAGCGGGGGTACGCACTGAAGATTGGAAAGAAACACCAGTTTTTAACTAAATGCTTTTATTAACTTACACAACCGTACGTGATTCCTCTCCGCAGGGTCGCCGCTATACGCACGACTAACGACGCACTGTCCCGACGATAAGTTGTCTCACTTACAATACCACGTAGACCACCTGCTACTGCAGTACTCACCTCCGAACTTACGACATGTAGCTCGCTTCTGGATCTTATCTCAAACTACGCTACACTCCTCCTTCACTGATCTGTCCACTAAACTTTTCACTTAATTCACCACGAAACTCGTCACTGTCTTCTATAAAACTTCTCTTCCAACTCTTTCGTATCGCACTTGTCGCTTCGCTGTCTCAAACTGAACTCAACTGCCCGGTAGGCGCGCCTTACGCTGATTATATACTCGGAAGAATTTTCTGGAACCTATAGTTTCGATCTTCTTTCTTTACGCTTTTATTCACGAGTACTATCTATCCCTTTCTAAACATCTACCTTTCTCTGTCTTTTCCTTCCCGAACCTTCTATTCTAGATCTTTCGTTCATCGGCTATCCCTTTCTAAAGTGTATCTGTCCTTGTCTTTTCCTTCCAGAGTCTTCTACCTTTTTCTAAAACTTCTTAAACTACTACTAACTATAGTAGAATTATTTTCTCCGTGCAGTTTGGGTTATAAATAATCGGAGCGGTGAAGCGAGTATTTCGCTCTCTCTTCCACTCACGGGCCTTATGGGCAGGCATAGTGATACACATTATTGTTGTCGATAAGCGTTATTGATAGTGTATTTAGTTTTGCCATTTTGTGGGTTAGTGATATAAATGAAAGAAAAAAATTGATAAAACAACGTATTTATTAAAATAAGAATAATAATGATTTAAAATAAATTATTAATTAGGTATCCATGTATTAAAAAACTATAAGTACAAAAGTTTAGAATGTAACAAGTTATATTAAAAATAAATATAAATACTTATATCTAAGTATAAAATTAACAGCAAAAAAGATAATAATCATTTTTATAAGAATGATAATCTTTCTTTGATAAGAATGCGTTTTTATCGATAATGGCGTTGCGCCCGCGCAACATGCTCACCGCCCTAGCTGGGCAGTTTGATTTATGACCCAAACTGCACGGAGAAAATAATTCTACTATAGATTGTTTCACCATCACTTTCCACAATAATAAAATTGTTATCCTAATGTCCGTCCGCTATCTGAGATTTATTATTGGTTAGTGTTAGTATCTGAGACCGATGCGTCTTGTTTATAGCCAATTACATAACATCGTTATTGATTAGCTCCATTAGTGCGTAAGTGTGCATACGCTATTTGTCACTGTTTGACGCTGTTAACAAGTGATTACAGAAATGTTCAAAAATTACTAAAACGATATTATACCGCCAAATATATTCAGCTGTTAATTACACAAAAATAAATAAAAACGAGGAAGTTTCAATTTATTTTAAGGCTTCTTTGCTGGGTTTCGTGTTTTTTTTTAATTGCATCGGGGGCTGCAAACTTCAAGGGTTATTAACTTTTTCCTGCATTGCCGACCGTACAGAAATGTTGCCCGGGCCCTTCGGTCATCCCAAAAAACTTCCAACCTCCATTAATTTTATTAACTCCCATGGTATTTCGTATATTTCCTGATAAATCCACAAATGTAAATCGCACGGTCTCAAGGTGGTAAAGTTAAGTGTTCACATAATTAAAATTCATTTTTGGATATAATTTACATCAGTTTCTTTTTATAAGCATCCGCAGTCTATGAAAGTCAATTCACGAAATGTAAATAGTAAGGAAAATTTAGAAAAAGGAATTAATTTGTTAAGCGCAGTAATCAAAAATTTACTTATTCTTTATTGTACACACATACAAAATTATAGAATAGTAGTGATGTACAAATGTGAGCTTAACCCTAAAAGAGTTTTCTTCCAGCAAACCTATGAGTCTACTCAGAAGGGGAGAAGCCAAACGCAGGGTTGTGTACATTAAGATATTTTACGATTTAACTATGTAACATCTTATACTAATATATAAAGTTGAAGAGTTTGTTAGTTTATTTGCTTGAACGCGTTAATCTCAGGAACTATTGAAAAATTCTTCCAGTGTTAGGATGCCCAGTTCTCGAGTAATGCTATAGGTTATATATCATCAGGCTAAGACCTATAGGAGCGGAGCACCAATGAAGAATGTTTTAAAATCGTGGGGGTTTTTTTAATTAACTTTTTTTATTATTCAACGCAGGCGAAGTCGCAGGCAGAAGGTAGTATTATATAAACAGATTAACAAAAATAAATTATATACATGGATACACTTAAATATGTACATACATACATATAATGTATATAATTTCCTTCTACTTTTGTGAATACTATTGACAGCTTATGCGCGCTCTGGTTAAGCTACCGCTGCGCAATATACTAACTATATATTCCCTACAAAATCAGTTATTGCGTAGTAATACTTTCATTTGTAAGTAAAATTGAGAAAATATTATTAGGCCACGGAGTATAGAAGTTTTTAAAATAATAACAGGTTAAACTCGTGCTTGCTTAATGATATTTTATATTCTGACGTTTGACACATTTCTTCAGAATTAACAAATAATATTAAACTTTAATAGTTTAATTCATTTTTATAGTAGTTTCCAAAGCGAATTTTAAAAGGAATACGATTTTTCCAAATGCGAGTTATACACTAATAATTACATAATATATTCATTTAATTAAAATTCATTTAATGTTAACTTTCCTTACAGCTGTATCAGCTTTGTAAAATATGCTAAAAAATATGAAATGAAAAATATAATATCTTGAGAATCAGCGTTACGTTCGAAGTAACAGCTTATAAAACTACTTACTCTAATCTTTAAAAACACTCGCGAAAAAGTGAGCATTATTCAAAACTATGTAAAAGATTTAAGCTTAAAGTTGCTCATATATCTCGCACTAACGTTCATAAAGTTAGAAAAACATACGTAAAAAGTGTATAACAGTGTAGGGAAATCAGTATTTATACACCACGACGTTACATTGTAAGACCTGCTTTGAACATCGTTCATGAAAACTAATTCTTTTTAATATCCATGTTATATCTTGGATAATATTAGTGTTATATTTTTTCATAAATGTTGTATTTAAAAAATACCACATATATATTACAATATAATCTAAAAAGACTAATAAGTAATTTAAATAAAACTAAATTGACTAAAAGTATTTTTCTAAGAAAGTGTCCATTAACACTTTTCTTATTGTCTCTATTAAGGGGAAGACACTTTGTTGATGTGTTCTTCAGTAAGTTAGCACAGTACAAAGTGTTAGTAATAATATTATCATACATGTTTTGCCAAGGGTTTAGTGCGTTATTTGAGATATAACATTGTTAATGACGTTAAACATTGACAGATATCAGTGTATATCAGTTATATTTTTTAAAGCTATAAGTAAGTCGCATTTGGTTAGAGTCACTAACGCAGGTGGAGCAGGTGAATGACAGAAACCAGATAATCCTGTAATGAAATAAATACTCAATTCTATAATTCTATAAACTTCATTTTAGTGGTAAGCAGATCTATGTATTTAAACTTTCATCGTGTATGTACCGTACAAGAGCCATAATAAAGAAATATTTATTTTGAAGCTTAAATAAAATAAATTATGATAGAAGTAGAACCACGACATGGCAGTTTTCATATCTGTGACGTAGCAGTTAAATTGCGAAAATGTTGATATAGCAATGTATTATAGGAACTGAGAAGTTTGGAGTAAATAAATATGTATCTATACAGATTGTATCAGATCCTGGCAGAAGAAGTAGGAGCTTCGACAAACGCTGGCTTGATTTCATAAAATATGAAATGCGTGTCATGGATTCATAAAGTGAAATTCTGAAACAGGCGGGTGTAAAACAAAGACAGTAATAAAGTAAAAAATTACATTTCTTGTTCCTACGTGTTCGTTATAAAAGTTTTTTTAAACATAACCTTTTATATACTTGATAATATGCATATCTAATACATTTATAAAATTCTCGTGTCGCGGTGTTAATAATCAAACTCCACCGAAACGGCTGAATCGATTTGTATGAAATTTTGTGTGCATACCGGATAGGTCTGAGAAACGGCCAACATCTATTTTTTTATACCCCTAAATGAGAAGCGTGACCCACCCTTAAATATATGTTTTAATTTTTTTGACAATTTTTTATTTTGATTTTTTTATGATTCGGTATTAAAAAATACATATAACCCAAAATTGTCACCCTTCTACCACTAAGTACTAATTTTTAATAGTGATATTAGTATTTTAATAATTTCCTACTGGGATGATTTAGATTCAAATTTGAACCAAGTAGATGGCACTGCAACCGGGTAGTAGAATTTAGGTGTTTTTGTTGTTGTTGTATGTATTCAAGTTTGTCCCGGAACAGTTAAAATTAACGATTGGACTCAGTAGGTGGCGTCGCGATACTCCTCCTAAACGGTGGGCCTGATTTTGATGAATTTTTTTGTTTGTTCAAGTGGATTTGAGAATAGTTTAGATTAACATTTGGTCCCGGTAGATGGCGCTGGAATTGGGTTCTAGATGTTTATTTTTGAAGGCAGGACAACGTCTGCCAGGTACAGGTAGTAATTTTTTATAATTTTATATGATCTATTAAGTTTCGGTACTAATACGTATTTTACTGTGACTATGAATAGGTACGCGGGTCACTCTTTGTAAAATGCAAATTCGGGCACCGCTCAACGTCTCAACGATTTCAAATTGTAATATTATTCAAATACCACATTTATACGTCATAAGGATTTATGTACAGATGGTATTAAGGATTTAATTATGAGTTTCAATATTGTGTATATTAAAACGGTTTTTTTCTCATCATGTAGTGGTTGAGATAAGAAAAAAGTTTTCAATGAACTTACATTGTTATGCAGTAAATTCACATGGATGATGATAATAGTCTCATAATCATCTCATATTTATTTACCTTTCATTTGTTTTGAAGCCCTGGATATATGTATAGTCCTCCACGACGTATCTGTCAACAGCGAACCTTGTCAAGTCCGGCGTTGCGAGACTAGTTAAAACAAAAACAAAACCAAAAATACTATTCATACAACGACCGGTAAAAAACAGCGTGAAGCTTACAGATCAAGATTACCGATATCGCATCTAATCCGGCTTAAAAAGCGTTGCAACTATACTATCCCATTTTTACAAGTCCCAGCTTAGCATTGAAACTCTTATGGCGTGATCTTACAAAAAATAAAAACAAAATGTATTATTTATATTTACAGGCATGTTATTATTTAATTTAAATTGTCCAGAAACAGAAAAAGGCAAATATTACTACTGACTGGGACTTTTGATAGGTTAGCATAAAATATTTTACGGATTGGAGCCAATTTTATTTAAGAGTACCGATTTTAATTTCTCTCCGTAGCTCGGAGGACCCTGTTATCCAATAATGACTTCAGGAACAATATCGCTGACGTCTGCCATTCTGAACAATTAAACGAAAAGCTTTAATTTTCAAAGGGCTGCGGCTACGAAAATTATTTCAGACTTACTTCGCCTTTTGTTAATCCAAAGCCGGTGTGAAGTGTCTGTTTGCTTAGGATGTTATGTTTTCGACAGACTTCAGATTCAAGAGCTTTAAGTAATGTAATGGTGATTGCTTATTATTTTATTTTGATTTGTATTTAACATGTGTTATTTATTATTAATTAAACATATCCTTTTCTTGGTTTCCGATCCGAGCTTAAGGAATCGTATGTTTTTTTAATTTGCTCCCTCTCTTGACCAACAAGTTGGCCAGGGTATTTTTACTTTCTCAGGCTATTTCAGCTTTTATTATTTTTCATTTATTTTATTATCTTCTTTTTGCTATTTTATTTCGTTTTGTGATCCCATCCAACAATATACACCTTAGAAGCGTTTTTAGTATCAATATTGCTCTATGAACAAATATTACAGATACACATTTATAAAGTAAAGCTTTTTGTCACCCAAAATATCTAACTAGTAAATAACATTATTTAGTTAGCAGATTGAAAAATAAACTCAGTTGTCGAAACTACTTACCACTCGAAACAGGCACTTAACAACTATTTACCAAATTGAGAAACCGTGTTGGTGGACAGCACTTCAATACGGGGTGGGAGAATCAAATGTGCACTTGAAAAAGTTCCAAGAAAACCTTTGAAGAGTATAATGCGATTGAAAATTGTTTTGAGACATGTGTGCGGGTGCGCCCTGTCTTATATTTAGAGGTTGTAAGGTTTGCAAAAAAAATGTGCTTTGTCATGCATAGTCAATTATCTCATATTCTATCATATTATTATCATATAATAGCTCGTTCATGTTATATTCATAGTTGTCATTAACATATTATATTGTTATTATAGCAACTAAAATCTGTGGTGGATTAATTAAGGAATAAATAGTATTTTCGTCGCAGCTACATTCAATAACTCAATAACTAGCAATAAGAACATTGTAATAGACGTAAATCATTATATTCATACGTGAAACAAAAACTTAATACCCCTTTTCACGAAAATTGCGCGGACGGAGGAGTATGAAATTTCGCACACTTATAGTTTATATAGAGAAGAAGCGACGAATGCTATTTTTGTTTGTTAATTATGCATAAAAATACATTAAATCAATAAGAAAACACTACACACTACCATGTAATTGACACACACACATATTATATATTCTTTTGTTTATTGTTCAAGTCAAATCAACAGTGTAGCCTTGGCAAAATCTGTGATTATAGAAGTATTGTCTTTGACAACAGAACCTTAACAATGTTTAAACTTATAATTTAAATTAATTATGGTCTAATTTCGACCACTAGTTTGTATAAAAATAAGGTATAAAGAACAAAGAGAAAAAAAATCAATAAAAAAGATAAAAATATCATAACTTACATGTACGTCGGAATAAAGAGAAATAACATTCGCCTCCATATATCATTGGATTTTTTGTATTTTAGGGCGAAAAGTGTTATCGACATTCTTGCCAGCTTCTGAAGAACATCTTATTACGAGTTGCCTACAAGAGATCACATTACTTAATAGGTCTGTTTAGTAAGCAATACACTGTGTCTTACTTTTACTATAAGAATGCAAATTGCATACATTTGCTACAAATTTGCTTTAGCTCAGCTGATTTCAATAAATACACGCGAAATAACAGTATACGTATCCTAACAGCCTTTATATCTTAGAAGTCTTCACATACAAAACTTAATACGACGCTAACTCAAAGAACCTTCAAAGCCTAACAACTCGGGAACATTTTTAATATAACTCCGAAAAAGGGCAAAGTTGTACAAAAAGATCTTGTTGAGTGGTCGAAAAAGCCGCACTCACATCAAAAAATGTGATAACTAGCGTAAGGGAGATTTTGAGAGCACTTGTCGCCTTTCAATAAATACACGGTGTTCGCAATAAAATTGTCAAGATCTGCTAACGACGCATTCCGGGCTATCAGGGTTGCCGGAGGAGGTAAATAAAGTATTAAGATATGAGATAAATTGATTTGTGATACATTACATGTTTTATTGAGTGAGAACTTATTCAATGAATAATTACGAGGGGATAAAACTCTAAGGACTCATTTTCAATGGTCGATACCTAGTTGATGCGAGGACTATCTGTAAATTGTTGAATCCGTGCATCAACGGGGAAAGAATACCAATTCCTGTGGTCTGATGGCCTTATTTTATTGCAAGAGTTGTTGCTGACGAGTAATTTTAATTACACCTTTTTTTGTATAGCATTTAATTCCCTTCGAAAAATGTCTCGGAGTCAATTCGGTAAGTTAATGGTTTGGGAGTTCTGAGACAAAAACCCGTTCACTAAAAAAATATCACAATAATCTTTTTTTGGCACCTCAGATAATATTTTCGATATATTAACAAAATTGACTATTTATTTTTTATTATCATACCATATACACATCAGTTTTATTGCGTTAAATAAATAACATACAACAATTTTCCTTCCTAATGAGATTGCTTTTCCGTATTTCGAAAATCCTTTATCCATTCAACTTTCTACGGGAAAACTTTTCCCTTTCATGTTGATATCGGTGTTTTGGACATGGTATTTTTGATTAGGGAGTAGAATTTTATATGTACGCACAAATGAAAGGACGCGGAACACTACAGAGGACATTTTAGAAAAAAAGTTAATGGTGCTTAAAGCTTGGACGGTGTCCTGTAATTACGAATTTAAAACTTCGTCCACCGGACCCCACTTTTTCTCATTTATTTGGATGCAAAGGAGATAATATTGCATCCCCGAAATCCAAATTATCGGCACACAACTTTGAACTATATTCTATGAGTAATAGAGTTGGGAATAAGTTAATAGAAAAGTCAATTACTCTTAATGTTATCTTCACATATAGGGACATTTTTGTCTATTTAAAACGCTACACAAAATTAACTTTTACGAGTATTCAGGCAGATTCAGTCACTCTGAATACATGTGGCAAATGTATAAACCTTTCAATTACTTTTTATTAAAATTGGGAATAAAGCTTTTTGCTAAATCATTATTAAAGGGTGGATAATTTTGTCGCATTAATGCTTGAAGAGTGTATATTAAACAATTTATAGGGCGCCAGTAGACCGTCAATGTCGATCGTAATCCGTGATCAAAATCAATGATCGTGAACCTGGATCACGATCATTGATTTTGATCACGGATTACGATCGAGATTGACGGTCTACTGGCGCCCTATAAATTGTTTAATATACACTCTTCAAGCATTAATGCGATAATGTACGAATAAAATTGACGGATTGTAGATCCATCAATCCGTCAATTTTATTCGTACATTATCAACCTGGATCACGATCATTGATTTTGATCACGGATTACGATCGAGATTGACGGAGTACTGGCGCCCATATAGGAGTTTTTTTTGTAGAGTATTGAGACAACGAAAATAGAAAGAATCGTATTTGATTTGTATTAAATAATATGGCAAATGGTCTTTCTGATAAGATGCAATATTATAACTAAATTAGGCATGTACTTCTGGGCATCTTTAGCTATTTTGGGACTATTGTTGATACTTAAAAAATACAATAATATTATCACTACCAGTCTTAACTGGAATCATATTTGAATGGAATTAAGTGTCATCAAAACGACTAATTGATTCTTCGGGTGTTCAAAAGGCTGGTGCTTACCTCGCGCTAAGGATCAGAATGGCGATCCAGCGAGGAGACGTAGCCAGCCTTCTGGACACCTTACCCATTGAAGACGGTGGTCTAGGCTCAGTATTCTAGTTATAGTTTTGAGCGATTATGGGTAGAATACAGTACAAATAAGTTAAGTTTTCTTTTATCGTATTCGATTATATGTAATTTTACAATTGTTTTGTGAATAAAACTGACATTTTATCTGTCAAGTGAAATGATTAAGTGTAATTTTAGCATATTGTGTAATTTTCAATTTCAAATTTCAACAGTAATCTCAGCAGTGAGAATAACTAGAAACTCTATACTGAAATAGAAACATAATACGTAAAAAATATTTTAATATTTGCTTACATGTTTTGAAAAGTAGCTTTAATTATATGCATCAGTAAAACTATCAAAATATGCTACTCTAACTAACTATCATACTAGCTCCTGCCCGCGACTTCTTCCGCGTGGATTTTTTTTTTCATAAAAAGTATCCTATGTTACTTCTAATACCTCCAAAAATATGTGTTAGGTTGTGGGCTTGCAGAGTAAAACAACTTTTCTTTGTAAAGCACAGTGGAGATTTATTTGTGGTTTTGTACATTTATTTTGGTAAACACTTTTATAAGGACACAGCGAGACAGCGGTGACTTGACAACAAAGAACATAGACAAAACATAGACCGACCATTGACACAGTCTTTTTACTATTTAATATATAGCATGGTTGCCAGATTAATATATAACAATATGTGTACAAAGTTTCATGATAATCGGTTGAGTAGTTTTCGCGTGAAAGCGTAACAAACAAACTTACATTCACATTTATAATATTAGTTAGGATTATAGGATTATAGAAGTCTTATATTATTATAAAGCTGTACATACAACGAGAAAGGTCGTTGGAAGATTCATTCACAGAATGCAATAATTCAAAAGGGGACGTATATAAAAATCTGTTTATTAGTATTATGTCATGACATAACATGCGTCTGAGACGACATCGTCTTTTCATTTAGCAATAAAACGGCCGCATGTGGCTGTATAAAATGAATTACAACAAGTAATAAAATCTTGTAGTAAGAAACAGTGCAGAATATCCAGCATAGGGTTCTGTAGACAGATATTTTTTTTGGTAAGAAACTTTCGCTGTCTCCAGCATTATCCACGCTAATGTTTTAAAACTAAATTAAAACTGCTTATCTAATTCCTTTTCACGACTATTAGCTTAAAGAATCTTAATAAAACTGAGCAAGAAAATAATACATTTTGTTCTAAGTACACACATAGCCTATGTTTTGTGTTCAAAACTCACGAATCTTTAAACACTCTTGATATTCCAAGAGACACACTTGGAAGTATATCACAGTGGAGACCTGGAATTAGTTATGATAATAATAACAAAATGTGAAGCGTTTATGATTTGATCATAAACGCTTCACTGCTGGGCTCTATTATATTTTTAATAAAACTGACAGTGTTCTCGCAGGGCTAGTCCAAGGTAGCTTGGCGGGTTTAATACATCCGTTATCTAGATGAACGGGTTTTATCATTATACTAGCTTCTGCCCGCGAATTCATCCGCGTGGAATAGTAAAAAAAATATATTAAAAAAACCCTCGATTTTCAAACATTCTTCTTTGATACCCGCTCCTATTGGTCTTAGCGTGATGATATATAGCCTATAGTCTTTCTCGATAAATGGGCTATCTAACACTGAAAGAAATTTTCAAATCAAACCAGTAGTTTCTAATATTAGCGCGTTCAAACAAGCAAACTCTTCAGCTTTATATATTAGTATAAGATTTTCTTTCAGTGTCAGAATATAGTCATTGTAACAATATGCGCATTTATTACACCAGAAAATGGTCTTAGTAGCCCATGCTTTGCGGACAGGATTCAAGTCCGCCTTATTTGAGTTATGAGCTTGCGACGCGAATGCTTTATACATTTTTATGACTTTATGGATTGGCAACTAGGCCTGTAACCCATTACATACATAATTTTTTTTTTACTATTATTAACAAAACAAATTTAATTTAGTTCAGGAGGAGAGAAATTATAGACTTCACGATGTTTCACCGAACCCCGAAATGCTATGACGTAGGGATTCCGTCTCTTCGAGATTAGAGGGCGTCCCAGATTATTGTTACAATATTATTTTGTTGTTTTACGACAGGAAAATAATAAGCACCGTGGCATTTATGGGGGACAATAAAATTCGTATTAAAAGGGGTCCAATTGTTCGTGTTCTCTTCACACTCATTACTGGTGCAAGAGAATGAAAGTTATTGCGCTTTTATTTTTCTTTCTAATGTTACTATGTTGAGTATTGAATAATTTATTGATACTAACTTGGTTCAACTCGGGTGAGCAGTTGGATAAGTTATCGAAGCATGAATATAGTATATAAAGTTGTATGTACTCAGCGATATTGACCTTTTAAATTTGGATAGTGTAAAATATTTAAATTTACATTATAAAACGCGAGCACTCTTTCTGTGCTCGATTTTTCAGTGGACAACAAGAATTCTGTTGTTCGCTTCAGCCACTTTAAATTTCGCTAAGTTTGAATTTAACAACTATAATTCAAACTAAACATACAAAAGATTAGTTAAAAAAGTTTGATAGTCATAACCTATAAATAAATATTTTGTCTGTATTAGAATTATTTGATTTTGTCATAATAAATGGTATTACAATATTCAAATGCTTGTTTTATTTTATGAATTTGTCGCATGTAAATTCTATGAATTTATATCTTTAAGAATTTGGCAATGCGTGAGAGAGACAGAGAACTACATTTATGTAGGCCCTTAACTATGCCACAGCTCATCATGAAATTTTGCAAAAACCTAGGTTGTTAACAGTATAACGACATAGGGTACATTCAATTAAAATACGCAATACTCCCGAGGGATAAACGCATATACCAGAAAAGATAGTACTTTTATTGGCCACACCGATGTAATTCATTACAAATAAATACATCGGCATGACAACGACACTGACAATACAATTTTAAAGTGGTACACCGACTCACCGCGCCCCGCATACCGCCGACGCCCATAGCTCGCATAATTAGCAGCTAGGCGTCGGACGGTACGTGAGATAAAGGAGCGGCGTTGGAGGCAAAAATATATATCATACTCATTGACGACTTACTACTCTCTCTCTCTTTTGACTCTCTCGGATAACGGCTGTTGGAAATTCAATTAAAGCTCCGTTAAATTCCATCAAATTCCACTGGAATAGAGGACCGGCTAGCCGGTCCTCTACTCGGACTACAAAATTTACATCAATGCGAGTGAAGCCACGGAAAAAGCTATTATGTAATATAGGGTTTTTTTAATAGTTTGTTCCGTCAACGCTAGATTATAACGAAATCTCTTGCAACAATCCCGTTGTAAGGTAAATAAATGGTTAATTTGTGAGGTTGGCCGTGGATCTTTATATTTACGACTTACTCTGCTGTAAATATCTGATATCTCTCAACGCCTACGGCTGTACTCGTGCCGGTAAAATCGCCTGAGGTAAATATTGTTCGTTGTGTTTCTGAACTTCAATGTTTTAACGTCCATAAAGTTAGGAAATACAATAGTACGATAAGCGGTTTGAGCAGGTAGGTAGAATGTTTTTATTACCAGGATAGATAATATCATAAAACAACGCAGGCAAGGGAAAGTGGTCTCTTTTGCCTAGAACACTTGCAAGACCAGGCGCGTTGCCAATATGTAAATAAATATAAATAAAAATGAGTGTTAAGATCCCTGTGTAACAACTCTGTGTGCGCGCAGAATCCGCAGGTAAAAAAAACCCGGATATTCTGTATACACGAAACTAGTTTTGTTGCCTTAAAATAAATATATGTATTATTTAGATAGACTCACCCAGACCCTTGTCGACTGAGAACGTCCACCTTGGATTCTCAGACGCAGACATCACACATGCATGGAAATTGAATGCCCCAAAAAAATCGTTCAAACCATAACAAACACTTTTCAGGAAGGCCGACATTTAGTTTGTTTCAACAACTTACTGCACTTGTCAAAAAATCTTATTATTTCTTACATGCGTCTTTTTAACACCACAAACGAATCCGACGACAAAATGCCGACGTCCGCCATGAACCAAAGGGGACAGAGATAGATATACATACATACCACTACACAAAAAGAGAGAAGGAATATGTATGCATCAAGAATGCGTATTGTAACCCGTACAAGAGATGGCGGCACCATGACTTGAAAACCACAGTTCAACATTAAATAATAATCAAACTCCATGTCAAAGGGCAACTACCTACTTCGGGAGGAAGTTTCTTCTAATTCGATTTTGGCTTTAACGTAATGATTTATTATGTATTGATAACCTATGGTGCTATAGTTCGTCTAGTTTACTTGCTAGAACACCAAAATCCCAGTATCTATATATAGAAAGCTCTGTAAACAAACTTTATTTAATATTTATGCTCAGGACATGGGTGTCCAATATCATTATGGTTGCTTGAAGAATTACTTAGTAAATAAGTTTATTATAAGCCTCAAAATATGTAATTTTCAATCATTTAAATAATATTAGATCCAAAAGAGATGGTAAAAGAGATTTCTCAAATACATAATCCCGCAACAAAACAAAATGGTTAATTCATTCAAAATACTTTCCTTCTAGTAGCGATGCACTGGTTGCTATTGTAGCGATGTCTTACTAATTGTGAATAAGAACATTCTGGAGCGTTCTCCTTTGTTAACTAAATTAAATTAATTGCAAGGAAATATTTAAATAGGGCGAGGAACTTGTGACCGCCTCTCCGCGGTGCAATTGCCAGCAAACCTTACAATTCGCTTTTGTCTAGACTTTAACTAGTTGAGACGCTTGTTACGAATCGCTCTCTTCTATGAATGTTTAGTGTTAAATATACATAGTCTGAGAATTTCTTATTATTTATTTCTTTATTTTAGGATTCTACAATATATTTTAATACTAAAATACTAATCTATATATATAAAACAAATGGTGTAATTAACACGTTACACCATTTACAACTCAAGAGAGTATAAACCAATTTTTATGATTTTTGTGGTTTTGGAATTGTCTTCGTCCGGATTAGGGTAATAAGTATTAAAATGATATTTTATTACATTAAAATATGATATTCATCAATAAAAGAATCATTAAAAAAACATCAGTCATGACATCAGTCTAGCCACTCATTTGTTAGGAGATTTCCCGGCCGATTTCAGCAATGGTGACTGCGTTTAAACTTATTTCCATTGGTCTGATTCAGGTGAATTACTTTTGTGTGTGTTCAAGTTGGTCCCGGGGTGGTTTAGATTCACGACTGGACCCAGTAGGTGGCACCACTGAACATCTCTTTAACGGTGGGACCGATTTTTATGGTTTTTTTTGTGCTTTTTCAAGTACATTCGAGAATGATTTAGATTAACAATTGGTCCCGGTTGATAGCGCTGCAATCTTTTTATAGTTTTTATTTTTAAGGGCAAGACGTCTGCTGGGTACAGCTAGCTTAATATATAGCAATTTGATATTAATATCAACTTACTATCTACTCAATTAGTATTAAAATGTTCAATTTTTTTATAATTAGTTTTAGCGGGTATCAGACAGTAGTTTATTAGCTTTAGCAGAAACACTTATACTAACGTTACAAAGTCCAAACAACACGAGATACGTGCGGGTAGTTTGATGGAAGCCAATTAATTTCCTTATAAAGTTAACGTCAGCTTAAATCCGGTGGATGTCCACAACGGCATTAATAGATTAAAAGTGGATTTCAACTCAGTTCGACGGTGTAATTACGCTTAGCTCAGCTTATACGCCACAAAGGGGTTGCTAGATTTCAAAATAACCCAATGGAATTTTTATTATCAGCGGAGAGACTTAAATTACTTTGCTAACCTCCAACCGTCCGGATTGTGGTACATAGCGCAAACGAACCCAAAACCTGGCCTTTGAGCGGTAGAAGAATACCCAGAGTTGGTTTAATAGGTGGGTTGCTTTAGGCGCAGTCCCATAGTTGATTGTAATTGAGAGATGGTAATACAGTAATAATACACGAATAAAAAATGCAAGCGGCAATAAATTAATCAATCACTATCGACCTTCTGGTTGTTAGACTCTTAATAGTAGGCTATGGGGAATTGAGTTCTATGATATTCGCCACTGCTACCTTGTCAAGAAATTCGAAAGTGATAATAATTTAGTTCGAAATTGCCAGTAAGTTTACTCTTCGGTTAGAACTTGTTGACTTGTACTTAAAAAAGTTTAGCTACCAAACCGTATTTTCATTTATTGAAAACTAAACGCAGTTGTGCGAAAAGGTTCATGTATATTTGTAAACTAGCTTCGGCTACCATTTCACTCTCCCGTGACTTATATTTTATATGTACTGAAACATGCAAGTAATCCAAATGAAACATATATTTAAAATAAAAAATAAAATTCCTTTTTTGATGCCTAAAATTCAAATTTAAATCTATTGAGCCGCTTTGGAATACAGCGAGATAAACTTTCAGACAGATTGGCAGATGAAAATTATGGAAGCTATTATTATTGATAAAGCATACTAAGCAATTTTCAGTTAAATTTTACCTTACCTTGAATATATATAGCCAATGGTTATTTATAACTCAGTAGCAATAAACGACGTGAACCGTAAGAGTGACTGGTGTATTATTTACACCGGCATAACCCGCCAGCACCTCCTACAGTCTTCCACCGAAAGACCCGTCGGAGACCCGCTACAGTTCTATATTATTATAAGAATATTTCTTTATTATTCTTTATTATTTTAAGTCGGGAATAATCTTCCATTGAGAAAGTATTGCAAAACTACAGTTGTGATAAATTTTATAATCCAAAAACCAAGAAGAAACAATGAAAAACTTTAACTAAGTAAACTTACACAAGTACTTTAGTACAACAAAAGACAATACAATTCAATTCGAAGTTAATGTTTAACATCTGTCTAAAAATATATTTTCAGAGGAAACACAGTATTAGAAGAAAATACGTAGGATAAAGAAAACATAGTACGTTAACCTTTAAGTATTAAAGAATGACCACAGACATATATACCTTTGATTAAGCATCACTCAACGTTTGCTTATCTGATTGTACCTGTAAAAATCCAAGCTTAGATCCAGGCTTAGATTGCCAGGAATATAAATTACAGAAAAAGTAACATATTGAACGTAAAATCATTGCATCAATATTGTCATTTATTATTAAAGTTTTCAAGATTTTTATCTACACTAATATCACAGTGTAAAAGTTTTTTAAATTAATTTTATGAATTGGTTACAAAGCTCATCTATCTAATTTTAAAATTACATTACTTACTGCAATACTGTTTGTGGGTATTTGACTAAAGGTTAAGAAAGGAGGTCTTGTGGCTACTGGATAAATTACATTCCAACATCAGTTGACAACACAAACATAATTACATAATTTAAAATCAATAACATCTTAAGTTTCAACCAGATTTATGTTGTATGAGAAAATAAAACTGCACAGCAAAATGTCTTGCAAAACCATGGTAAAATTTTAAAATATCAAAAATGTGATACGAAATACCGCTTCTATCTACGGTAGATAAACATATTGGCGAAGTTTCAAGCTAGTGTATGGCAGATCGATGTTAACATGCACTTTCTTTTGGTCACTTACGCCTTGTATAATTCCTCCATCTAGATATGTCCTATGGTCGACTAATTGTTTGAACTGTATTATACCTACTTGTTTAATTGACTGTGAGTTTTTACCGTCACCCATGGACATTTGAAAATGGAACTACATCCGCCATGTTGAAATTTCATATGAATTAGGCTGTGTCTGTTCTAAAAATATTTGTTTATTCGTTAACGGATTTTTTATCGCTATAAATAAGACGCATTTGGCCACAGACCATAACTGTAACATTATCCTATATAGAGTCCGAGCATTATATAGGTATGATATGTTAGCATGTGATACATTAAACTGTTGTTCGTGATTGTACATACATTGGCAACACCGGAGCGAACACAGCGACGCTCTTCATTTCACAATATAAGTTGGGCAGCACTATATGCTGTTTTGTTGAGCTTCAAAGCTTATGTATATATTGATAGATAGGTCGTATTTCATAAATTAATATAATAAAGAGAAAAATTTAGTACCTACTTTATTTTAAAACGAAACTCAGCATTTTTTATTCAGATTCTGACAACATTAGACGCAAAGAACTTTTACAGCCGCCACTCGGGGCGCATACCAAATTGTTTCAATGCAATCGTAAAATGCAAACTCAGTACTCGTATAACGTATTTGCGGACCGTAAATAAATATTGCTTTATTTATGTCTATGTGAACTTGGTTGTTTAATGTTATTTGTGTTTTATAATAGTTGATACATTGTTCAATGTTTTGCAGTTATTCACGATCTGACGTTAATTGTGTACTTATGGTTTGCGAAAGTTATAATTTGTGATGATTTACGAGTTCTAATTTGGGTACAGATAAATATATGAAGATGGAAAATTTCTTTCAATCTTATACTAATATATAAAGCTGAAGAGTTTGTTTATTTGTTTGATTGAACACGCTAATCTCAGGAACTACAGGTCTGATTTGAAAAATTCTTTCAGTGTCATATAGCACATTTATCGAGGAAGGCTATAGGCTATGTATCATCACACTAAGATTAATAGGAGCGGAGTACCAATGAAGAATGTTTCAAAATCTGGAGATATTGAAAACAAATTCCACGCGAAAGATGTCGCGGGCACAGCTAGTTATACACAGCCATAAAAGAAGAATGTTAAGATTGGCAATCGCCCACTGAAATAAGGGGGACAAAACCAACCCATGAGGTGGTAACCTCACGGGTTAATAGTAGGTGTACTGATGTCAGATTTAGTATTTTTTCAAAGTAACGGTTTTACTGGGCGGTTGTTATTTTTAGTATTTATCTAGTCGATCGTCTAAAATATCCCCAGAACATATAATGGAAGCTTTAGGAATTAAATACGATAAATTCTAATATCAATTACATAAAAAATACAAGGGTTAAAATAACATCTTATCTTATTTATCTCCTTCTCTTATATATCCCTGTCCCGGCACACGTTGTCCTGCCCTGAAGAAATAAAATTTAGAACGCGACTGCAGCGCCATCTGCCGGGCTTATTTGTGAATCTAAACCACCCTCGAATCCACTTGAACACACAATAAAAAAAAATCAAATCGGTCCCGCCGTTTAAGAGGAGTTCACTGTCAACACACGTACAGAAGAATTATATATATAAAGATGAGTGTTTGTCTATATGTCTTTTATAAAATCGTAAACTATACTTCCGATTTTGATGAAATTTTGTGTATGTGTTTGAGTGAGTCCCGGGGGGGTTTAGATTCCCAATTGGAACCGGTAGGTGGCGCTGAGATCGGGTTCTAGAATCCTTCTAATCACCTGGATCGATTTTGGTGATTTTATTTTTGTGTGTTTAAGTGGGTTCCCGGGTGGTTTTATTATGTGTACAGGTCGTGAAAACTTAAGAAGATATAAAGTCTGTTAAATAATAGCTAGTAAATGAAAACAAAGGTCATTAAACTACACTCTTACAAAGAGTCTAACGTGAAGGAAACTAAATTTCAAAGTTGTGACAGTTACAAAAGAAAAGGCCAACAATTTTAAGATTATTGCGCTTTGCTTGTCTCGAGATATAGTGGAAAAAGAAGATTCATTTCAAAAGTTTTCATACAAATTTATTTTTTAAAAACGTTTAAAAAACATTATCATGACTATAAACGCTACGGTCTTATTCATAGAGTGTTATAGTAAGTTTGAACGCTTATTTAAGAACCAAAAAGGAGCGTTTTCGAATAAGCTCGCAAATTAAAAACGCAAAATGTTATTAAATTTTAATTTCAAAATAGTATAATTTTGGTGAAAAATGAACAATGGCAACAAAATATTATTGTTAATCTCAACTATGTATTTAGTTATAAAAATGTGACTTTGCACCTATGCCTATTTTGTTTTACGCCATTCACAAAGCATTAGAACTAGGTTTTAACAAGTAATGAATGAATCAAATAAGTTTGGTTCAAAGTTCTTTGTTGCCTCGATCACTAAATACTAAAAAATACAATCAGCTATTGATCAAATGGTATTACTAATTCAGACTCAAATTCTGTAACGTAGATAGATAGATAACACTTTATTGCTCACCAAAACAAACAAATACAAAACAAAATGCATAATTACAATACTTCTTGGCTAAACAACAGGCGGCCTTATCGCTAAAAGCGATCTCTTCCAGGCAACCCAGCTTAAAAGAAATTCTTAACTAATCTGGCGATGTAGGTGGAGCAGAAAAATGATCGGACTGTACAATTTAAATATACATACTTACACTAATTTATATTATATTTATATATATATATATATATATATATATATATATGTGTGTGTATATGTATATGCATAATAATCTAAATAAATAAATTTATATATATGTTAAAATTACATGTGACAATTTATATATAACAATAGATAAATACGTAAATGCGTAATATATTAGACATACTTATTTAAAGATAGATAGTACTTTCTAAGGGAGTTCCGAAATATAGGTAATGTTTTGGCCTCTCTGACAGTAAGAGGCAACGCATTCCATAGTTTGACAGCCTGCACTGTAAAAGAGTTATCATAAAATGATGAAGTGTGTACAGGTGTCAGGAGTCTACGATATGTATTTGAGCGCAAATTGTGAGAAGTGGAGAGGCGAAGGAATTCAAAACGTTCCTTAAGGTAAGGAGGACTAACAGGACTATACAGTATATTATAAAGGAGAATTAGAATGTGAGTATTCCGGCGAAAACGAATAGGAAGCCACTTGAGCTTCATACGAAATTCAGAAACATGGTCATATTTTCGCAAACCAAATATGAACCTGATACAGAAATTCTGAAGTCGCTCAAGTTTATTTAGCTGTTCTGAGGTTATGTCTAGATAGCAGGCGTCAGCATAATCAAATATGGGAAGTAGGAGGGACTCTGCAAGCATAATTTTGGTGGCAGTGGGCAAAAAGTTTCTCAGCCTTCTAAGAGACCTAGATGATAGAAAAACTCTACGACTCAATTCGGATATGTGAGGCTTCCAAGACAGTTCACTGTCGATGATTATACCCAAGTTTTTAACTGTTTCGCTCAAAGGGATAGAAGTACCGTCAAAAACAACCTTAGGTAAAGCTGGCCAGTTTACTTTAGCTCTCATTCTAGGGCTACCGATAACTATCACTTGAGACTTTTGAGGGTTTACTGCAAGACCAAACATTGTACTCCAATGATGTATGTACTTCAGATCGATATTAATTCGATCAACAGCATTAGGTAAATCATCTACCGCAGCTTGGGTGTAGATTTGTAAGTCGTCTGCATAGAGGTGATAGGATGAAGTCAAATGATCGGAAATGGAGTTAATAAACACAGAAAACAAAAGAGGAGATAAAACGCCGCCCTGTGGAACGCCGGCATTTAAATCGCACCATGACGAAAAATCGTCATCAACACGCACTCGCTGCCGGCGTCCATGCAGGTAACTGTGAAACCAGTCTATTACTGTTGGAGATATGTTAAGACTGCGAAAAATTCCGAGCAAAATATCGTAGTCAACATTATTAAAGGCACTGCTAAAGTCAAGCAGCGATAGTATAGTCAACTTACCATTCTCTATCCCATAACGGATGTCATCAGTAATTTTTAATAGAGCTGTTACTGTGCTGTGACCTGCACGAAACCCGGATTGACAAGGATTTAATAATAAGTTTTTATTGAGGAAGGTACTTAATTGGTTATGGACTACGCGCTCTAAAGCTTTAGACAGAAATGGAAGAATGGAAATTGGACGGAATTCTGAGAAGGATATAGGGTTAGGTTTTTTAGGGAGAGGAATAACCTGTGCTTCTTTGCATGCTACTGGAAAGATGCCACTGGTTAATGAGGAATTAAATATATGGGTGATGATAGGATTGATGACATCTAGGATGGGGATAATCATATTACGGCTAATACCATCGCTGCCGACTGCATTTGAAGAAATAGACTTAATAGCAATCTTAACATCACAATCAGATAATGGACTAAGAAAAAAAGAAGAATGAGAAGGAGTTGGAAAAGAAGAAAGATTTTTAAGTGTATTTGACTATATAATATTGTCAAAGTTTGAAACGGATGAGAAATGTTGATTAAGGTTATCAATATTGAAATTTTTTGGGACAGAATTTTGCACTGACTTTCCAACTCCCAACGATTTTAAAAATTTCCATATCTTAGACGGATTATCATTGTCAACTGATTCATGAATGTACCGGCGTTGTGCGTCCCTACACACTCTATTACAGCGATTACGAATAGTTATAAAAGCCAATTTGTTGCCGGTGGATGGATTGACTTTATACTTGGTCTTGGCCAGACATTTTCTGTGAATAAGTTTCTTGATGTCATCGGTGAGCCACGGTGCAGGAAGGTGCTTAATTTTAACTCTTCGCATGGGTGCATGTGAGTCATACAATTTCAGTAGAATTGCATTAAATACATGCACCTTTTCATCAACAGTAACTGCATTGTATACCCCCGACCAATCCAACTCAAGGCAGTCCTTCAGTAGATTGTCCAAAATGATACCACCAAAATTACGTTGCAGGATAATTTTAGGCTTAGCTTTTGGCGGACGAATATTATACGAAAGAAAAATCAGGTCATGATAT
Source organism: Dendrolimus pini (assembly GCA_949752895.1). NCBI lineage: Eukaryota > Metazoa > Arthropoda > Insecta > Lepidoptera > Lasiocampidae > Dendrolimus > Dendrolimus pini. The sequence continues at coordinate 8,487,602 of OX457137.1, forward strand.
GAGAAACCGTCCGCCGGGAACTGACCATGTACGACGACGTGTGGGAGTGAAGATACAAGAATCAAATCTAAAAGAGAAGGAATAGAATTAGGAAAACAATGAGTCGCTTTCAGCGGAAGGATGGTCAGGCCTGAAGCTCTAACTATGGACTCGAGGGAAGTACTACGATAATCACGCTTAACGAGACATGTGTTGAAATCACCCATAATAATAGTGTGATTATAAATAGGTACTATATTTTCTAGAAGATTTTCGAATGATGTGAAGTAATTTATTCTAAGGGAAGGGCAATAAAACACACCAACCAGCACTTTTGTTGAACATAGGTGTTCACCAGCATCAGGTGGAGGAGGCTGTGGAGATATACTAACGATTGAGTATGGAATAGCGATACCTCCACCACCACTGCCCGTACGGTCATTCCTTATAAGCTGGTAACCAGGTATGGTGTAGGTAGTTGAGGGAAGACAAGGTTTCAACCAGGACTCCGAAACTAGTATAGCATGTATACTTTTTTGACTAAACGACGCCAACATATCTGTAAAGTGAGCTGGAATACTCTGCGCATTTATGTGAACTACATTGAAGTTAGGTGTAACACTTAAAAAGCGCGCCTCAAGGAGATCGTTTAATGACGGGTTACTGTCAGAAGAGCAAGACACATATTCGGCCTCACTTTCACTATCGCTTGAGATATTCATCAAATTATTATATTAATGCTATATATATTACAAAACTTGTAAACTGTAATAAATAAATTATATGATATAAATGGTAAAATATTTTAAATAAAAATTAAACAAATTGCTACATTTCACCTGCCAGTTACAAAAAAGAAAAAAATAAAATAAAGTAAGATAATATTAAAACAACACAAACACCAAAATAGAAAAACCGTAAAAAATAATATCAAAGTGACACTTTCAAACGTATTAACTAACTAATTTTAGGTTTCTGAACGCACTAACAATTGTCGACATAGAAAAAGAAAAAAAAATGTAAACAATAATACCACAAATATAACCTATAAAATAACAAACATGAAACAAATCTATCTAAACTAAGCAAGCCTTAAAAAATAAAATAAAAATAAATATAGTAGTTTCTTAAATAATACCAATGTAAGCTATAAATAATAGTGGCAAAAAGTTGGAAGAATAAACGAATTGAAGTGTCACAAATTAAATTAGAAGACGTATAAAAAATAAGTGAAAAATAAATAAAATAAAATATATATCTTCTAATGAAACCGATTAGAATCACTTTTTGGATGTCGCCGCAGCCCTTCGCGTTTTAGTAGCAGCAGGAGCGTCCTTATTTGACTGCGACTCTTCTCTTGGCAAAACAATATTATCCAAGTCAGACAGCTGTTTAATGCGATATCGATTATCATCAGCAGCCGTTACAAAGATTGTACCGTTCTGTGTCCAACACTTGGATACACCAAAGCGTTTTCTGGCCTCCATGAAAGTATTATGTCTCATCTTTGTAAGGAATTCAGAAACTGTCACACCGGAGCCCTTGAGTTTAGATTTAGCTGACCAGACTATATTGCGAATGGAAATATCACTTAACTTAAGTAGAATAGGTCTGGGTCTCTTGGATGAAGTTGGGGGCCTTCCCATTCTGTGACAGCGACGGATATGTTCAGGACTAAAATCATCCAGCTTTAACTTAGTGACAACCAACTTTGAAACAATGTCAACAAGATCCTCTTGTTTATCTTCGTTTACTCCATGAATCAGTAGTATCTTCCTCCTGCTATACATTTCCATGTTGTCAGTGGATTGTTGGAGAAGTTCAATTTGTGATTGCAGTACCTTTAAAGTATTTAGTGTAAACACTTTGAATGTGGAAAATTCTGCTGCTAGGGAGGATAAAGTTGTTGAAGAGTGCCCTTTCTGTAGCTCTCCTTCAAAGTTGTCCATGCGTTGCTTGAAAGAAGTAACAAGTTGTGACATGGTATCTTGCAAGGAATCCATTATGATCCAATAGTGATAAGTCTCAATAAATGATTGTGTTGTTGTTAGGAAAAAACTGGGACAGGTGAGTTAACTATACACTGAGTTTATGCATATACTATAACAAACTAATATGATACTAAAACAATATAAATTAATTTAATTTTTAAGAGCTCTTTCAAAAACGTCTCACTTTTTCAACACCTACCCACTTTTTGTAATGTACAAATGTATAAACATGAAAATGAGTTCTTTTAGTCGTTTGAATGTTTGTTTGTTCCATCTCTAATGCCAAGGCGACAAATTTATTTCTGTAGAGTTCGACGTTCAAATACTTTAGATACTGGAATCGTACCATCGAACTTGCCCAAGAAAATGTAAAAACTTATGATATGAAACTAAAGAATACACAGGTGAAACCGTGTGGAAAGTTCTAATATCAACAAAATAGAATTATTCTAAAGAATTTTCCTAAGCAATAAATGAATTTTTAACCAGCCATTTTACACATTTTTATTCATAGTTCAGCCACTATTATTGCTAGACCCTAAATCACGAATATGCAAATAAATCAGAATGTTGAACATTAAATAACTTAAAATAATATATTTCAAACGTGGGCGTGAGGGTCTAGTCGTCTGCAATTGACAAACGGCTCAGCAAATATAAGCCGAATTATGTTAATGCAATTCGAGAATCATAAAATTATTACCATTGTTCACGTTTTGTCTCGATTAAGTGACGTGAATGGAGGATCCATTATCGAGATTGGAATCGATAATAAAAAATTGGTAATAGTCACTCGAGGACTGAGATATAATTTATATTAGGATGCTTGCCATTATCTATCTATAATATTATGAAATTGTAACCTTTTATTTTTTATATTGTTAATTACCGACAAAGAAATGCGCACCTGGTTTATTACCTTGCCCGCATTTGGACTTCTTTTGTTTACTTTGTGTTTAAAATTTGCAATTAGGCAATAGCCTATTGTTATTGTTTGTGGGCGTTCGCAAGAATAAGTAACTAGGTGTGCAGATGACGTTTTCTTGGAAAAACTCTGTCCACGCAGTCGATTGTTGAATTGTACAGTTTACTATAAAACGAGAACCACGATCAAAGCAAGACAAGTACATTCGATAAGCGATATAGTGACGGACTTTGCGCGTGTTATTGAATCGAGCAGTTTGTACTGGTTGTATCCAGTTATATTTGTACCTGTTTTATACGTGTTTGTATAGTTCTAATAAATTCTATAGTAATTCCAACAGCATTTTAATTCGAGTCCTGTAGCTCGTAACAATATATTTTGTGTTTGCCTGTTTGTTCGGGGTCACGTAAAACTATTGGGCCGATTTAGATGCGGTTTTCGTTGACCAACATCAAATTCCCGGACTTGAAATCTACGATAATTTGGATGCCGGGAATTTTCTTTCTGGATTCCGATGCAGTATTCTAATTCTCTGTGTAAAACAACTGTGATCTTTGCTACCCATCCAACGTGGACGAAGTCGCAGGCGAACCCTAATATGTAGCAGAAGAAATTAGTTACCTCCTAAGTCACATTATAACTTAAGACAAGAGAATTTTTCCGGATGCTTTAAACTCCACGTATAAAGACATTCCTTTTAAGGCCTAAAAGAGATGTATCAGGGCCATTTTAAATTTGAAAACTCCATATAGCTGTTTGCCATATTTTGAAAAACATAAAATATTAAGTTAGCCCTGTCTTTATATTCTTGAAGTAGCATAGCACTGTTTGTAAAGCGAATCCGCATTTGCTTAGAAGTTTTCCGACAAGGCTAGTCGCATTAGACGCCACAATAACAAGCTTTATATGTCTGCTAAACCGCTTTAGTAGGGAAAAGTGCAAGGCGCCAGTGATATTTAATAAAGTACCCAGATCTATTAGGGATGATAACATAGATTTTTTTTTAAAGATATTATCAGAAAAATGCTATAACGATGTTAAAAATTTTCCTGATGACTAATTCTAAATTAAATTTGACATACACAATATATAATTTGACAAAATTTACTATTCTAATCTTTTTTTGACATTGTATTTTATATGGAATAAGTCTGTACTTGACATATTTATTTAATTATTGTATAATTCTACAAAAAAGGAAAATTAATGTCTGTGGTTTGAGTGGATTACAGTCTGTTTATGTAAACTAGTTGATTTTAACTTTTAATTACTATTTGCATGCCTGAAAGGGCAAAAACATATGAAACCCCAGTTAGAGTAATAAAAATAGGACATTTTGGTGAAAGCTTGAAGAGCGGTGTTTTGCTATGTAGTGAAGGTATCTGTGGTTGAGTGGGTTATGCCTTTGCCAACCTACCTTACTGCAGCACAGAAGCTCTGTGTTCGATTCCTGGACTGATAAATTTCGTAAAAATGAACTTTCCGATATTTACTATGGTCTGGGTGTCTAGGATCGGCTCCAGAGTGGTTCGTTGTATATTACTAATAATATAAACGTAACTTGCTTAGCTTGCGAGTATACAATTTGTATCTTTGTCTCCCGAATTTTATTTTATTTATTTACTAGCATATGCACGTGACTTCGTGCACGTTGGACTGGTAGCAAATATTACAGTTATTTTGCTTAATATAAAATTAAAGGCTATTTTCAGCAGGGTAATCAAGTTTTAGTATGAAAATACATGAACCTCGGAAATTCGGAAAAAAATCATAATAAGTAATGTTACTAAAGGCATGCACCATTAGAATTGTTTTACTAAAGATTTTATCGATCAGTAAAAGTCTCCCATCGCAATCAATTTTTTTTCGACCTGGTCACTTTAAGCCTCTCCCAAAAAAAATCCGTCAGATTATCAGGATATAAATTAACGTATAATTTAAGTCCAGGAATTAACTATCGATCGGCGAATATCGGTATTGAAATAGAACTTTTACGTGAATCCCAAACAAACAGACAAACACAAAAAATGTACGAAACAAAAAAATACACTATTACAATTTTATAATATTATACAAATATATTTCATTTACAATAAACGTTTAATTTTGATTTTATGTAGTTGTAAAATAATACTAGTTTTAGTTATGAACTAGTTCGGCTTTCCACTTGTTCACAATTTTTTAAACCCTTCAAGATACCGAAACAAATATACAATACAATAAGATTATTATTACAGTACAATAAGATTGAACAATATTTCAAAAGATTACATTTTTATTAAAGTCTCTTGACCTCTTTCGGAATCTACCCGTGACAAACTTAAAGACTGATTGATGGACAAAAATCTAAAATTGGTAAGTTATAATTGGGTATCTTATAAATTTTCAGCAGCAATTTGACCTTATATTTTGGAATTTAATTTGAAATACCACGAACAGACACTTTATTAAACGTTATGTGAAAAATATACAAGTTTATCTATTGGAATAAGAGACTGGTGCCTCAGCCACTGAACTATGTTCTTACGTTATCAATTAATTTAAAAAAGATTTTCACTTTTTCCAAGCCCAAGTTCAAGCAGTCGCAGATATATTATATATATTTCAGCTTATTCGGTTATAAATTGAAGTAATTACGTACTTAATGTGACATTCTGTTAACTCGCACTATATACATTTATTTTTATGTGAGAGCTTTTTCTAGTGTTATTACTATACAGTGCTATCTATTATTTTTACGAGGCTGCCGTTGACAATCACAATATAAAGTTGAAGAGCCGTTGCGCCTCCAAACTTCGCACATTTACAGAGTGAGAGCGAAACTAAAGTCATAAAGTTATGCAGTGACAACATATTTTAGGAACGTTGGTCCTTTTATTAGACGAAGCCAGATGATCCTTGAATCCCCACTTTCCGTTGAATAAAGGGCACTGTACACCACGCACTATTTGTTTGAAAGACTATATTGTGTATTTTTTTATTGTATGATTTGCTTTCCCAATTATTGTCATTAAAAAAAAATATTAAATAGGTTTGCATTTGACCACGACAACGTGCAATGCAGGGCGATAATGCGGTCGAAGATGGAGCACGCTGACCTAGATAGTACCTATTGACATGAAACTTGAAGATACGCGGATTGTACTTTTCGGGAAACACGGACTCTGGTAGTGCATTCCACAATTCTGGCGTACGTAGAAGAAACGTAGAGATGAAACGTTTAGTATGCACTTTTAACGTTTCTACCGTGAAACGATGGCGTAGACCAGAGCACCTTGTGGTTCGAAGATGGTGTAGGGGGACTTAGGTCGAACAGTTCAACCGACATGACTTTTAATACAAAAATGTTATATAAATATATCACATGACAAATTGTATGCTAGAGTATGGCGGAACTTTATTGTGTGTTTTACGCGTAAAACGCCTTAATATAACCATATTTTCAGCCAACGAATTATTTACTGATATATTTCTTTATAAATTTGCTTATTGTAAACAACACTTATACATGTATTTAGCTCGTGAGATATCAAGCAAGTGATGGAAGAGCACCGTAAGCGACAATATTACAGGAAATTTGCAGTAAATAAAGAAAGTATTTCAAGGTTTGTTTTCAAGTTTTCGAAATAATTGAATGTGTATTCACAAAAAAATTATTATAAAATTACATATAATCGAATACAATAAAAGAAAACTTAACTTATTTGTATTGTATTCTACCCATAGTCCCTCAAGACTATACGTAGAATACTGAGCCTAAATCGTCGTCTTTTATGGCTAAGATGCCCAGAAGGCTGGCCACGTTTCCTCGCTGGATCGCCATACTGATCCGTTGTTTGAGGTAAGCACCAGCCTTCTGATCACCTGAAGAGTCAATAAGTCGTATTGATAAATTTTGGTAGAGGTATTTTTTATAAATAAATCTACTTCCAAGTATTATGTACTTTGATTTATGTATTATCATTACTCTTAAGAAAATTATATTTATTAAATACTTCGAACTGCCTTTAAAAATATAAAACTTGGATAACGAATCTCTTAGATACACAATAGTCAAGTATCTTGTTTATTAACAACAATATGAATAAAACAAATATTAATAGAGTTTTCAATATACTTCTAACTGTATTCTAGTTCTCAATTCCGTTTGCTATCTATTGATCCCCTAAATGCCAGTGGCGGGTATTGCAAAAGTTTTCAGCTCAACGAAAATACACCGGAACCCTTTCAATAGGTTCGAAGCAAATTTCTTTTCACACTGCGGATTAAGCTCGTATAGGATTTTCCAATCAGAACCTTTGAGTTTTTAATATAATTCCTGGTAATAACTGAGAATCTAAATACTGCTCATGTTTTAAATCAAGCAAAAGGTGACACTTGCTCATGAGTAATAATAGTTAGAAAATATTTTTTTAATGAAGCTTCAAATACTCTGACTCATATCTCTACCAGCAAGTATATTAGAAGAATATCGAAACCGCTTTTTAGGAAATTAGTGAAGGATTGGCCTTTTTATTAAAGGAACTATTTGTTGCCCGTGGCCGAAATTCGAAGATTATAATTATGTCAAAGATTATACTTCTATTATCACAGATTTCGCCTAGGCTACACGAGTAATTTGGCATGAACAATAATCAAAAGAGTATACTTGTTTGTGCGTGTGTGTGTCAAATACATGGTAGTGTGTGTAATGTTTTTTTTATTTATTTAATGTATTTTTAATGCATGATAAAAAAATCTGCATTCGTCGCTTTTAATTTCATACTTATACGTCTGCGCAATTTTCATAAAAAGAGTTACAAAGTTTTTGCTTCACGTTTAATATATAGATTAATTGTACGTCTCTCCTCTCTTTCACCTTCTGTCAGTTATTTGGAATGCGCACGATACATCGTTTCCTTCCATACTCCTCTATTCTGACATACGTCCTCTGTTACATCCAACCAATCACAACCAACCAATCCATCCAACTCTTGATATAATTGATTATACATATTATAAAAAAAGTTAATAAAATAGTAATCGTAATAAATGAACATCTGTTCAGCACTATAAAAATTATAGCAAAATAAATGAGATCGAGCAAATATATGAATTATGAAGACATTTGACTCCTTATTTCGCGAGTCATGTGTTAAAACGTAATTGATGGTTTTTGTTACATGGCAAGCCGTAATGATTATATTTTTACTTTCATTTTAAACCCTAATCAATTTGTTCTTAAATTTCATGTAAAATTATTACGCTAATCTATAAATTAGTGTATTATTATAGTAGTAAGTATTTATATTGTACAATGCTATATTAATTTCTCCTCCTATCTCCTATTAGTTAAGAATTCCCTTTATGTTAGGTTGCCTGGACGAAACCGCTTGTAACGATAAGGCCGCCTGTTGTTTATCAAGAAGTGTTTTTTTATTTTTTATTAACGCCAATCTCTGTCCCTGTGAGCAGAGCTTTTATTGGATAATTTTTATATGCATTTACTTGCTCTCTATTTATTATGTCTATCCCGTCATGCCAAGAAGTATTTTGTAATTATGAATTTTATTTAATTGTTTATTTTAGTGAGCAATAACGAGTTATCTATCTATCTAAAATTAAATGTAATATTAAAATTAATAGATGTAACTCACCTAAGTACAAAAATATTATAAAAACACATAAAGGAAACGCCCAATCATTTCAAAGTAGTACATTAAGATAAAATTCGCTCTTACAAAAACAATATCCGGACTGCGTAATTTAGCTGCGTAGTAAAAATTTCAATTTCGCATCAATGTCTGTGATTTAAGTATTCCCCTGTATCATTTGTTTTTTCCGGTACGATGTGATTACGTTATACTTTATGTATAATGTATTTTTGCGAAGTGGAGGAAGATATAATAGAGGAATGTTTGATTGGGACGCTATCGGAACATCCACTTTTGCTAATGGTTTTGTTCTATCAACGCACCGTTCAAATTAGAGGACCTTAGATGTTGGTAGAATGATTTCGTTAGTTGAAGTATTTTGTCTTAATACTAAACTCGTAGCTTGTATAATGGAGCAGGTATATTGACGAATATGATGCGATCGTTCCGTGCCTAATTTAGTTTTATTATTTCAACATTTCAGTAAATTATAATAATAATCGGTAGATAAACACACATATTGTATATCCCCAAATTAAGCAAGTTACGCTTGCTTTATGTGTAATATACAACGGACTACTTTGGGGCTGATCTCAGACACTCAGACCCATAGTAAATAACGGAGAAAATACGTTTCCGACATTTACAATATAAATAATCGAACCCGAGCCTGTGCGCTGCAACGAGGTAAGCCGGCAAAGGCTTAGTTCGCTCAACCACAGAGGCCGAATAAACATTTTCATGACATGTATAAAACTTGCTGGATGACTAATACGTAAACGGGGCTACAAAGTAAATGCTTCTATTATTGCATTACTACTGAATACCCTTTTGTTTTCCATGCATAAGGACACAGAACACTATTTATACAACAAAGCATATATTTATTTTAGACGATGATATTGTTAACACGGGTATCTAATAACCAATATAAATTACTCATTATAATAGTACATTATGGTACTAGTGTGTAACATTGGTGATTACCGCCGAGGCGCCATTGAGACTCGAGCCGTAGGCGAGGGTCTTAAGAGAGCCGAGGACGGTAAACATCAATACACACGTGTATCATACGACATTTTTCAACACACTTGTGAATAAAATAACAACAAAAACTCTTTTTATTTAGTAGATAACCGTTTTCCTATGCGCACGCATTGCGATCGGCCACAGACTAAAGGGATGAGGTTTTTATTTTTATTTTCCGCGCATAGGGTTTGCGCCTATTCTGCCACGTACATAAAAAAACCGACTTCAAAAACTAAAAAAACAAAATAACTTATTTCTAAAGCTATTATTATTAATATATATTATCTAAAACATCTTAAAGTCGGTGCTTAGTAATTTTCAAAATATAGTAATTTTTATGTTTTGCTTTGCACCGACTTCAAGATGTTTCAGATAATATATATTAATAATAATAGCTTTAGAAATAAGTTATTTTATACATTTTGGTTTTTTAGTTTTTGAAGTCGGTTTTTTTAAACGAATTTTTATTTTTTATTTGTTACTTTTTAGTGTCTAGCTATGTATGGGTGGACCTACGAATAGTGCCGCGCTTCTTAAAAAATATAGGTCCCTAGAACCGGGAACAAAAAAATGATCGTAAAATGAAAACTACTGGGCCCAACTATGTCAAATTTTTAGGGGACCACATGGCAGCTATTCCGCGTCGAACAAAAGAATCACGTAAATCGAATCATAAATCTCAGAGTAATCGGTGTACATATGGAACGGAGTGAAAATTATTTTCATGAAAAATGTTCATAAAATAAAAACTACTGGGCCAAACTATGTAAAATTTTTAGGGGACTAATTGGAAGCTATTCCGCGTCGAACAAAAAAAGAATCACGTAAATCGGATCATAAATGACGGAGTAATCGGCGAACATACATAAAAAAAAGCAAAAAAAAAAAAGATCCCGACGAATTGAGAACCTCCTCCTTTTTTCGAAGTCGGTTAAAAATGGGGAATTTAAAGTTCTCTTTTATTACAGAGAAAAAAATGGGGAATTCAAAGTTCTCTTTTATTACAGAGAAAAAAAAGTTATATATGAGTGAAAGTTTTATTTATTAAACACGTACGAGTTAAAATTATCTATTTAAATAAGAAGTTGCATGAAATGAGCAAGCAATAGGAACATTAATTTATTTGTTCTATAGAACACGATATTTTTTTTTAATAAAAACTTTTTTAAGAACAAAGCAACTCAACCAATAAAATTAAAAAAAATCTACAACTCACTAGTGAGTTATAATTTTTTTAGTCACAGTTTGATTATGGGTGCCTAATTGCGGTGACCATAGAGCCACTTTATGAGCAAGTGTGTTGAAACAATATTTTCAGGTCTTCTAAAGGGTAATACAGTGGAAAACGTTTTGTAAAATGTAAGAAGAAAAAACAAATTCCACGTAAAACAGCAAAATATATAATTTTAGTTACGAATATTACTAATACTATTAATATTATTAGCAAAATATATAATTTATATACAACCAGCTGCACCGGCAGACATTATCCTGCTCTGAAAGAATAAAAATCTAGGACTCGATCTCAGCGCCACCTACCGGTTCTAATTGCGAATGTAAACCATCAGGGAACCCACTCAAACACACAAAAACAAAATCACCAAAATCGCTCTAGGTGATTAGGAGGATTCTAGAACCCGATCTCAGCGCCACTTACCGGTTCTAATTGCGAATGTAAACCATCTGGGAACCCACTCAAACACACAAAAATAAAATCACCAAAATCGCTACAGGTGATGAGGAGGATTCTAGAGTCCGATCTCAGTGCCACCTACCGGCTCCTACGGGATAAAAAGTATTCATGTCCGTCTCCCGGTTCTAAGCTGCCTCCCCACCAATTTTCAGCCAAATCGGTAGAGCCGCTCTTGAGTTATAAATAGTGTAACTAACACGACTTTCTTTTATATATGTATATAAATTTTACACCCCGCCTATTTCTATGACATTACATTCTCCCCAATTTTTAAAGAAGTTCTGCATATCATTTGTTTTTTCCTTACCCGTGCAATATAACATTTCTTATTTTGTTAAATTGCTTTCCTTTGTATCGCCCCTTCATATAAACACGTGTGCCTCGGTGCTTCTTACACCGATTTGTTTTTAAGATTTGACGTTTATATTATTTCACTCTTAGCCTAGGGCTGTTTGAGGAATTTTTAAATTTATTTCTGTAGTCTTACGGGATTAATATTTTTATTGACATGATGATTGTATAAAGTTTCCGATTTTGGCAAAATGGCTACGAAATCCGCATAAAAATATAACTCTTGTGTAGCTATCTTTTAGTAATATTTATTATATAACTTCATGATATCTATTAAATCGTAATCCATATACATGAATCCAATAGTTTTTGAGTAACATGTCTATGATAGAAGAATCAACAGAAAGACAGACCGAGGAGGTTATGAGGCTTCGTTTTTCCCAAAATATCTGCAACAGCTTACACATACCTACTCTAAAATATCAACAATTTTCTCATGGTTATAGAGTTAGTCATAGTTAGACGCGAACATATCTATATTACATGTAATAAAACTGTAGAGGTCGAATTTCTGTACATTGAAAAATTTTTGCTGAAAACCGAGTCAGGGCGGACGTAAGAAGTGAAATAGACTGACAATTTTTTTTTATTTTAGTTTTTTTTTTTTTAATTTTGTTTCTCTGTTTGTCTGTCTGTTTGTACCGGTTAATCTCCGAAACGCCTGGACCGATATAAATGAAATTTTGTATGGTGGTACCTGGTCAACATATAGGATACTTTTGATCCCGAAAAATTAAAGAGTTCCCGTGGGATAGTTAAAAAACCGTACCACGCGGACGAAATCGCTGGCATCAGCTAGTAATACAATAAAAATGTTCTGTAGACGTGTTATATTGCTGTAAAAATTAAAGAACTTTTCCTTGACAAATCTTACATCACATTCCCCGATTTTGATCGCTCACTCATACATTCAAATGAAATTCAAAAGGCCTCACATCCGCGGCGGGTCTTTTTAACAGGCAAAAACACTCATGTCGGCATCCATCCAAAACATCATTCATTACTCGCCCGCTAACAATAAATAGATTATATGTAGCAACAAAAAGTGCCGAGTTTCGAGTTTTTTCCTGTCCTCGTTTCTGTAATACAATAATCAAAGGAATATGAGGGGTTTAGCTGAATCAAACGTCTACATATGCGTGAACAGATAAAGGAGATATAAAATTGGGGTCACGATAGGGGTGCCATGTTACTAAGACGGCAATAATTGATATTCTTTACAGTTTGTTAAATAAAAGTATTTATTTCTGTGGATATTTCTTCTTTCTTGCTTTACAATCTTAAACCTAAATCAATTTTATACAATTAATGTATAATATATATAAAAATATATAGTATATACCGATACATAAAATGAATACAGGAGTATTTATTCAGAACAATTTCAGAGTTTCAAAGAATTAAAATTTATGCAAGTGAAGATTAAGAAAAATAATAGTTTAACATAAATTGATATTAATTCAGTGATTGTTCAACAACTTTTCTTTATTAAATTGTATTTTGTTTAATTTTCATTTTTTTATTGTATATATCAAATCCTTACTTTGTACTAACTAGTGTAGATGACGTGATAGCATGTAGGTACTAATACATTTTATTTCAATAATGAGCGTTTTATTTCAGTGTCTATGGTTTATAGTCGATTTGAAAATGACGCCTTTAATAGTTAAAAGTTCATGAACATGTTTTCCTAAATTATATTAAAATTGGTATTGTTATACAGTGCATAAAGTTCATGAAAATATTTTTTTAAATCATGTGGCAATCGCAAACTCATACGGCAATTGGCTTAATAAAACGAACCCTACCCCACCTGTCGCACTTCATCGCTTCCTAAGTACCAGGACTACAGCGCTCGTCGCAGCTGTCACGCATGAGATAATCCACCAGGAAGCGAAAAGCGACCCCTCAGCGGATTGCTTCACCCACTGGCCTCCCATTCACCTACCAGGCACACACGATAATGCAAAAGTAATTTTTTTTATTAAACCTTTGGCAAAACATAAAAGAGATATTTTCGTCAGCATGTTGAGCTCCCAGTGAATGCGCCGCATAAATTAGTTTTCCCGGAGATTGTTTGTTCAGCCGATGTTTTTTTTATGTATTTACGTTTAACATTTATGAGTTTTTCATCCCGGGAGTTGTTAAAACATTAGTATTACTGAGGTGCAATCCAAACAAAAGCTGCATGTAGAAACGCTAGACGGCGGCGAGAAAAAGCCAGTTCACCCAGGAATTGTTTAATTACATTGTGTTTTTATTTTTAAACTCCAGAGCGTATAAGCAAAATGAACAAAAAATATGATGGGAATTTCGTCGGGTGTACGCGAGAGAAACTTCCCGGTATTTGGTCAGTAATTAATTAAAGGCTTAGGTGGTGCCATTATGGATTTTATGCTAATAGGCAGCGGCTAATATGCAAGCCTTCAAAGGCTCGTGTGCTGGGCGAAACATTAAATTTCAGCGAAGCGTATGGCACAAAGCTTCGTTGGGTGATGAGAAACGGCACAGAGCGGTGTACTTTGCTGTATTTACCAATATTAGATCATCAGTTTGTTTTTATAATCGGGTATAATGTATGCTATATGATATTATTATACACTGGTATAAAATGTCAGCGAATCTTCGTACGCGTTGTCATGACGACCTATTTGTTAGTGAATTGCAATGGCGGCACCAAAAAAATCGCGGCTGGAGTGGCACTTTTTTTTTCTATATTATCAGAACAAAAAGTATGTAAGTATCGACGCGGGATGTAAACTAATTTTGTGTTGAATTTAATTTAAATTCATTCAGTAGTTTTAACTGATAGAGTATCAAATGGATAGAAAGACAAAAATCGTAAATTGAATAAGACTCTTTCATATTTTCACTTTTTTAAATTCAATGTGACTCCTCTACAGATTTATTATACTATAGATAAGTTATGTTTATGTATAAACATTCATCTCCCATAGATATATTATCGTGTATTTGTATTCTTTATTATTTATTGTACACAAAATAGTTACAAATAACACTATAAAATAATGGTGATGTACAAAGGCGAGCTTAACGCTAAAAAGAGTTTTCTTCTAGCAAACCTATCCTGTATCCGCAAAACACAAAAAGTTTTCGGTGCATTAACTTATTTGATAAATTTATATCAGACTGAGGCATAGCAAAGAGTAGTCGCTATTAGCTACTATGATATAAAATTGGTATTTAAAATTTTACATAATATTAATGGAATGCATTTATAAGGTTATCCCACCGCTGCCACCATGTTATGTATTGAAACAACGTTAGTTCGTTTGCAACTGCTTTATTCAAAAGTACCTACATTTTAACTATTATAAATAACCACCCACAATAAAAATGATATTTTATTATCCTAGACTATTAAAGATATTTTTTAAATTCTTCATTATCTGTGTACAATCAAAGCTGGTTTAGTAAGTTGTAGATAGATTATTAACACGTGCCTCTGAAAATATACTAACTAACTATTACTCAGGTGCAGAAAATTCTATCCGCGGTATTTTTAGCGTATAAAAGAAGTCTTGTCTAATGCTTTAGTGGGTTAATTGTATGAGTGAACCTTAATTATTTAGAAAGTTTATTAAAAATGCAATCCTCATTATTAACGTACTGTTAAAATGAAAACTAGTGCAAATGAGATGCCTATCCGCAAAACAATGGTCGTCTCTGTATAGTCTGCTGCATCTATTGTCTTGAAATAGTAATATCTGTTATTCAGTGAAATTTGTTCAAGATATTCTTGTGCGAATTATAATATCTTCTCTTTACTGAGACAAATTGAGGAGGTCATTAAACTATGAACTCAACTGAAAAATCCCTGATCTACCGGTACTGCCATGATATTTTTATTACAAATTGTAATACTGGTGAGTGACATATTATTTTTTGAAGTGAAACTTCTATATAGAGGGGGTCTTACGATTTTTCGCTCACGAAAAAGTGTCACGCCCGTGTGTTCTAATACTTATATTTTTAAACTCGTGATATCTTTCGAATGGAATGTCCGAATCGAAGTTTTACGGGCAGGTATTCAAATTGGACAAGCACATTAACAATCTGCCCGTAACACTTCAAGTTAAAATTTTGTTGCGATTTATTTTGTCACTTGTCAGTTGGAGATTTTTCACTTGTCCGTTGCGATTCGTTTTTCCACTCATCCGTTGCCATTCGTTTTTCAACTTGTTCGTTACGATTCGTTTTTCCACTTGTCCGTTGAAGTTTCACTTCTAATATGTGTCCCAGCACAAATTTCGTCTTTTTTAAACCAGATAAATAAATTTATAATCGAAATGATTAGAAACTAGCAGTACCGGCAGACGTTGTCCTGAAAAAATAAAAATCTGGAACCCGGTCCCGAGAACCAATCAAACACTATTCTTTTACACCTCGGGTTACATTATTGTAGTTTTAGTAAGGATCCCTATTCTTTTCTAATAATAGAAATAACCTATATTATTCGGGGATATTGTAGCATTCGAATGGTGAAAGAATTTTTGAAACCGCTCCAGTAGTTTTTGAATTTATTCGTTACAAAAAAGAAATCTTTCCTCTTTATCCATACAATCTAGCAATAGCAGCAATATGTGCCACTATCCTACATGCCGTTGATAGGGATACACCAGCAAAGTCAGCCACGGAATTTAGCATTGTCCCAAATGCATAAAATCGTAGTTAGTAAAAGTTGGTGCAATTGGTGGACAGCCGTTGTTTCTAAAAATAGAATTGAATATTATTTTAGGTTATCTAATTTATAAAGCAATGTAAATAGTATTATTAAAAACACTTTACCGTCTTGATTTCACTCTAACAAATGGCATTATTTCGCTCAAAACCATTTCAACGTGTTTTATTTATTCTAAATATAAACTCTGCATTAGTAAAATTTTGCAACAAGTTTATTCGCCGATACATTTTTCTATCCAAATCCGATAATTGAAGTAACATTTCAAAATCACTATCACTATCACTTGAAAATAATTCCATTATTACACAAGAATCTCTGAATATTGGGGGATCGCAAATAAAGATCGATTGAGGTCAAAAAAGGATTTGTCAAAATTAGAGATCGTATATTGAAAGCGTGTAGCTGTCACTTTCATACAAGTGGCAATCCAAAAACGCCGGATCGCCCTCCCAACGATGGATTCGTAAAACGGATCGACGAAACGATCTGTGGATCGAATATTGAAATCATAAAAGTCAGAAATGGATTGAAAATAAGGATTTTAGATTCCAGATTAAAGATTGAGATTGCATATTGAAAGCCGCCGTAAGTAGGTATGGTTATAGTGGTAATGTTTAACTCTTGGTTGGGTGGATAATCCGCTTCAAAGATAGAGCACGGAAGTCTTTTCTAAACAAATTTTCTGTACTCTGTGGGGCCAGAAGTGGCAGTGAATGTATTTCTCAACACCCTTGATACGATCTGTATGTCAAATCAAACCTCCTTATGTCAACTGGAAATAATATCTTTGAAATAAGTTTTATGAAATTCAGGAAAAAATAAGGATGTGAATAAAATTAATTTGTGTATTAAAAAATACACGTTATTCACGTTGTTTATACATTTAAAAAAAGGAAAAAATATGAATTTACTTAACTCCGGAAAACTTAAGAGGCCTTTGGAAATGAATTTTATCTGGGTAAAACTACTGAGATAGGTATAGTAAAAACAAAAAGTTAATAGTGTAGTAAAAATCGCTTATAAGGTATTAATATACAAAAGACCATGCGGCGTCCTTCAATAAGGAGACGCTAAACAAAACACATGACCGTGAACAGTTTATTCTGTATAAAAATTCTAATATAAGCATTTCAATCATAAACATTTCTTATGCAAAATCTTAAACTAGAGTTTATTATATAATAAAGACATCAAAGTAAAATACATATGCAAAAATAAGAATAGTTTCAAAATAATTTACGAATCTAAAAAAAATACAAAACGTTTTAGAAACTAAAAGAACTTAAAAATAAAAATAAAAACTAAAAATAAACTACGCCATAAACAGTACAAGTAATTATTATAGGCTGTGTAACAACTATAGAACTTATAGACATAAAAAATACAGTAGTTTTTTATATTAAAAACGTACTGAATTTATTCGTAAAACCGTACCGTAGGACATACTGTCATAGTCTGATTTAATTAAAATTATTTCCCTATTAAACAATATTTAATTTATTCTATTATGGAGCTACCACCTTAAATCTAACATATTTTTACAATTAATCATAAAAACTGTACAAGGGGGCAATTAAATACTGTTTATAGACTAATATTATTATGAGTGCACATGTGTTTTTGCAGCGTTGTTAAACCCGACTACGTTTTCATAAAGAATAAAGATCCAGACCCGACTAGCGGGAAACCAGTTAAATTGAGCAGCGCTACGCCCAGACTCTCATTTCCTCGACCATTGTGCACCACTCACAATACAAAACATTTTTTTTCAAATTTCAACAATAAACCGCTTTGAATTCTTTCCAATCTTCGCCTCTATTCACTTCGAGAAAACCAGAGAAGCGTGTAGACTTATAAAATTACTAGTTTCAGTTTCATATTATATGGTGCATGTTAATTTCATGAGACTATATTTTTTGGATATTATTTGATTAGATAATTGCTTATAGGACGTTCTATTGCTGATAAGGATGGTGTATATCTTGGATAACAGATTAGTAAGCTTAACTAAAGGGTGCCGTAGACAGCTTTCTGGGTACCTTACCCAAAGAATACGGTGAACTATAGTCCGTATCTTTCTTGTTTTTTTTATTGGAATGAAGTTCTTTATCGGACGTTTCTCAGAGAATGGGGCTAGACGAAAATAAGTGTGAGCGAAAGTAAAAATGCTGACCACTGTATATTTTTAAACTAGTTCTACTTTAATACATTGAAATATGATCTAAAATATCCCTGAGTGTTATATACGCTGTTTTGAAAAGAGAAGGTTTTGTAATTGCCCCTATTACTATACAATTTCTCCGATGGTCTCCGATAACCTTCGATGGCCTTCGATGGTTTTTGAAACTTCATTCCAACCAGGTGTAACAAAGACATTTCATTGGTTTTTCTATTAGTTTATAATTATTCTTAAATTAATTATACATACATACATACATACAAAACTTCACGCCATGTCTTATGTATGTTATTCTTACACACCTCACTTGCTTCTTTGACATTCATAGCTCTTGTCATGCACGCTCGTCTGTTCTTAAGGCTCCTGACATCACCTTCTGCTAGTATACGGTCAATTTGATCATGGAAGGTATGTCGTGGCCTTCCGCGACGTCTGCATCCATCCACTTTTGCATTGTATATCTGTTTAGACATTCTTCCATCATTCATTCTTTCCACATGCCTGAACCACCGGAGCATTCCTTTCCTTACCTACACCATATATATATGTATATGTATATATATATATATATATATATATATATATGTATATATATATATATATATATATATATATATATATATATATGTCGGAGGGAAGCTATGACTATGACGATATGACGATGTATTGTTGACTGGATGTATACCGCACAATATAATTTGTTTACATTTTAATTACTTCTAAAATTCTTAATTTAATTTAATTTGATTTGTTAAACGTTTCTTTAACTTAAAGATCGTTCTAACCTAATAAAAGTTATGAATATTGTAATTTAATAAACGACCAATCAGAGCAGAGCTTATGGTGGAGCGGGGTCAGACGCCCTCTATACTTTGAGTAGTATCTACTTCGGTAGACTGAGGAGTTTTTATGGCGCATTTGGTTGGTGGCAACAGGTCGAGTTGGACCATGGAGTATTTTAAAGAAAGTATTGAAGCTGGAAGTATGAGCGGGTGCCCTGAACCCGCTGCTCGGTCTAAACTATGTCAAAATGCTGTTCAAATCTAAATTAAAAGTGTATAAACCGTGGCTATTGTATTTTATGCTCGCATTTTATCCTGATGACGCCCACTAAACCTGCAATAACTAAAGATGTCGTGAGAACGAGGCCGTTCTGCGACATATGTATATATATATATATATATATATATATATATATATATATATATATATATATATATATATATATATATATATATCTTAATTATATAAAATTATTTTAGATAAATTTCTTATTGTGTGATCATACATTCCTGGCCAAAATAGGCTTTCTACACCATATGTTTGTGGGGACGGGCGGCGTAAGTACAAAAACCGAAATCCAATTTCTAGAATACATAGCTACTGCTATCCAAATTTGTTTTCAACAAATGCTGTATTGTAATTGTACTGTACTATATAAAAATCGAATACGAGTAGGCGTTATCCGTCTAAACCTTATAGCATTAAACTGCAATAATAAAATTTAACAACTCCAAAAGTATAATTTAGTGATGAGACATTAAATGTTGAAGTTTCTTAATTTTATTACAACGATAATAAGAGATATAATAACGTTAATAACTCTTTTAAGAACAAACATAATTCATTAAGATGTAACTTCATAGAGATTTGTGTTTGAAATTGCGGTATTATACTAATTAATTGTCTTAAGAAGAGTTTAATGGTCGTTATATGTCTGAAGATTGGGTACATTTGTTAGGAAAACGAGGTAAACCGTATTCGTGTAGGGTTACTTATAAAACTAAGAGGTCATTAGAGATTATATGTTTTATGAAAGTGCTTTCCTTACTTTTTCTCTAGTAAATTTTCCTTCTGCAAATATTTTTTAATACTTTTTAATATGAAAAGTAATAATTTTGATTGATTTACATAATATGACTTTTAAAACAGTTAGTCACGTAGTCTGGTCACCATTAAAACGAAACTACCTTCAATATCGTTCTCAGAACTTTACGAGGGTTTTAAGACGAGAAGTATTTTATCGTTTTCTACGATGGAATCAGTAATATATGGAAACAAACCTCTTTATGATTCGGTTACGTAAAATGGTACAGTCTAAACATTTTCGGAGAAATACTAAGTATTTTATAGTAATCATAGAAATGAATCTTCTCTTCAAACAATAACAATATATGTATTGTATTTTAGTTCTTTAATCCATTCTCAGGATAATGATATATAGGACTTTGGCTGATGTTACACAACGGAGATTTTGTGATACTTTGAAAACAACTTGAGCTAAATCTGTGATATATATATATCAGTATAATCCGCCTGTTCATCTGTCAGATTGAGACATCGAGAGATTAAGAGATCGAGAGACTGAGAAGCCGAGAGACCGAGAGATCAAGAGGCCGACAAATCGAGAGGGTCAGAGATCGAGAGAGCGAGAGAGCCAAAGACCGAAAGAGCGAGAGACCGAGAGACTGAGAAATCGACAGAGTATAGACGACAGATGGACGAAGAGACATAGGAGCGGACATGGCGAAAATAAAATTTATATTTGCTATTCACCCTAATGAATGAAAACTCTAAAAAGCTTAATGATAGGGCGTGTTATCTTTAACATGGTGAGCAATTTTGTTAATTACAAAGCCGATAGGTAGCTATTCCAACTCTTTACGACCGCACCAATTCCGGAGATAGCGTTTCTAATTGTCAAATAAAAAAGGATTAACAGTATAATCCTTGTTTAATAAAAATGTTAATCATGAGATTTCCCGTCGCAATATGCAAATGCTGGACTGAGACCGTTGCTGTTGCAAATATTCGGGCGAAATTTATATTTATTTACTTTTAATGGTTATATTTTCGTATTTGATACTTCAAAAATAATTCTTAAATAGTTGTTGTTAATAATTTCACCACACACACATACGGTACTAAATAATTAAATCTATTGTATCATTAACTGTATAGCATTATTTAAGAATATTTTTTAATAGTTTACAATATTTGCAGAAGCTGTTTTCAAATATATCAAGATCAGTGTGATTTAACACAAATGTGCTCTTGTGACATAATTTTTATATAATTATGCAATTTTCGCTTACAGACAATAAATATTATACAAATATTGTTATTTGTTTGACCAATATTGTACATTTTTTGTATTTTGTAGCAATTTTGATGAAAATATATCCATTATATTTTTGTTATATTCGTCTGTCTGTTTGTCTCTTCCTTCGCCCATCATACTCTCTGTCACTCCTTCCGCCAAAAACCCCAGAACACTAATATTAAATTCACTAAGATATTTCTTTTTCATATGACTGCAAGGCTTGTGGAAATGGCTTGGGTCATATATTTATATCACATACATATAAGTTCTTAGGAAAATACTTTAGTAATGTATGCACTCCGGGATAGGATTCAAATCTACTTCATAAAAATAAGACTCGAGTAGAGACTTGAATGGTACGATCCAGAGCCACAAAGCTACAACAACTTCGCTTAGTTTGATGTACAGTCGCGGAATGAAAATGTTCGTCAGCTTAAAGTCGTCTTTTGTTTGCACGAGTACAAGAAACAATACTGCCAATATTGTAATAAATTTTACGTTTGTAAAATATACAAACGTGCAAAAAGAAAATTGCGATGTTGATAATGGCAGCCGCTGCGATTAACAATAACAAAATACAGAGGATATAATCACTACGCTTGTCATAAATATAAAAACCAATACAAAAGTTTGAGGTTAAAATAAAGACAAAACCGAAAGGAAACGTTCCTACGTACTTAAGCTATAACTGGTTTGCCTTTTTTACAGTTTCCAAGCCTTGTTAATAATACATCAAAGTTATGATTTTTTCCTTTATTTCCATTAAATATTTGTTTGTGCGCATACAATCTCTTTTTCAATCTTTAAAATTTATGCTAAAAGGGTGGTGTAAACAATTTTTCTTGGCGCCTTAACCACAATTTATTTATTCCAGACCCCAATTAAAATTACCGGGGAAAAAGATAAGGGTATATCCATACGAATGGTCGTATCATTAAGGAGAACATTCTTGGGGATTATGAAAAGTAAACTCAGTGAGAAAGGTACACGTATCTAATTTTTAAGCTGCGCTTTACGATCGCATACGTTTGTAGATGTAATGTTGTGTCTGTGACTTATCGATAAATTTTATTAAATTCATCTTAATGTCTATTTTTTATAACAAAATTAATCAATTGGAGCTGATGTTACTGTCGCCTATGGACCTGTATTACACCAAAATGCCCAATGCGTCATCTACCTCATCTCTAACAAAAGAAAAGAGAGTTATGAGGTATTAATAAAATAGTTTTTTTTATTTTTTACAATGTTATCCTATTATCTTCCCCTAAAAATAAGGTGGTCCAAGCCCAACAGTGGTGTATTTTGGGTTTTTATTATTTATCCCATTAAACAAATAAGCGTTAAAAAAATACTTCTTATTTGTTTAAGATCCTGACTTAAACGCTTTTAACATTCAGTTTGCTAATACCACTAATCTAATACTATACTATACTAATAATTAATTAAAAATAATTAAGATGAATATAAAAATAATGGAAAAATCGCTGGTAAGCATTCTTTTTTGTCCTCCAAAAGCAAAGTACAAAATACCTGTTGTGGAATAAATTACTTTTTGTTACAATTTTATAACACTGGCAGCTCGGTTTTTATAATTAAAAGACAATCGAGTTGGTTCCGATTCGAACATAAGAAAAAATTACATTATATTTTGTCTAGTCCCGTTTTGATTTTAATATATATAATTTTGCTTCTTTCGAGTCCATCACGATGTCTATAAGAAAAAGTCAACAAAATTTTCAAAATGATACTGTCAAAAAAATACTATTATCGACTACGCACAATAATCCCATCTCTAATTCTTTATCTCCTAAAAATGAATTCCGTTCTACCAATTTATACTCGACAAGTCTTATTGTAAATAAGTATTACGACCAAGATCCGAATTAACCTACGGCTCTTTTTCATGAAAAAGTTGGTTAACTAACTTTCCCTCGCGCAAAGTTTGCTTAAATTCTACGTTGAAATATCGTTTTCCCTCCCAGAATTATTCGTATCAATCGAATGTTTGTATGGAATTTGCCTATTCAAATACTCGGAGAAATATTCAGACGTTCCCACTTTCAAAAGGTATGTTTGACTTTAGTAATAAATATGCGGGTATTTCAGAAAGGGACCCATTTTAACACCCATTTTACATATGAAATAAGTTTTTTCGTAAACTCTGCAGTCAAAATTAGTCGTAAATGTATATCAATTATCCTTCCAGGAACGGAGAAAGGATACTATTTCCTGCGACAAAGTAAATCAAAACCAGGTAGTGGTGGTAGGGTATTTGCCCGTGTGGATGGCTACGACCTGGTTTAAAATATTTTGCCATAACAACTCTGAGATGTGTTCCGGCATTAGTGGCCAGATTGCAATCTTTCTTTAAAGAGCAAAAGCACAATGGTAGCACCTTGAGTGTTACAGATGTTCATAGGCGATGGTAACCACTTTCCATCAGGAGGGCCGTCTGTCTGTCTGCTGAACTCACGCAACAAAACATTTTATAACAACTTCAGGAAATACTTCAAATACTTTAAAGTTGCAAATTAATTTTTTATCAATTTCGTTTATATATCCCGTGGAAAGTATCCATTTTCCTGGGAAAAGGTATATTAAGCTCATCACAGTAACTTAACGTGTAAAGTATATCGAGTATCATGTCAGTTTGTTAATTCCGAAGACCACATAGCAAGAATGAACAAATATTAAATTTTCATATTGTGCTAGTTAAAATTAATTAAAATTTTATTTCACGTGTCTGTTATATTCGAGAATTTATGTGAATAGCAACTTCAAGTGTTAAACTAAATCTATCTTTACACAATACTAGCGGTTTGGGCAGACATTGTCCTACCCTGAATAAATAAAATTCTAGAACCCGGTTCCAGCGCGACATACCGGGTATAATTGTGCCACTAAACCGTCCCCGCATCCATTCAAAAACTATTTTTTTTCACTCTGGGCTATATTATTGAAGTTTTAGGGATACTTAATTTTTTCTAGTAATAAGTATGGCCTATATTAATTTAGGATAATGCAGCATTCTAATGGTGAAAGAGTTTTTTAAATCGGTCTAGTAGTTTTTGAGTTTATTCGTTACAAACATATAGAAATACAAATCTTTTCTCATTATAATATTAGTATAGACTAAAAGCAAAACCAAATTGGCTCAGGTAGTAGTAGGTAGCGTACACAACCGCAGAAAAAAATATGTACTTACAAACTTATTTTTATGTATAGGTTTGATGTTCAATTCAGTAAAAACATCGTAACCTACATTGCACAAAAGCTATCTCGTTAATTGACTGTTGGAATAATTTAAATAAATTGCGGCCAACGGCTATATTTCAAATGGATATTATAAATCAAAGGATTACGGGCGAACGAAAACGGGTATGGATACTGGCAATAGAGATAATGCGTGTTATATTCTGCATACGTTATAGGGCGATAACGACAATATAATCGGCGGGTCGGTGCCCAGAGTGCGTCCGGCGCGGCGGGGGCTCACAAAAAGCACTAAGTGTGAGTTAAATACCCTTTGTGTCACCGCTCTCTTGCTCACCATTCATCGGTGAGGGCTCTCTCATTATTCAGTCGAAATTCGATTATTTTCCCATTTCACAAAATATCCATATCGTCCCCGGCTTTCACTCTAATTGAAAACGGAGCGGTATTTCGGACGTCACGGCTCTGATCGCTCCTAATTTATTTATACTCGGCTACTTTACTCACGCAACTTCATTAGGTATACAAAATCATTTCGTTGTTTGCGGTAGTGATGGGCGAATCTCGATGGCGACCGACTCTTTCATAGACCTTTTAATAAGAACCGAGGCCGTTGTCGTATATCAGTGGAACAGACGGAAGTAAATATCCTGTCCGAAAATGATTACTCGGCACGCGCAGTTAACCGGCGTTACGACCGGCTTATTTCCCGTTCCGGGGGTATTAGTCTCCTAGCCACCAATTTCTGCAATTTATTAAGAGTTTCGCTTATATTCGGCTATTTGGGTGGCTTCGCTGGGCCCTTGCGGCTCCCGGAAAGAAATATAAGCAGTTAGCAACGTGTGATCAAAGACCTTTCCCGGAGCGGACTGATCCCTAATATTTCACTCATAATTGGTTTATTCTAAGCTCGCAGCGTTTCCGTATGTGGCCCTTTGATCCGTCCACTGTATTAACTTGTAGCCAGAGATGTATGGAGTACATTATTCGTTTGGATCTCAGGCTTTATTCAATGGCGTCATTTGCCGTTTCAAAGTAAAGGTATTGGGCGCGCTTTGATAAATTTGTGGTTTATTTCCTCCATTAATTTTCTTCAATCTTTGATATAATATTAATCGAACAAATGCCTACGAGCATTAGATATATCGCCGTTTAATTGTCCAACAAGGTTTTCTACTTTTTTGATATACGTATCTAATTTCCGTCTAGTGAGGTCGGTCCAGCGTATTGTTTTTGCTATGTTGTCACCGTTTGCCCCAGAGCGGAAGCCGTCTGCCCTTGTCCCTTCCATTTCCGGCCAAAACCGACGTCGAAGCTCTGAGAAAGTTTTATGTCGACGAAATAAAATTTGCTTTTGTAACTCTCGTTTTTATTATGATATTTTTATTGCCACAGCTCGAGTGGGGTGTGAAGATAAAGTTTGCTGCATTCGTAGACGGTTTTGTTCTTTTGTTGAAATTCTGCTCAGAAAACTTAGTCAACTGAATCAGTTTAATCATTTGTACCAACAATGTAACCAGAACTTGTGGACTAAAGTTTGATAACTACTGTCGTAACAACGCAGCTTATTATGTCATATTTTTAAAACCTTCTAACAAAGTGTTATTTTGTTAGAAGGTTGTTACGATTACTGAAATGTGCTAATTCTTTATCCAATTCTCAATTTTATGAGTGTTAAATAGGACAGTCATAGGACATAGTAGTTATTTAACTATTTATTCTACAGAAGAAGAAAGTAGAAATATATATAATACGAATAATAATTAGGTAATAAGTAAAGGAGTTCCTGCATACGTAACTAGCTTCTACGCGCGACTTTGTCTGCGAGGAATAGTTAAAAGAAAAAGTTTGGTCTTAACGTGATGATATATAGCCTATATATAGTCTTCCTCGATAAATGGGCTATCTAACACTGAAAGAATTTTTCAAATCAGACCAGTAGTTCTTTATATATATTAGTTTAAGATATGAAACAATTGTTTCACCGCATTGTCTGAAACTTCTTTCTGTTTACTAAACATGTTTGAAAATATGTTTGATTCAATTTTCAGTGCATATTTTCGCATATTTCTAAAAAGTGTTTCAATAAAGAAAAAAGTATTTTTAGTGTTAAAAAAGTTCCTTTTGATATAACCAAGTTCAAACATAAAGTGAAGTCACTTGATATTTGAACTTAGTTATGTGGAAACTCATGTGTAGTGGGTATATTGATTTATAAATTCATAATAAAACTACGTTGTAACGGTTTTAAGCGCGGTAATTTATTGCAGGCGAAAACTTAAGAAAATATTATTATAAATACATTCCAATAGTAGTCCACTATATATAACAGTATTATAAAAACAAGATGCTTCAAAACAGTTAAGTATAAATTAACTGATAAACAAACCCCAAATCCCGGATCTCTCTAAAAAGGGGCTTATAAAATTTACGCCACAGACCACGTCACATCTGTCCCCATATTTTAAGACATTCTTAGTGGAAATAATTACGCATCCGTACCATAATTGGGGTAAAACCCTTGTTTTGGACCAAGATCTGCGGGGGACACTATTGTTACACCCCTCGGCCAACTGACCGAGAGAATCCAAAATTGTATGTAATAAAAGGCTACTTGATTTGCCCTATTGTCAACTAAACATCGGGGATTCGATCTAGCGAAACTGATTTGATGTGCGTGAGATGTTTACAGATATTAAACCTTTGTATTACTGCAAAATTATGATTTAATACATTATTTAGAAAATTTATCACCATTATTATCCTAGAATTAAATGACGGTGCCATTAGGTGCTTCTAAATGTAACAAGAACAAAAAATATATAAAATCAGGCTCGAAGGACCAACTTAATGGTAAGTATTATTGATATAGGCTAAACAATTATTTTTTAATTATATATTTAATAATGAATGTGCGAATATACAAACTGTATTTTTAAGTACATATTTGACAACATATAAATAGCAGAACTAATAGACGACGTTAGTGTTACATGGGTTAAAAATTATTTCATGTACAACGCGAGTTTCTACTGTACTTATAAGTTTAACAAATTTTAAGAAAATTAGGTAATTCTAAAACCATGAGCGAGGAAAAAATCAACATTTTATATTTATGTACGACCTAGACGCCGACAAAAACAAATTCACACCTGCATACCGTAAAAACACATTTTATTAACTTTCGGCATTTGAACCAATAACATTCAAATTCTTTTATGGTCGCCTTCTTTTTGTTTACTTTGTTTTTAAAGATTGTGATTTGAAAACAGCCCATTGTTGTATTGTAGTCTTTTATGGCAGTCATTAGCCAGGTGTGTCGGATTAAGATCAGGGGACATTGCAATTGCGCAGTATAAAACAAATGATCTAATGTAGGGGAAAGGCAGTTGATCGATAACCACGAGTGAAGCAAGACGTGTTTACTACACGTCACGTACAACGTACACGTTACAATCGGGAATCTTTTAGTGACGGATTTTGCGCGTTCTATGGAATTACGACTTTCTGCATTACGTTTGGACTTGTTGTGTTCGGTTATATTTGTACCTGTGTTATACTTGTTTGTATAGTTATAATACACTCTATAGTAATTCTAACGGCATTTTAATTCGAGTCTCTCGACTCGTAACAATATTAACGATATTTACCTACCTAAGATAATTTGAAAGCCAATCTATGGTCGACTTGCCAACCTCTCCGCAGTAATCTAGTTCCAGTTTAAGTGTAATTTGCGTAAGGAGATCTACGGGGAACAAAGGTTGCTTAATTTATTCTCAAGTTTCTAATTCACTTAATTCGAGCTTTAAATCTCATATTGCAGAATGGAAGCGGACAATAATTAAGTTTGTATACGCTGTCCTGCTTGTCTGGGCTATTACGGTGGTATTTGGTGTAGAAATAGCTATGTATTCTTGATAAGGCTAAAGTGAAACTTTCGCTTTTTTGAACAAATTGCTTTTTCTAAGTTAGGATGTTTTAGGGTTGGGAAAATTGGAAATGTTATAAAATAGGCGTATCTGTCTGCCCGTCTGTCATTGGATAATACAGCAATTTGTTCCGGAAAATACCGAGTCTATATAGATGAAACTTAGCAAAACGGTGGGTGTATCTATGGTAACCATCTCTGGTTTCTAGAATTTTCGCGATTTCAGACTAACTAAAACATAAATTGTAAAAAAAAAATTGTTATAAATAATAAGAAAATCTAGAGTACATACATATAATTGAGGTTTTGCAAATATCTATAGGCGATGGTAACCGCTTTCTATCAGGTAGGCCATCTGCCTGTACGCTGAACTTGTGCAATGAAAAAGTAGTAAGAACCAAACGTAAATAGAGTTGTATTAAAAGTTAGTCCTTATGTAAGAAAAGCAATAAATACCTAACATACTTGTTTGTTAGGGACAAGCAAATAATAACAAAAAACATACCTTATACAGCTTAGCAAGTGAGGCTTTTTTTATAGATAATATACAACGGACAACTCTGAGACCGATTCCAGACGTCCAAATCATAACAAGTACGGAAGTTTGTTAGAGAAATTTACCATACCAGAAATCGGACCCAGGGGGTATCTACTTTTCAGGAAGCTAAGCGAAGTAAGGTTCAGACCAATCAACCACAGAGGTGAAATACATCCTTCCGCAAGGAAGCATCTACATAGTACGAATAGTTTATCGTAAAATGAATATAACGTACTGTTACGAGCTACACAAGACTCGAATTAAAATGCCGTTGGAATTACTATTGAATTTATTAGAACTGTACAAACACGTATAAAACATGTGCAAATATGACTGGGTACAACCAGTACAAACTGCACGATCCAATAACACGCGCAAAGTCCGTCACTATATATCTTGTCGAATGTACTACACACGTCTTGCTAGTATCGTAATCTTCGCTTGACTGCCTTACCCCTCCGTTCGGACATTGTTTTATACTAAACTGTATAATACAACAATCGGCTGCGTGGGCTGAGTTCTTTCAAGAAAAAGTATTTTGCATACATGGTTAATTATTCCTGCGAACGGCCAACAAAGTCGAAAGCAATAACAATAGGCTATTATATAATTGCAAATTTTAAACACAAAGTAAACAAAAGAATTCCAAATGCGGTAAAGGTTATAAACCAGGTGCGCGTTTCTTTGTCGGTATGTAACAATACAAACACAAACAGAGGGCCAGATAATCATGACTATTTTATATGGATTACATTTTTGAAAAACGGCAACACAACACTTAAATGAAATACAATAGAATAGCATTAAACCAGTACCAGTTATTATGAGACATCGCCCGAATAAATAAACACAATGTGTTATTATTATATTGACCGTTCATTAAATACAGGATCGGGGAATATTATTTTCCACTCGATTGTCCACATGTTATTAGATCAAGGGACGTGTATGGAATCTTGTTTCTTCTATTCATTTCAGGGGTTTCCTAGGGAACGTATTCAGCGCGATGATAAAATCCGCTCTATCAATACATATTTAGTGAGTTTCTTAATAACAGGATTAATTAGAAAGTACTTTATTACTACGAGGAATAACACTTTACAAGAGCCAAAGCTAAAGCTTTTTAAGTAGAAAAGAGAATAAATGTGTTATTAGAAAATCTAGGACATAATTTACTGTACGTTATAAAGGTATTGCTTTATGTATCACGTAGTATGTATTTAAGAAGAAACGAAGAGAGTTCCTCGTGACATTTAAGTATCAAAATTCTAATAAAGCCTCGAGTAGTGAGTATAACTCTTATTATCTATATATATAGGTCAACTCTAAATATAAATTGAAAAATAATATAAATCAAAATAATTAATTATAATAAATAAAATTTCTTCTTTTCGGAACTCACCTAAAATACTGTCTTTAAATAAATATGTTTAATGTAATAAATAGAGTGGAGACCACTTCTCGGCAAACGTAGCGTAAGACTGTAGGAATGATGACCTGCGCAAGGTCGCCCACAGGACCGCTGGATGAGGAAGACGGGACACCTGGATATGTGGCGTGTACTTGGGGAGGCCTATATCCAGCAGTGGATAGCAATTGGCTGAAGAAGACCATAATAAATATTTACTTATCTATTGTAATATATGTGAATATATAAATGCTTGTCATATATAATGTTAATAAATATATTTATTTAGATAGTTTCGTATATATGTATAATGTATATATATTGGTATGCTATAAATGTGTCTTAATTTATTTATGTATTAAATTTATAAATTAGTGTAAGTATGTATATATAAGTTGTATAGTCCTATCTTTTTCCTGGTCCACCTACAGCGCCAGATTAGTTAAGAATTTCTTTTAAGCTATCTAATCTATCCTAATCTTTAATAATTACTTATAGACGTTTCAAATCTGATGCATTTATAGATGAAACCACGAGCTACGTGCTTTCTTAAACAACTTTATTGATATATTTTCGTGAAGACTAGGCACCGAAAGTCAAAGCTTTTTATTTTTAGAAGAAGGGAGAAACTTATTTCTGCTGCCGAACGGCGTGTCGAATGAGATGACAAAACCACCAACAGCCAGGGCATATGCCCCTCTGGTTCCTACCCCTGGGATAAGAGCATGCCACCACAATAACCTTGCAGTGTTCCAGCATTTGTTACCAGATTCCAAGCCTCCGCCTTCCAAGCTGGCATCATGTTGGTAATTCCTTTGTTGTTGCAAATATCCATAGGCGACAGTAACTTCTTTTCATCAGATGGGCAGTCAGCCTGACTGCTGTACCTATACTACCAAGAGAAAAAGCTATGAAAAAAAACGCAAAAAAACAATTTATGTAGTTGCTATAAATCTTATTGAAGATTGAGGATAAATCCTTTTTTCCAGTCTAAAAACCCCAGATAATTGCGCTTATTTGTCTTTAAAAATTGGATACTCCACAAAACATTCAAGTGGATCTACCCTTGCATTGACTCTTAACAATGCCAATCAATGGAACATGAAATCCGAATAAGCAGATGCATTGATTCCATATAGGACCTAAAACCAAGCACATCTATATTGCTGCAAGATTTTCGACTTTATTTTTAACAATATATTAAGTTGATTTTCAAATAAGGGAAATGCGATTTATGACTTTATTGATTTTGTATTTGGAGCATTGTTAAGAAAAGCCGGCCAATCAGTTCCATCACCACTTGTGAAACCAATGAAGCGGGACTAATGCCTTACTTCGAGGGTTAAGTCTTCGCGGATTTGGTTTTGTCATTTTATCAATAAGTTGTTTTCTATCTTCATTTGTAATCGTTTAAGAGATTTTCAAAATGTTTTTGGGTATTTCTTTCTAAACAATTGTTTTTTTTTTCATATCGAGTAACCAATTCTAGTCACCGTCATTTATTTCATACAGAACAAAAGAAAAATAGCTTACAAGATATTTTATTTTATTACAAGAGTACACTCTTATTATAGTTCAAATTTTGTACTCCATCTTTGAATATGATTAAAATAAATTACTAAAAATGAACTAATAGCTTAAGAGCCAGTGATCGGCTACCTGTATGTCTTTGACCAGACCTGAGGTTTTGTACATTGAAGCACCTATACCTACCATGCATGGTACGGGGACTCACTAAGCTCTAAGTGGTGGACGCGACGAGCGCTGAGGTAAGACAGTATCGATTTTTGACGAATTTTAAACCACCAAGGCTGCCGTTTTGATATTTGAAAATATAGGCTTATTATTATCGGAAAATAAGAATGGCAGACCATTATCCCGCGGTTAACTTTGTGGCAGACCATTTTGAAAATGATAAAAATATTTCAAAGTAATTGACCAGATCTGCCATTGATATATTTTGTTTATTATAGTCTTAAAAACGTATATTGATCGCGGCAGACGTCTACTTTGCGTATACACATCAATAAATAATAAAATGTTAGCTACTACCCAGTCAGATATATATGTTTTCCGTTCGCTGTTTTACATTAATATAATTTACTTGCGATTTACTTTATCACTGTATTTACAGAAATTAATGTTTTTTTTAAATTCTATATGCTAAACTTCATTAGTTAGATAATAAAGAAGTAGGACAACACATAGTGGATATATGGAACACATAATGGATAACACATAGTGAACAGGTCTGTAGCTGATTCTGATAACAATCGGTACAGGATAAAATTTTAAAAGGCACTTCCAAGAGCAACCCTGTTGGGAATTTAGAAAAGTCACTCCAAGATTTATTATGTTCGGGATCGAACTTGATATCACTTTTTTGATCGAAGTGGGATGCTGTATGTACACTTCTTCCACCTTGAAATTCATTCAATCTATCAACCATGGGGACGATATTACGGATTAATCTACGCTGCGATATTGACAAGTATTACCTTAACGTGAAAAGAGAGTTTCATTAAATATCCACGAATGCAGAAACTAGATCATTGTCCAGGATAAAAACTTATCCTATTTTTAACTCGAATCTCATCATAAGTTTCTTCTCAAGATTGTGCAGAAAAAACATCCAAATAAACTTAGTATGAAATTTTTATATTAATATGTATTACCAATGTAGCTTGATATATTTATTAATACCTTGTTCAATAAATCATGATGTCGAAAAGTTGATATTTTACTTCCCCGCCGTTCATTTTCAGAATCAGCCAGGGTAACAAGTGTAACGGCCTATGTCGTCGGGCGAACTATTTTAAGGGTTATTGCCCACTGGGTATATATCAAAGTCTGACGTATTCTATCCATCACTACAATTCCCATGCGCGAGAAAGTTTAGATAAAATTCAGATACGGAATGATGAATGAGTTTGAATTTTAAGTTCAAAAATATTTAGGATACAAGTGCGTGTCGGATCATGTATCTTTTTTTTAGGTTTAAGACCTTTAATTTCTCAAAAGAATTTACTATTCACTTACAAATAACTACTTAGAATTAAATAAATTAAACTAAAAATAAACTAAACTATAAAATGAAATACTACTATAAACATATTTACAAGTAAAAAATGAAGTCCAAATCGCTGTCGGCGGGGAGCGTTCCCAAAATGCTGGCCGCATTCCCTCGTTGTATTATTATTATTGTAATATTTAATAATGTTTTGTTTTCGAATGAATTTAGTTTATTATTTATAATATGTGAGGGTAGTCTTGAGACAAAAGACAGAGCAATGCAAGTTGTTTATTAAGGTAACGTGCTCATTAATAAAACGCGTAAAGCGATTTTAAAGTAAAGTTACGTGTTTTTGTCAGTCAGTGTGTTTTAATTTATTATGATTTATTTTAATTTACTAAACATTTAATATATACATTTAATGTATATATTAAATGTTTTTCTATTCTTCTAGACAGACATGACAATTCTATTTTTGCCAAAATTGCAAAACTCTCTCTTGCGAAACTCTAAAAATTATAAGTTCTCGTTTCGAAGAATGAGACCATATCTTGAATCGGCCATCACTTCGAAGTCAAATGTTTTATGTACTTAGTTGTATAATTCTCATTGCTGTATTTGTTACAATTACATACTTAACGGTGACTTAAAATGTTTTGAGGAAATCTGAATATCGGGCCAACCGATGTGTAAAACTAGCCTACTTGTCTTGAACGACCTTAATGTATTTATAATTCCTTTCCCTAAAACGTAGAACCTTGTGTACTGCTGTTACATTTATAATCTGAATTTTTCCCTTGTATATTATCTTCTTTCTGATCTGTTCGAATACTATACAAAAGCCATGAAAGCATAGCAAAATAATAATCAAGCATTAACGATCTACAAAATAAATGATAAAATTTTACATTAGTAATTAAGAAAAAATATCATAATTAATATTATAAGCACGAACGATAATTAAAACGTCAATTTTTAATGCTATTTCAATATGCATTAGCAATCGATAAGCCTTAATATCGGCTCTTCAAAGTATCTTGACCTATGCCCTTTATGGCTAGGTCGTCGTCCTGATGCATGGGTAACTTCAAAATCAGCTTACCGCGTATGACAGATTTTTTGTATGCTTACATTTTACACATTTCTTCCCCTTTTGAGTTTTTAAGTTCTCTAGCCATTTTAACAAAGAATAATATGTATATTTAAGTTTGACAATGATTGATTCCATAGAATAATAACGAAAACAGCGTGCTTGGACTGTCATGAACTTTCCAGATTTATTTATTTCATGATCGCGTACGAAGACTACACGTGTTTATGTTTACACACAACATAATTAGTCATATAACACCTTTTACTATAAATCCAGGTGGTAGGGTATTTGCTCGACTGGATGGTGACCACCCCTAGTCTAGAGTATGCCGCCATAACAACCTTGTGTTGTGTTCCGGCACTAGTGACCAAGTTCCCATCTCCCTTAAGAGCGCAGCAGCGCATTTGTAGCATCTTTGGTGTTGCAAATGTCCATAGGCGATGGTAGCCGCTTTCCATCAAGTGGGCAATTTGCCTGTCTGCTGAACTCCTGCAATAAAATAAATAAAAAATATAAATTCTAAGACAATTGTCATGTAAAGCAAAGGGCGCTAAAAATAATCTTTATCTTCTGCTTAATTTTGATTTGTGATATTCTTAATTCAACACTATTTATTAAAACGCTTGAAAACTGCTGAGCAGGCTGTAATTATTTAGGTAGATTACAAACACTTCAAAGAAAATTTCTTGAGATTGCGAGAAGCACTTTTAATAATTTTTACTGGAGATGTAACTTTTATTGTTCTTTGCGAATTAGCTACTAAGAGTTCCTTTTTAAATATTACATGCATTTAAGTAAATATCTTAATTTAAAAATGTGTTAAAGAAATCTATTTGAATTGTTATATTTATAGCCGTATAAGTATTATAACCCATAATATTATAACTCACAAGATTCGTAACTCTATAATAAAAAAGTGTTTTAATTAGTTAACCTTAAAACTATCTTAATCCAAAAAATGCATTTAGTTTTGCGCATCATGTACAGAAGCCCTAAGATTCGTTTGTTGAATAAGGTGAATTATTGAATACGTGTGTGCATTTTTTATCTCATTTATTCTTTTCCAATGGCATCTCTTTGAAAACTAACAATATGTTGTGTACGAATCAAATTAACTATGTATTTGCAATCTTTTTATCTGAATAAAAAACAAATTTTACATTTTCTTTCTTTCAGTAACATGAATAGGTAGGTAAATGAAGTGAAATGGGTTTAAAGGCGGGGGGGGGGGGGCTGAATAGAATTAAATTTTATAAAAGTCATTTCATCATGTATTGAAGTTAAAATTTGATGTTTCAGATGTTATCATCATTTACCTTTGCTGATTTTTCTTCATCGCTTATATTATCCATCTAAATGTATGCCAGCATATCTTGACAGCCTCTCTGGTTGAAAATACTAAGCCTTAGCCGGCCGAGCTTATTGGAACGTAGAGGGTCTGAGTTCGATTCCTGGAATGGTAAAGTTTGCAAAAGAATTTTCCATTATTTACTGTGGTTTGGGTGTCTGGGTTCAGCCCCAGTGAGGTCCGTTGTGAATTATACTACTAATATACAAGCGTAATTTGCTTAGTTTGGTAATATATAATGTGTGTGTTGTCTGCTGATTATTGTTATTATCTTACGCCTAATTTTTGTAGCGGAATTTGGTAGAGGCGGTATGACTCATGTTTCGTCCCTCATTTATGTAGCAGGTATCATAATAAAACATTGAAATAGATTTTTTCGTGTTGTATGTACTATGGATGGCTTTTTACGTTTAGTAGTATTTTGGCAAAAAAAATCATAAGGCGGTAACCCCTATGAAATTGTCATGTCCGTCGAGATTCGTTAAGTAGTTTTCGACATTATTTCGAATGCTTTTTCTAGAATTCCTTTCCTTTGCAGTACCCCTAGATGTACTGAGATTCAGTCGTCTTATATTTAAATACCTTCAATAGATAGGTCACTTTTACCATCTTGTAATAGATATATACATTTTAAAATTTTAATAAAACCTGCATAGTCATTTCCTTTGTGGAGTATAGCTGTAGAACGCTCTGTTATATGAAGGTATATATTTGACGCTTGACTTGAAATAGGGCAATTACGATAGTGGTTTAGTTGCCTAGTGACGTCACCGCGATGAAGGTACGTAATCCGATTAAGATAATTGCCGAAAATCCTATCGCAAGAGAGATTACGACCGTCAAGTGTACGTATTGAGGAATGAAGTATAACAGCATGTTTAATTGTGTTGTTATTGTTCTCTAAAGATGGAGCGAGCTAATGAGTTGACGAACACAACAAGTCCAAACGTAATTCAGAAGGTCGTAATTCAATAACACGCGCAAAGTCCGTCACTTATTAGATTACCGATTGTAGTACACACATCTTGCTTCGCTTGTGGTTATCGCTCGACTGCCTCGTCCCTCAATCGGGGTATTGTTTTATACTGCACAGATGCAATGGCCCCGTATCTAAGTCGACTTTAATCCGACACACCTGGCTAATCACTCTCATAAAAGATTACTATACAACAATGGACTGTTCTCTAGAATAATTAGTAAAAGTATGCCAGTAGAGAAGTAAACAAAACAAGTCCAAATGCCGAAAGGCAATAAAATGGGTTTTTACCGATATGCAGGTGTGAATTTGTTTTAGTCGGTGCCTAGGTCGTAACAATATATAAGTTTTAAATAATCTTCAGTCGGCGAATGGGTACTAGGCTAAAGTCGGTCCCTTGTAACCTCCTTGTATTCCTCAGTCAAATTGTAGATCTCGCAGAAACGTGTTCAAATTCTGGCCGGAAGTATTTATTTAAGCTTAGACAGTTTTCTGACATAAGGTCCATATTGTTATAATTACCAAGTGCTGACTGTTTAGAATGAAACCCACCAATCGACCTTGCACAAACATTTCCCAAGCTCAATTCTGGGCCCCGTACATATATTCTAAATATTATAATCAAAATTCAAAACAAGACAGGACTTGTCCAATTTAAACTCGACAAAAGATATGAAAAAATTCATCCATTTCTAAAAAAAATTAATTTGAATATGATACCTAAACCTGCTCTTGATATCGAAAAAAATAGAAATACAAATTATTTTCTGAAGCAGTACATTTTTTTGAGTGACTGCTGGCTTTATTCTTACAAAAGGTCTCTTAATCTTCGTGAACTTTCTTAATCCACTATAGATTGAAGTTTTTGAGAAAAAGAAATGATACCCCATATAAACATTTCAACAGATATTTATTTGGAAGCTGTTTGGTCAATACAGTAGTTTAGATTTTATTTATAAATACCTGTATTATTGAACTAATCTAACAGAAATGTATATTATATACCAATAAATATAATTGAACTGTTCATCTGTGATTTATAAATTCGAAGTATGATTTATGAATTTGATCTTTGAAATGGCTAACGGAATTCAATGAGAACCTTGGGAATTAAAACAAAACCATTGCAATAAATCTTGCAATGTGTTCCATTTTGATGTGTTGCAGAGTTTAGAAAATATGAATATTAAGTTATTAGCAGCTAATAATTAAGTAAAAGTTAGCTCATTGTGAAGAAGTATTCCGTATATAAACGTGCATTATTTTCTCATTGACATTGAAATTTTCATATATAATACATTAACAATAAACTGAAACAACATTATAATTAAATAAAAAAATACATATAATCAAATACTACAAAACACTTAACTTATTTGTATTGTATTCTTACCCATAGTCCTTTAAAACTATAAGTAGAATACTGATGTAATATAATAATAATGTAATACTAAATACTTTTGTCATTTAACTGCAGAACTATATTGCATTTAATCGAAAATTTATGTCAACTACTGAACGAGTCTTGTTCATAAGGTTTTTTTAAACCTCCATAGATTCCTTAGTTACTTGTAAACTAGTCACTCCTGTTTAATTTAGCTCCAATATTACGTATAGCAATATTGAATATTGTATATATAATATTACACTTTACTACCAAATTACATCTATGTATAAATATAACTATGTAAATGTTGTCTAATGTAATGTAATGTAATGTAATAATACAATACTGTAATGAAACAATAGGTCTGACGTATTTAGACAAATGCCCAAACCAAGCCAAGGCCGTACCGTATGTGATCAGCAAAGTGGTTTAAAATTAACCGGTTTTAATGGTTATAAGCGGTTTTTATCAACTATTTAATTCGGAGTATAAACCTTAAAGAGAGTGTTAGTGTTATATAAATATGATTTATTCGGTTTATTATGCTAAAAAAATTAACATATGTTTGTGGGCTACTTAAAACTTGCTCTACCCATATGACGGCGCTTTGGCGATGTGCGACAAAAATCGGTCGAACCCAGCTTATTTGAACAAATCATATTTAATAACACTTTGTTCCCAAAAACAGCTTAATTGAACTTAAAATTAGAAAACATCGAAAAGAAAAGTTCCAATGTATTTAAACCATAACCGGATGGATATTTTAACCGGTTTCGAAGCCTTTGGTTGGTTTTGGTTTCAACAATATGGATATAAAACCCTAGAAAATGTAGGTACTAGTATAAATAAAAAATAAATATATATAATATAAAATATATACAATGGAGTAAATCATATGGACTACAAGTAAATCCCGAGAAAACACAGCTAATTATCATAGGTAGTTCACGGATGCTGTGTAGAATTGACAGGACCTGCTTACCTAATTTCGTATTTAATGGTACATATATCCCGGTCAGTGAAAGAGTAAAAAATCTAGGTGTCATATTTGATAGGGAGCTATCTTGGCGACCTCACATAACCGAATTGAGTCGACGTCTCTTCCTCTCTTCGAAATCCCTTGGGAGGTTGAAAAACTTCCTGCCCATAGCCACCAAAGTTAAGCTTGCAGAGTCCTTACTACTCCCCATTCTTGATTATGCTGACGCCAGCTATATTGATTTGACTCAAGAGCAACTTAATAAGCTTGAGCGCCTCCAAAATTTTTATATAAGGTTCATATTTGGGTTACGCAAATATGACCACGTTTCTGAATTTCGTAAAAAACTCAAGTGGTTGCCAATTCGCTTTCGCCGGAATACTCATATTCTTTCACTCCTGTACAGTGTATTGTTTATTCCCACAACCCCGTATTATCTCAAAGAACGCTTTGAATTCATCTCTTCCTCTCATAGTTTACGACCTTCTACTAATCTTAGACTTAATACTCCCAAACATTATTCATCTTTTTTCAACAATTCTTTTACTGTACAGGCTATTCGACTCTGGAATAAGTTACCTGTTACTGTTAGACAAGCTAAATCTCTAACAATATTTAAGAATATGACAAAAAAGCACTACCTACAACTTAGTGATGTCTGATATTTCTACGTATGTTTATGTATGTGTATATATAATAATATATGTATCTATATATTTATGTATGTATATATTTATAGGAGTATTCATATATGTCTATTTAGTATAAAATTTATGTAAGTAGCTGCATATCCTCTAATATTTATGTATACCATCTTTGACCAATTTAATATGTTTTTATTCCTGCCTCGGGTTGTCTGGAAGAGATCGCTTCTTAGCGATAAGACCGCCCATTGTGCACATATAGAATATTTTTAGGCTATAAGTTCATTTGTGTTTTCTGTAATGGTGTACAATAAAGCGTTATCTATCTATCTATCTATCTAAACTAAAAAAATAAAATATGACGACTAAATTACCAGACTACTATCATAGGGCAACGGGAGAATTCCAGAAGGCTGGCAACATTACCTCTATAAATACAAAAGCTTGTCTTCCATTACAATATTGTGAATATCAGTGACGCATATCTTGAAACTAACTCTATTATTAAGTTGAAAAGACCCATTAATGTAAAAAATATATAATGAAAACTGTGTTGGGGTAAGTTTTATTTTTTATAATAATTGAAAAATCTTTTTGTAGCTATAAAATTTCCAATTGACAATTTAATCGCCTATGTAAATTATTAGTCTGCAAGAATTGATCATTTGATTATAGTCGAATAAGCATTTATAATGTCAAATTTATCTTCATTCTATCAAATTTTGTTCTAGAAAAATACTAATTCACTTGGAGTATTGTAGTATCTCGAAATAAGTTTGAATTTTTATAAATTCGCTTATGCGAACCAAGATTACTGACGTACTTTACCGAGATGCTAAGTTAAAGTGATTTTGGACCGTTGAAGTTTGAGACAGGACCAATGATTGATATAACAAGTACTGGCTTAGAACCTGCATTTTGGTAAATGTAGTGTAGGACCTAGCACAGTGGACTGACGACCTGCACCATTTCTGCAAAGAGCTGGGTAAGGAAAGCGAAAGACAGAGGTTTATGACGCATACGTGAGAAGAAGACATAGATTGGAAAATGAAGTAGAAAACTGTAGGAAATTGAACTGCCTATATTGACAATAGAGGTTACTAAAGATGTTGTGAAGTGGAATACATTAAGGAGGAAGCTAGAGCCTGGATTATTAACTACCAGACAGAAGGAAGAAAAATAAATTTGATCAAATTTTTATTTGTAAATTAGTGGATAAGGACCAACTTCTAATTTATATGCTGGAGGTATATAGATTAGGCAGGCCTTGCCTTCCAGAAGACCCCAAAACTGCATGTCGTTCGTTATGTCCACGCCAAAGATGCCGAAGATGGTGGTAGTGAGACTGATAGATATTTGTTTATTTATTTATTTATTCGTTTTCAACATCTTGGACCTTTCGAACGGTTTAACCCTTTTATGAATATAGCAAAGTATAGCCAATCAAAGCGGCGGAAAATTCCCAGTATCAAATATTTTTATAAATTAATATACCAACCACCTCCTCTAAACGTTGGGACGTTTATAGCTACGTATATTTAGCTTCGATTAGCTGGTCTTGTTTGAACTTAATTAAGAGCTCACATAGGTACAAAATGAACGGCGAATGCTTAAGATCAAAGCGCCCAATGTTAATATTTGCAAACGTCTATTGAAAGAAGTCATTGGCACTGAAAACCCCCCTTAGAATCATTATTATACAGACTGCAGGTGAAATCGTTTAATATTAATAAATTCGCACTCAAT
Organism: Dendrolimus pini; assembly: GCA_949752895.1. Lineage (NCBI taxonomy): Eukaryota > Metazoa > Arthropoda > Insecta > Lepidoptera > Lasiocampidae > Dendrolimus > Dendrolimus pini. The sequence continues at coordinate 8,529,466 of OX457137.1, forward strand.
GAGTAAGCCACAAAAGGGGCTCATGTGTTTATCGGTTTTAATCAGACAGCTTTGTTAAAAGTAATTATATTTTAGAAATTATTAATAATAATTTTAGAAATTATCTAGTATATTATTTTATATTTGCTTATTAGGTTAAAAAAGAGATAGATTGACTAAAGTATGATATGAAGATTTGTAGCAGGGCAGACGATGAATGCCATGAATGTGAAATGAAAAAGCATAGCTGTACAGACCCCAAGTTATTGAGACACGAAACATTAATATCAGAGAAGACCATTACGTTTCTAATAAATAAATAAAAATGTTAACTTGTTAACGAAACTTATTCAATCAACACATAATATAACTCTTACTTAAGTGATCAAGCAATGTTGACATTGGCGGTTTACATGTTTCTTTGATTTGCAACACGCCGAAATCAGTTCTGTATAGGGTGGGACTAAGATACACAAAAGTTGACGTGTGGCGGAGACGAAATCACATCCTGCCTTACATTGTTGACATATGAGCCACTACTATAGATTTATTATTTAAAGTGAGTAAATTGTGAGTAATTGACAACTGATCAATTTTCAGGTATAATCAAAAATGTCATCGTAGCTTAATGTCCAGATAGTCCTCGTCTTATTTGTATAAACTGTTTTCGAGTTATCTACCACAGATATCATGTACTGGTTAAGTTGTTTTTCTGCTCTATTGTGCATATTGTTACAATATGCACAATTGTGAAAACTTTTAAGAAAAGTAGAATATCGAGATTATCGTTAGTGAACGGACTTATTCGTGTTAGGTAAGTGTTGCGGTTATACCAAGTGTATCTTTGGAATGAGGAGACAAAAGCCTAGCAGTAGAAGGTTTTAGTCTGAACATAATTATTTGGATACGATTTTATTTCTTGTTAATCAAATATATAATAATCATCTTTTATACTGAGTACGCAAGGGTCCACTCTACTTAAAATACATTGATTATTTATTAATAATTGTGTTATGAGCGTAAACTTATTTGAATTTGCTGAAAAATTATAAATTCTATTTTTATAATTCATTCTAAGACACATATAAAAGTCTAGATAGCATCGTATCAATAGAGTCTAAAATTGTTGTATTTTAGCTCGATAAAACAATAGTAACACCTTAATGTTAAGCCATGAAATTTCGCAATAAAGCGCTGAGACGGTCCCATACAGCCGGCGGCCACAAGTTTCCAATAAGTAATTAAAATCCGGAGACGCGCGAGATTACCCGCTTCTGTCTCAAAGACGAGTATTTGCTCTTCCGAAGCCCTGCACTCCAGTCCTTTTATGATTTCCTGGTATCTGCCAATATTCTTAATAGAATTTCAATGTAATTTTGTAGGACATGTAAATCCTTCGTACATACAGCTACTTTTGTTTCAGCACATACCTAAACGTATTGTGGTCAATTAATATCTGAACGAAAATAAGTTCTGGTGCCAGTACCTATCTCTTTCTCTTTTCATGTAGCTGCGTATGTGTTCTATTAACAAAATATTTTTTTAAATCCATTTATTATTTTCCACGAGCTACTAAAACTGATAGATGTAGACATAAAGATGAAAAGTATAGAATTCGTATCGACTACTTCCACGGTCTTGATTTGTGTATAATTTAATTTAATGTGCAACTGCGACCTTTTATATTACTATTCTAATGTATGTTCACCGATTACTCTGAGATTTATGATCCGATTTACGTGATTCTTTTTTTGAACGACGCGGAATATGCTGCCATTTAGTCCCCTAAAAATTTTACATACTTTGGCCAATCAGTTTTTATTACTAGAGATCAGTTGACACGTTATCTACCCACCTGATGGAACGTGGTTACTGCCGCCTTTGGACAACACCACAGGCGTTAGCAGTGTACTGAAGGTCTGAAAAAAATTATAACGTCGATAAAAAACTCACTATGTAGAGGGTTTGAAAAAATTCCACTGGGCGATTATGACAAATATCTAGCGGTTGTAAGGAAAAACGTTCAACAACTTTTACGTATGTATGTAAAGGTTCTTGAAAGTTTTTTCTCATTTTTTGAGTTGTGATGTGTGTGCAGCAGTTCAAGGAAGTTTGATAGAACTTTAAGAGATGGCAAACAGTATGAATCGATACGGTTTATTATTGTACAGTTTATAAGTTACTACTACTAAAATTCCAATAAACAGTGTTTTGTTAATCCCACAAGAACAAAACCCGCAAAACACAAAATGATATTAAATATCAGCCCTTGTTTATTTTTACAGCAGTTTGGTGGATTTTTATGAGGAACAGCGCAAATAGCTAAGGACAAACATTAATCTACTTTGAACAACAGAAAGATGTAAAGGGAGCCAGTGAATAAATATTTTCTTAGGGGACGTTTCTGTATGAACCTAACGCCAATTAGAGCGTGCGATGATTTTTAAAGTAAACTTAATTTACTTGATTCATACTGTTTAATCAGAGATAATTTGGTTCTTTAATTACATTTATTAAATATTTCAGTTTTATTCTTGTGACGTTATTTATAATTTGCATAACAGTATTCGCGTTATTTATTTAGACTGAGATGTGAAAAAATACCGAAGAAAAAAATTCTGAACAATAACTACATCGTTCTTCTAGAAACTAGACATAGAAGATTTTACATCCAGTATCTCCTTTATTATATTAAGTTTGCATATTTTTCTCTTTTCTTACAGTGGGGTGTGAAAATATAGCGAAGGAAGTATTATTGGGCAATAACTACCACGCTCTTCTAGAAACTAAAAGTAGAAGATTTTGCATTCAAGATCTCCCTTATTATATTTTATTAAGTTTACAGATTTTGCTCAACAGTATTCTCGTTCTTTCGGATGTGATAATATACTGAAGGCAGACTTTCTGGGCAGTTGCAACTACGTTCTTCCAGAATCTAGACATTGAAGATTTTACACCCTATAAATATATATCCTAGCTATTAAATTAAATTAACCTATAAGATATATGATTTCTTAGGCATTTTATCTAAAATCCTTATGTTTTATCATGTCATCTGTCTGCTTTTGTATGTCACAGTCATTTTACCGGAAACTAAAATTTTAAAATTTTGCTAAAATGGTATTTCGGAATTCTAAAAATAAGAGACAATGGCCTTAATTATGACATAGCCCTAATCTTAGCCCTATGTGATTATCTCTCTTATTGTGATTCTTTGCATACACAGTGTAGGAACATGATGTATATTACAGACTATTTAATGTATTTGTATGTATTTAATTTATAAAGTAGTTTAAGTATGTGTATTTATTTATAAATTATGTAGCTTAAGTATGTTTATTTACGATATATTTAAAGATCTGCACCACCTAGATCGCCAGATTAGATTAAATTATTCCTTAAGTCAGGTTGCCTGGAAGAGATTGCTTTAAGCGATAAGGCCGCCTTTTGCTTCTACCATGACAATATTGTAATTGTGTATTTTGAAATTGTATATTTGGTGAGCAATAAAGTGTTATCTATCTATGTACATTATGAATTATTATCCGTGTATATATATCCGTAATTTACCTTCTATAACAGAAATAAAAACAATACAAAACCCTTTCACAAATATCTTATAGTAACATTTAGAGTTTCAGTAAAGTACATTAATCGCTTCACCCTTCAATAAATTAAGCCAAAGCAATTCAATTAGGAAAGCCGTTAAACAATCGATGCGTGTCTTCATTATTAAATTCTGTTCTAGTTTAAAATGTGGTTCGTATAACTATAATTTATTGCCGCGGCGCTGCCTGATTTATCGGTTGAAGCTTAAAGGGTGGAAATATGGTGACTTCGCGCTTTGCTTCACATTAACCCCACTCGTGCGTTTAAGATTAGATACAGAGTGTTTGTAAAATATAATTGAACAAGGCGTTCTTTTTCTTAATGTTACATTCATAGATTCATACTTTCTAATATAGTAACTTATTGCGTTTATATAGATTTAAAATTAAATATGACATTTAGAATAACAGTTCCGTATGACTCTTTGCTCGCAGCAATCGCTGTTTTTATATATCATACCATGTCAAAATGTATAAAGAAAATTGCAGCACGATTATGACAGTTGTTTAAATACCTATATTTAAAACTTAACATGATATCGAAGTACGAAAAATTGAAGTATAGCTTACCATAGTAATTTTATAATTTATGGAGATATGTTACAGTACAAACTTTTAGTACGTCTCTTCATTATTGTATAATAAATAATAAATATAAATAAATAATAATAATAATGAACAATAATCTTTCCCCTTACTGTGTCTTTGTCTTACTGACAATGCACTGTTTGCTACAAATCCATTAATTATTCGAAAAGTAATTCTGTGACATACTACTGTATAAAACTTATAAAAAAAGAACTTGAGTTACAAATAGAATAAGAAATATAAAGAAAAACAATTTTTAGCTAGACCTGTTGCTGGGGAGTTTCTTGCCGTTCCTTTTCCTTAACAGCAATAACACGTTGCGAAGCGGTGTACATAGAATAGGAAGTAAAATTAAATTTTAACTTATATATATGACCTTCAAAAAGTGTTCACCAGGCGAACTTATTTTGAATAAAAACTTTTGCATTTGAAAAATGAAAACCATCATGCAATGAAAAGTTGTCTGAAAGTTTAGTATATACAAAAAAAAAATTGCAGTCCATCTAGATGATAAAATAAGAGAGGCATTATAAATATTCAAAACATAACTTGTTCCAAATTGTTCTTAAATACTTTTAAAAAGTAATTAAACAGTTTTAACGTGAAGATAAATGGTTTCTAAGTTTAACAACTTCTTTACATAAATTTCGTACTAAATGTTTTCCATTTTATTCGAGTGTAAAATCCCTGAGGCTAAATCACACGCCAAAATCCAATTTTATAAAAACACCCCGTGAATTGACTTCGGAGTATAAATACCTTAAATTGTAAAAGATTTAGGATAAAGGCAGAATATTGTTAGCGGGTTATTAATCTAAAATAATTGAAATTTGTATTGCTTAAACCAAGTAATAATTTTTATACTACTAGAGTTTACCCCGCGGCTACGTCAAACTGTAGTATGTATGCCCCTTGTTTAAAGAGCAGGCGTTAATACAAGTTATGTTATTAAATGTTTATGTTAGTACTGTTTGCTACCGTAATATTCACTTTATTTTATATCGCAAACTATCTCATCTTTCGGAATCAAATGGATGTATGTCCATTTTCGGTACAAAAACTACATTTAAACAAAATTATAGCAAAAACTAGTAGTACTCCTAGTAGTTTTCTGTGAAAGTGATAATTTTTTTTATCTCTAAAAATGACAAACGACTGCGTCTCCGATCCAAACTTTCATCCCCTATTTCTAAACTTCATAAATGACAGAAATGATCAAATGACCAAAATAACCAAATTGGCCAAAATTGCAAAAATGTTTAAAATTACCAATATGACCAATATGACAAAAATTTAAAAAAATTTCCAAATTGTCCAAAATGTCCTAAATGACGAAAATATCAAATTACCAAAAAATAACTTATTCTACTTTCTGGGCTAACCTTTACATAAATTTACATCTCTCCCACTATCTGGGTTGAAAAGTATGCCTCGTTATGAAAATTGCATATATACTGAATTTCAGCCAAGTACTTTTTCCGTGAAAGCGTCACAGACAGACAGAGTTACTTTATACTTTGATGTATAAATTACACATTCATACTAAATATCATAAAAAATAATAATATGAATAAACGTACTAGTTTCTGATTAAAGAGACTGGGATAAACGGACAGATACGATGATCCTACCAAAAAGGTCCCTATTTGCCAAAATGCCTACGAAACATCAAAAAGAAGACGAAGTAATATCAAAATTTCGACATAAGGAAATAATACTATTTAACAGAATAAGATCACCATTACACTCTGCAATATTCAGAACGGTGCCAAAAGAGGAGTGCAAAGGCGTTAAGATTTGTGCCAAATGTCTTAATTTCCGTCCGTCGGATTACGTAGACCGTTACTGATATAAATCTCTTAACTCTCATTCGGGGATTTTGTAGATCTATGTTAACTCGAACAACTGCAATTAGCATCAGTCGCCAAGCCGACGTAATCTGTGAGGCGACCGTATATTTATTATTCAAATGCCTAAATGGGTGTTTTTACTTTTGTAGGATTATTATCACATTTTATGCAATCTTTGTTTTGAGAAGACTTTTTAAATTTCTTATTCAAATTCTGAGAAATCTTTTGAAAGATAATTTTATAAATTCATGGAGATACATTTTTTATTGCTTGTAAGCTCTTATTTAATGTTTAATATTTGTATCCCTGAAAGTGGAATTTGTCACCAGCGTTATTAGTTCGAGGTGATCCAGCTCCTCGACAACACGGATATAATAAGAAGGCTCAAAAGGATAAAGCCATTTGAAGTACTGCTATAAACAAAACTGATGTGTAGTGTATTGTGCTAGCTATCAATTAAGAACACATGAACAAAGTGTCTTCGTCTTAATAGAGACAATAAAAAGAACTGATAGTGGACACTTGTAACTTGTGTAATGTATCTAGCTTTCTAGGAACCTTACCCAAAGACTTCGATGACCTAGGTACAGTATTTTACTTATAGTTATATGGGATTGTAGGTAGAATACAATGTAAGTCAATTTTCCTTTACTGCACTAGGGTATAGTTAGATTACGTTAGATTATGTATACAAAATTACAATAAAAATAATGTTCACGTAAATGTTGCTTTTATTCAATCGAATATTATTTAGGAAGTCAATACATCGATTACTATCTGATTATTGCGGACGCAAACATCCTGCATTTTAATTTTAGACATATTACATTATAGACATATTTAACATACCTTTAAATACACTTAAAATTAAACTAAATGAAATATTGCAGTAATCAACCTTTAAAATGTTTTTTTTTAATCAATTTTCGAAATTTAAAGTTGTGTAACGTACATTTTCACTGTGTTTCTGGCTCACCAATTTTAGGCACTGTTAGATTGTAAGAACAAATTTAATGTAACTGTTGATTTAAGTTGAAATGTAAATATCTGTTTGATGCCAAAATAAATGAAAAAAAAACAAGTCGAAGCAGACATACTCACATCTTCGACGTCAATGCATGAAATTGCAACTACCTTTTTTTGTCCAAATTGTTAGATATTCAGGTAATACTTGTTAATAATATTACGAATACCATAATATCACGAGAAAATGTAGTTAAAAGATCGCAGTGACGCCTACGATATGCAAAGTCGGAAATATAAGAGAGTCGTCGCATTGATAGTTTTTCTAATTATATACATATTAATCATTATTGTATTCTGAAACATTAATACCAATTTCAATCTGAACTGGCATCTTTGTTATATTGTATATATTTATCATTTCACTCGAAAGTTTATTAACCTCTCAAATCGAGTTGTTTATAGTGATGCCTGCTTTACTTAGTTATACTGTGAAACCACTAAAGCGAGACAGTGATTCGATTTCACGTTGAACGCCCGTAGTCTCGGTATCGTAAATCCAAGGTGCGCTGATGTGATTTACTCTAATTTAATTTCGCAGCAACGTTTTCATGTGACCCGCGAGTATAAACATTACTTGATTGCTCTTGAGACATTAGAGTTAATATTAAATAAATGTGCAAAATAAATGGTATACAATCAGTTGCTTATAGGTTAATCAGTTAGTTGTAGAAATTGTGAAGGAATTTCAGAGAATAAACAATAAATATGTCAAAATAGGAGTGCCAAGTAGCTGCCTTTTTGTTTGACCAGAGGAAATTGGCGACAGGCACAGAAACATGGAGGGATAATTCGCGACCCGTGTGTGGGATTCGCCAAGTCGAGGGTGGCACTAGCGCGCCCAGTCAGAACTGGTGCCACGCTATTGCAACTCCCCAGTTAGGGAGACCCACTAAAACCCCTGGGTGTTCCGTCCTGCGCCTTATGCCAAGGCTACGGGTAAATGGGCGACCCAGCTCCGCGTGCCCTGGCAGGTGTGGGCTTCCCTCACGAGGCCTCTTCCATTGCCGCGGTCTGAATCCCCGGCGTCTACTTGGTCTTCTCAGGGCGTGGGGCGGTTCGTAACGCGCCCAACGGGAAGAGAGATGAGCGCGCGCGGAACACTCGTGCTCTCATCTCGACGGCATTTGCGGGTGAGTGCGAACCCCTATACCCCAAGGGGCCCCCCAACCGCGCCGCCCGCTTACGGCGGCCGAAGGTCGAAATCCGCCCTCCGGCGCCGGCGCGTCCTCCTTTGGCGGGTGCGGAGCAAGGAGGTCCGCTCACGCTCGCCGCTCCGCCTACAAGTAGCCTGCTACAACTCGCTAAGTGCTTGATTACAAAGATTTTTGGGACGGCTACTTGCCTTGTGATAGCGAAGTCACAGAAAGATGCGTAGCTTAGTCAGCTACTTATGTATACTCTTTGTATCCCAGGCATTGAACAAGGAGTTAATAACAATTGGATATATGAACATACTTCATTAAATTCAAAAATTATTTACTTAATATATATATTTTTTAACAAAAACAAAACTGAGTTAAATTAAAGAGCGTAATAAAAATATTCAACTAACTTGTTTCAACAACATCGTGAAGTCGGTGCCAATTAAAATATAAAAACAACTTTAAAAAATATAGTAAATTTGTTTTACTTCGCCCCGACTTCCACTTTGAAAATCGACCCGCAATTAACGTAGAAATCATACAAAAATTATGCCGCTAGAAAATGTAATCCTGGCACGCGTATACAAGCTTTATTTTCGACGAATGTAGACGCTCGGCATTCTTTTACAAGGGCTACTCTCGATTTCTCTGGAATCCACTCACTAGATGTGGGACCACCTCAGAAGCTTACGAATAAAGAAAAAAAATTAAAATCGGTCCACAATTGTAGAAGAAATCGAGTAACGAACAAGCTTAATGTTTGGAACATTCATGCGAGTTAATATTTGGTTTAAAAATGTTAAAAGACTTGTTGTATGACGTGAACTTTGTTGTGAATAAATGATTTCTAATTTCTGATTTCTGTAAATTTACAAAATAATTTTTAAAGATACTTCCTTTTAGTCGAGCTTAACAACCTCATGAGCCACTCAAAGACTTAGAAGCGTCGCGCTTTCGACGGATGCATTTTGTATGAGGCGAGGGAACGTTTTAGATTAACTTGGTTTAATTATAGTCTACGTAAACATGGTAACGCGACGCGTTTGTAATCACCATTCGTAATTAGGAGTATAGCCGAGGGGGGTATAAAATACTTACTTGTACGGTAGAGTTTGACTGCGAGCGATTTAAAAAAGATTCAATAATTTAATGCTTCGTTTTTCAAGTTAATATATATTATTACGTAAGCCTATACTATTATAAATATGCCGTATCTGTACAATAAAGCTATGTAAAAAAAACTGGAATAGAATATATAAACGACGGAGAACACGATGCGTTTTTTTAGATTTTTTGTCTGTTTGTCCGGGATTTACATAAAAACTACTGAGCCGATTTCAATGCAATTTTTGTTGATCGACAGATAATTTTTAAGTATAAAATCTGCGCTAATTTTTAACCCAAGAATCCCGCGGGATTTTTTAAAACGGCCAGATTAAAAAAAATCAAGTTCTAATGCAATATTTTCACTGATCGATACTAATTTTTTTGTTATAAAATAATGTGATATTTTTTATCCCTGGTCCAGAAATTTCGCGGGATCTCTCCAAAGAGTGGTTTTTAGTTGTTCGGGTGCATAAAAATTAGCTTATTCAGACATAGTTTTCACTAAAACGATAGACCAAAAACTGATTTTGTTCAATTTTGTTTATAAAAATTATATTTTTTTAAATTATTTATTTACCCTATTTTCCAAAAAAATGTCTGACAAATCAGGCGTTAATGTCAATTTTTATATAGGTAACATCTGTGGAAACTTATTTATTTTGTTTGGGTACGCCGACTGAATATAAGATTAAAAAAAGGCTTATTAAGGTTTCAAAAGCTAATTACCCTTTTGATCTAGAAAATGTGTTTCAAATACTTTCGAACGTTAAAAATCAAGAGTAATATGATCTACGTTGCCATTAATCTGTATTATTTAAGAGCTTTATAGGGTAACATGCTTATACTTGGTTTTTTTTTCATATATGAAGTTATTAGGTATCAATTAAGGCTCTTACCGGTGTGGCGGTGTGGTACATCGTACCGTTGATTATTGGATGACGAAATATTATTAATAACTCTCTGATAGCTTGCTAAGTTATATTTGATATACATACAAAAAGGTTATTAATAACTATGATTATTTAATATTTTCTTAAGTTTTCGCGACTTGTACACATAATAAAACTACGTTTTAACGGTTTTAAGCGCGGTAATTTATTTGATTTAGGTTTATCCGACGTTTCGGCCGCTTTTCAGTGGCCGTCTTCCGTGACCACGGCCACTGAAAAGCGGCCGAAACGTCGGATAAACCTAAATCAAATAAATTACCGCGCTTAAAACCGTTAAAACGTAGTTTTATTAACTATGATTATTATTTCTCTTATACGGCATGGTATATGGGTAATGGTTGTATAAAAAAAATGTCATGGCGTCGCTGTCAGTGTATAGACCTTTAAATCGTTTAGTGCCATCTAGCTCTATTCGCCAGTTTGCGATCGTTTCCTAGAAACTAACATTAAATAAGAGCTAGATGGCGCTTTAATAATAAAACTATATAAATAAATTTCATGTTATCCGGATACACTCGCACGCACCCCATAAACCACTTACGACGCCTAAATCACTGACGCGAGTCAAGAACATATGTTATAAGAAAGTTTGTTAATATTTAATGTATGTATTCGTGTTAAAACATGTTGATTTGTAGGTGCTCCGGGTTTAATTTCCACAGTAAAGCCGCGAGCCGCTAATTCAATAATTTGACGACGTGTGGTGAAGACGTGTGCCTTTTAGAAATGGTTGTTTACTTTGATTAATACGGTGGCGATTCATCCCAGAGTTTGCAGATTTTAATTCTTACTCACTGTTTGAGTCCAGCCCAAGATACTCACACTTTAATTTTTATTCACGGCCTAAATCCAGACCAAGGCACTCACACGTACGCTGAATTAGAATAAACCGGAATGAATCTAGTGATGCGGCGTTGGATAGACCGCAGTTTCGTCAAAGGTCTACGGCGATACACTGATGACAGACAGAACCATGATAGAAACATGATACTCTTAATTGTCATGGTGTTATGTTAACTCGAACATGGGTGGATCCTCTCAAAAAGAATAATGAAAGGAATAAGGAAAGGCCTAATGTGGTCTTAAGACTCACACTAATTCAATTCTTCTGTACAAAGGGGTACATTAAGAACTTTCTCCTAGACAATTATAGGCCTTTTTTATTGTAGACTAATACAAAATAAACTTAAGTTACCTTTAGCGTCCTGTGTGTAGTATATTATATCAGAAGATAGGTTTTGATTAATTTATATTTCATGATCTAACTGTCCGTTATTCAAGGCGACTATGCATCTGCCATCACTATAAATGTGACAAAGTATTTTAAAATGTATTCATAGGAGGTGAAATGTTTTCTTGAAACGTTTTACTTCTGGTGATCTCAATAATATTTCTCTTGCGACATTGAAATAAGCTCCCAGCTGAGTTGTTTCCACAAAGTTACGATATCAGTTTATTTCAAAAAGGTCTTACGAGTATAAGCTCCATCCAGGCGGACAGTAAATTGGTAGACACTTTCAATCAGGTGAACCAGTAGCCTGTTTTCTGTACTATAGCAGAGAGCAGGCTATTTAAAATGACATTTGACTAAATTGCATAAGTCCAATACAAACTTACATTTTGACAGAAATCAACCTCTTAAGTAGGCGTATAAGATACGTGTCTTAGAAATTGTTAATAAATAAGATGAATGTGAATTAATAATAAAATAATTTAAAAATATAATAAGATAAAAATATTAATTTAGAATAAAGAGATATTCACAATTTCACATCAGAAATTGTATTTAATATTTCTTAGAAAACGACTTTACAATTTCAAAGACGCTCAAGTATAAAAGCTATTACCGAATCTTTGAAAATTCATATTTTGTAGCATTGAAATATCAAATATTAAGTACAAATATTTTTATTTGTATTTATGGCTAATAAGATATCTATTTTAGACGGGTTTCAAATATTGAATTTTCTTGTCGTTTTGAACTTTCAGAGGTTACAGTATGATGTTGATGTATTAATTTATTTTCAAAGTGTTGAATTCTTTTTATGAGAATTAAATATACTTGCTATTATGCTGGAGCTTCATCTACCTTAGTGTTACAGAATTAGGCTTTGGCCGAATGCGTCTTATTTAGAGCGTTAAAAAATAAAGTCGTTAACGCATAGCCATATTAGTGTATATGCATATGTTAACTGCCAATATTTAATTTTCAAATGTTACTTCAATATATCTAGTAGGTATATTATTTTATATACTACTAGCTGTCCCGGTAGACGTCATCCTGCCCGAAAAAATAGAGGTTGATCGTGGAGGGTTGAAAATTTAAGGTTGTGTGTATTTTTTAATGCTGTATCATAAAAAAATATCTAACAATTAAAAAAATATAGGGGTGGACTACACTTAACATTTAAGGGGATGAAAAATAGATGTTGTCCGATTCTCAGACCTACCCAATATGCACACAAAATTTCATGAGAATCGGTCTAGCCGTTTCGGAGGAGTTTAACTACAAAAACTGCGACACGAGAATTTTATCTATTAGATATATTTATATCTCTACACACTTAGGTTAACTTTTATTATTTACCGCGCATCTTATTGCAATGATTAGGCCCGAAGATGAAGGGTGTAGACTGATGATTTTTGGCGCTTAATATGTTTAATGTTACAAATGCTAATGCTAAGGCGAACATGAAGCAAGCTATCTTTTAAAAAAAATCTCCTCATTAAGAATATCGATAGGTTACAATCAAAAAATTCGATAAGCGGGCCGGGTATAATCCATTATTGAGGGGTCCATTTTGAATTATATTGCCTAAATCTAGTAGAATAAGACATCGTAAAAAAATTTCAAATAATATCGAAATTTATGCTGCTATTATAATGACACGGTTACATCATCATATCGTTGAATTAATAAAGGCATACCACACTACGTCAAGCAAATATATCCTGAACTTAGCATTTCTACCGATACCTAGTGGATGCTATATTGCGAGACATTCATTGGTTTTCCTCGTAACTAAAGAAGTATAACATAAAAGTAAAGGATTGTTAGACACAAATACACATTTATAAAGCGTTGTATAAAATAAGTCCAACACTTTTATTTACACTAACTTTCGTAGTTACTTCATAAACTGGGAACTTTGGTAGGAGCTGGCCAGACTATGTGTCAAGTGGAACAAGATTGATGTGGTCTTCGGTTTATTCACACTAGACTTGATGTTAAGGGATTAATGTTCAGCTCACACGATACATCCAGTTCATTGACTGAGGCTTGATGATTGTACTGTTGTTTCAAAGTATACTTTATTTTTATTGTTCGGTTACCTAGATTTATCAAATTGGATATATGATTGGTAGTCCGCACACGACGAAAGGTAGATGTGACTAATGTCTATGGATTTCATTATTTGGCTAAAGATTTCAAAAACTAATTAACAAATATTGTACAAACCTATTATTTCTGGAGCCCCACAACATTGATTTTTTTTTCAACGAGTTATTTTATCAACTAGTGGGGATGGGGGCACAATTTGCCTGTTTGTGAAGCTAATTCCCGCGGGATTCCCGGGATAAAATTAGATTTTAAAACCTAGAGCGAAACCCGTATCGAAATCGGCCCAAATTCCGAAATTCCAAACAAACAGACAAGAAATTTTAAAAAAATGCATCATGTTTCTCCGTTGTTTATAAAGTCTAATCCGGCTGGTTTTTAAAATAGTTTCAATGTACAGACACAGAATGCTTAGAATATTTTATAATATAATAGATTTATAACGATATGATTTAAATAAAAGATTAAGGGCCGCTTGCATAACGATCGCCTTTTTTTAAATTAGTTAATCATATTAAACTGCCTAAATACGTACACAAAATACATACACTGAACGTATTGACAGTTCTTTAAACATATTTAGCTGCAAATTTTGCGTTGTGCAAGGCGCTAATCGTATTTAAGGGTGTTAAATACGTTTTGTGCTTCTTAAATAAATTTAAGCAACCTTATGCAAGCGGCCCTAAGTAAAATTTTCGTCATAATATTTAAAAGCATCTTTGAATTTCAATTATTTTACAATTTAATAATTCAATCATACAAAATTAAAGTGGAAACCTTAGTTCTCACATTAATAACACTGTAATGTTATATTCTAACCTTTAATGTGACAAATTGTATAATGCAGGTCACAACAGTTCATTCGTTGAAACCAAATAGTTTTCTCTCATCTGCCAAAGTTCTAACAAACACTGTTTAGAGTTTGAAATCGTATATTTTGAACATGCATTCCTGTCTCAAGATTCAAAGTTTTCGATTGGTTGTACAAATTAAGTGTACAAGCTATGAAAATAAACATATACATACATACATATCTTTATATTATTATGTCCCTTGCTTCGGCCTGATATTGTTATGTTATTAATTCTATTTACTTCTATCACATTATTTAGGAGTTAGTACCCTATTGGCGAAAACAGAATCCTTATGAAATAGTCATGTCGTGTGTTTTTGTATGTCACGGTAATTTTAAAGGAAGCTCCATGAAATTTATTAAGAACTTACGTTTATAACATATCGAAACATGAAAAAAAATAACAATGTTGATAATGACAGACACTAAGATTAACAATAGTTTTAATTACCAGAAACAAAGTGGGTATCATCACTATGCGTATCATAAATAATTTAACCAACAAATAGGTTTTACATCTCTAAACAATCCTCTTAGACATGATGAGGAATCAAACAACTTCGATCTATGTAATTTTAAACTTTATTGTCAAACAGTTAAAGACAAATTTTGTAAAATAGTTTTGTGACTTAGTTTCAAAAGGTAACATGTGCTCACGTAGCGTTAAATGAATCAATAAAAAAACAAGTTAAGGTTTTCATACCACGACTGTACATCGATTAACGTACTCCTGCTTAATTAGCAAGGTCAAAACTTTGATCAATCCATATATATGATAATATCTGCCATATAGAAAACAGACAAAACCTCCGGAGATGTATCTCCGAAACTTTCGCCTGTAACAACTATAAATGCAAACATCAATCTATTGATGACTACCTAAACTCTCATTTGAAGAATCATTTGAAGAAGAATTTCAATTAATCTAAAATATGATGAAATGTGCAATTAATCTAAAATATGATGAAATGTGCAAACAGTTAAATATGACTAAAAATACACTAACTTCACCACCTCTGGATAATATTAAATGCAAATTAGTCAAATCTGTCATGTCAGACAATTTGACTAACAGCAAAACATGTCAACCATGTCATTCTTCTTTAAATAAGTTAGTAAATAATTCAGTTCTTATTTACTCTGATAAAATTGGACAAGGACTTGGTTCATTGCTGGGATATGACTTGCCAAATCATCAGGTGTCCAACTTATGTTCACCCGGGGCCAGTTATAACTATTTAATTGACAGTTTAAGCACATCTAATCTAGACAAAAAATCAACAATTGTAATTCATTATGGGGATAGCTTATCTGTCAAAAAGAAAGACATTGTGAACAGCATAAATAGGTTATTGCAGTTAAACAGTAAATATGGATGTAAATTCATCCTATGTGCCCTGCCTTATGCATGTAATCTAACAAATGAACAAAACAGGCACATATATGACTTGAATTTATTAATTTATAATTTGACCCATCGTCATAGTGACATTATTTTTTATTTTGACCTAAATAAATTTACTAATAGTAAATTTAGGCTAAACAAAGATACTATGTATCTGCCTTTTAAGTTACGAAGACGTATAGCTACTTTGTTAGCATTTAATATACAAAATCATGACAAAGTTATGTATGATATAACTGATATATATGACATAAATTTTAATAATAACATTAATGTTTTTAATATTAACTCTACTGCAAGTCCTAGCACTGCTAGATATGACCAACGCTAAACCTACTTCTAATTTAAATATAGTTCACCAAAATATACAGGGTTTAGCAGGTAAAGATTTAGAAATTGAACTCTTTTTAAAAGAACATAAGGTTCATGTCCTATGTATTACAGAACATTGGCTTAAAACTTTTCAAGTCATAAACTTCATAGAGAATTATACAGTGATAAGTGCATTTGTAAGGAAGTCCGCTATACATGGCGGATCACTTATCTTTGTAGCAAATGATGTAAAATGTAAAGAGCGTAGAGACATTATGTCCCTTTCTGTTGAACGGACTGTGGAGGTTTCTTGTATTGAGCTTGAGCGCTATGTAATTGTCTGCGTCTACCGACCCCCCACAGGAGATTATAATGTATTTGAAAGCACAATGGAGGACTTATTAAGAAAATTAAATAAAACTAATAAATTGCCTATAGTTTGTGGGGATTTTAATGTTAATTTGTTGGAAGCGTCATCAACTCGTTCCAAGATCATTAATCTTTTCAAATCGTTCAATCTTATACATGTCTTTAATGAACCTACGCGTATAACTGCTAATTCAGCAACCTGTTTGGACAATATATTTTGTAGTTGCGAAATAATCGACAAATCAGTCTTAGATGTACTACGGTCGGATCACTGTGGCCAGTTTATATCAATACCTTTTGATAGTATTAAAATCAATTCCAAATTAACCTGTAGGCCAGTAAATAATTATCGCTTAAGAACCTTTAAAGATAATTTATCCAAAACAATTCCTACTTTGGATCTCAGCAGCGAAGATCCAAACAACTTGTATAGTAATTTCTTCGACATTATACAAGCTGAATTTGAAAACACATTTAAAACCAAAATAATCAACAAAAGTAATAAACTTAAGTTTAGTGATTGGGCTACGAAAGGTATATATAAAAGTCGAATGAAACTGTATGAATTATACAGTGAAAAACAATTTAATCAAAATCCAGACTTCCTTCAATATATTAAAAAGTACTCTAAGACCTTTAAAAGAGTGTGCATCGCTGCCAAATCTCTATATTATAGTAACAGAATTAAAAAATCATCAAATATCATTAAGACAACTTGGAGTGTTATAAATGATGCTTCCGGCAAGAGTTCACGTCGAGATGATGCAATTAAACTTGTAATCAACAATAACACCATTAGTAATAACTTTGAAATTGCACAAACATTTAATGAATACTTTAGGGATATACCAACTTTAATAACTAGCTCTTTGTCATCATCACCACTGGAAGCTGAGCTGCTGATGACACAGTGCGTTGATCGATGTAATATCACATTCAAATTTAATCATATAGATACAGATGATATTGTAAAAACGTTTAAATCGTTAAATATTAAAAACACAGCTGACTTTTGGGGTATATCCTTAAAAGTATTAAGTGACTTAATATGCACTATTGCGCTACCACTAGTACAAATATTTAATCGATGTGTAGATAAAGGAGTATTTCCTGACTTAATGAAAGTTAGCAAAGTTATTCCTATATTTAAAAGTGGAAACAAAAACGACCCCTCCAACTTTAGGCCAATTTCTATTTTACCAACCTTAAGCAAGGTTTTCGAAAAAATAATTTTAAATCAACTGCTCTCACATTTTAATATTAATAAATTAATTCATACTAAACAGTTCGGGTTCACCAAAGGTCGTTCCACTACCGATGCAGGTGTTGAGCTTCTAAAACACATTTATGGTGCTTGGGAAGGGTCACAGAATGCCATTGGTGTATTCTGTGACCTGTCCAAGGCATTCGATTGCGTTGAACACGTGACCCTCCTGAAAAAGCTCAATTATTACGGTATTTATGGCGATTCTCTCAATCTTCTGTCGTCTTACTTAAACAATAGATCCCAAAGCGTTGAAATTAACAATATCAAATCTCGTGAGACTGGCATATCTATGGGTGTGCCCCAGGGCTCTATTCTAGGTCCCTTCTTGTTTTTGATATATATTAATGATTTGCCATATTTTATTAATGATATGTGTGAGGTAGTGCTGTTTGCTGATGACACGTCACTTATATTTAAAGTAGACAGAAATAAACAGAACTTTGACGACGTAAACAACGCCTTAACCCAAATATCTAAGTGGTTTACCGTAAATAACTTATCACTCAATCCGAATAAAACTAAATGTGTTAAGTTTGTTATGCCCAATGTAAAAGAATACGATGTTAATATTTCCCTTAACGACACTAGACTTAACCTAGTAGATTCAACTGTATTCTTAGGCATTAACCTAGATCAGAAACTCCAGTGGGGCGCTCATATATCTAGTCTCTCAGGAAAGCTTAGTTCTGCTGCATATGCGGTCAGAAGAGTTAGGCAGTTCACTGACGAAGAGACTGCTAGACTAGTTTATTTTAGTTATTTTCATAGTGTCATGTCCTATGGTATTTTACTTTGGGGCAACGCTGCTGACTTGGAGACTATATTTGTTTTACAAAAAAGAGCCGTAAGGTCAATTTACAACCTCGGCCCTCGGGTGTCTCTTAGGGAACGCTTTAAGGAAATCGGTATTATGACGGTCGCCTGCCAATATATTTTCAATAATATAATTTATATTCGTAATAACTTGAGTGCCTACAAGCGGCATAAGGATGTTCACGATTTCAACACCAGGCATTGTAATAAACTGATATTGCCATCTTTTAGATTACAAATAGTATTGTCTTCTTTCTTGGGGGTTGGTATACGCTTCTTCAATAAGATTCCGAGTGAAATGTTAGATCTGCCCTTCACTAAATTCAAATTTAAAATAAAAAGTATCTTGCTTAAAAAGGGATACTACACTATTGAAGAATATTTAAATGACAAAACTTCATTTACATAACAGCTCGCTCCAACCTCTTATACTGTGTTTTGTACGAGTATAACGTTTTTATCTTGCCGTACTTGTAAGGAATATATGGAGATATGTTGCAAAAAAAAAAAAAAAAACGTTACGTCTTTATATTTATAACTATAATTATTTTCTATCCTTTTATTGCGCTTTTGTCTTATTGAATATGCACTGTTTGCTACAACTCCATTAATTCTTCAAAAGTTATTCTGTAACATAATTCTGTATAAAATCTTTTTAAAAAAAGTACTTAAATATAAAAAATAGAACAACAAATATAAAGAAAAATTTTTTTTTAGCTAGACGTGTTGCTGGGGAGTTTCTTGCCGCTTCTTCTCCTTAACAGCAATAACACGTTGCGAAGCGGTGTACATAGACTAGGAAGTAAAATTAAATTTTAACCTATATGTATGACCTTCAAAAAGTGTTCTCCAGTGGAACTTATTTTGAATAAAAACTTTTGAATTTGAATTTGAATTTGAAGAGAATAATGAAAAGCCCAATAAAGGGGTACATCACGAAAGGGCTAAAACGTGTAGGGCTTTACGAGGGGCCGTATTTCAAGGTCAGATTATAGTCTATATGTGTACCTTGTATATCGCAATGCGCGAACCCTAGCGCTACATATTTAAATACAATATAATATGATTATCAGGCTGTCCCCCTAACACAGACAAAATCAATAGCGTCTGCGTTAAGGTATATGCGAAATACTGCGACACTTGCTTGCTATTACCATGTATTAAATTCTATTGTGTACAAAATATTTAAATTTGACCATCTTTTATCTTTTTTCGAGTAAGCCATAAAAAAAAATATAACTGTTTTAAGCATATTGCGCCTCTCCGTCTATCTACTACTACTATGTATTCATACATGGCCTCAATTTAGAAGCAACGTGTGATTTAGAATAGAATAGAGTAGAATATATTTTATTGTACAAAAATGCTACATAAAATCAAGAACATTAAATACAAGTACAATCGGCGGTCTTATCGGTCTTCCAGACAACCCTTGGATGCAGTATAGGAAGGACAACAAAAGTCGGTAGTTGCTAAACCAGAACTTGTACAGTAATTTAGGTCATTAATTAAAAAATATATCGACGGGTGCAAAGTAAATAAAGTTATCTACAAAATGATGATTTTTAGTTTATTGTACAATCGTTTTAATAAAACAATTCTTTACAATATGACATTATTTGTTTTGCATATATCACATTATTTCAATAAATTTTCGTACGTAAAAAAAGCCAGCTACGTATGTTCTTTCAAAGGTAATACGACCATCTTTTCGCTCTCCTGTAAAGTAGCTATTTTGCAGATATCTCTTTTTACTTTGCACCCGTCGATATGATAATATATATAAAAAAATAAATACACATTTAATTGACATTACACAATTTTTAATCTGTAGTGAAGTTGAAAGATTATGGCTTTAAGATTATTAGACTAGTAAACAAGTGCCTTTTGGACCAACTTTTTTCAGCAGTCTCCGAAAATTATAAATGAGGTGTCATTCGATTCGGAATGGCATGTAGATGATTTCTGAAAAAAATGAAGTTCTGCTTGCATAAATTGTAAAAGTTATTAACAATTAACTAAAAAAAGGGGGTTTAGTTTTTTTACAAATATCTCAAAAAGTAATAAAGATTTTTCAAATTAGAAAACAGATTCGAAAAGAGGAGGAAATTTCCTAAAAAAAGTCTTGACTCCCGAAACTGTAAGATCAATATTTATAATTTTCCCAGAGGGATGAAAATACGGCCGAAAACGGGTACTCTGGCTTACGCAAGCCACACCCACATCGGCCCTTTAATGAATAAATATTATTTAAACATACTAAATATGAAAATAAAAAATTGAAAAAATTCAGGCACTAACTAAATAGATGAATGAACAATAATCTGCTTGAAAACATTTTTTATAACAATTTTGTCATTTAGTTATTCAATAGTTAATTAATATTTTTTTTTGCTTGAACATGAACATTGCTAGTGTGATAATTGGTAAACTATAAATTTAAGATTTTTTTCCTTTCTTGGAGCAATTCTTGAAAGGCTTTAGAATAGAACCCCGTTGGAAAAATTAGAAAATATTTATTATTCATTTTTTTATTAATAATTTTCGTTGTTACAAAATATTTTTGTTTTGCTTGAACATAAACATTGCAAGTGTGATAATTGTTAAACTATAAATTTAAGGTTTTTTTCCTTTCTTGGAGCAATTCTTGAAAGGCTTTAGAATAGAACCCCGTTGAAAAACTTAGGAAATGTTTATTTTTCATTTTTTTATTAATAATTTTCGTTGTTTTAAACTTTTAATTTTGAAATTGATAGTCCAATTTGTTTATAATAATATAGGTACATTCTTTGGGAGGACTATATAGAAACAGTAAGTTCGATATTTTTGATTATTTTTACGTGTACCTGTTCAAGTCACACAAGAAGTTAAAAAACGTTGGTGCCATAACCTAAACAAAAAAGAAGTATTAAATAGATATTTAAGAAAACATTGTGTAAAGATAGTTTATGTCCTGATTTGGGACATAGACTAGAGACGCGAAAAGGTTATTATTGGATGTTAGAGAATAATAAAGGATAAAAACGCTTTCTGATATTTTCCCATATCCGCGTCAACCGGCATGTGTCGCGATATACTCATACTCCATACAACTCTGTATTTAGAGTGATTGTACTGTAGTAATTTATACACAATATGGGATGCCCGTGACCGTGGGTCGGAACGGCGCATGTTTTAAAAGCAGAATGTCGAAGTTTCCCCATGGGGAGTCTAAAATGTCTATGGCCTTTACACTTGTAGTCTAAGGCATCATTGCTATGGCCGGGTTTCACTTAATTAACTGTGGCCAAATACGTCTTATTTAAAGCTTTAAAAGTAACGCCGTTTAGAAATAACTACATTTGGGTACATACATACGTTACCTGTCAATATTTATCGTCATTAATAAAATTAATAACAATATCGCATCTCAAATTATACATCAATTTAATTTACAATTAAATTACTTTGTGAATGTTAATGGAAACTTGTCTGTTGGGGTCACTTGTGAAAACAGAAAATCAGCGCTATGCCAGATTTTGACATAGGATATTACTAAGTTACCAGCCTCATTGCCATGAATGTCGTGCATCCATAAACATGTTTATATTATTGTAATATTAAGTGATCAGTAGTGATTTCTTTTTAAATAGTGTACATGGTAGCTCTCTAAGAGACTTCGGAAGCTTGTTGTACACGAAACAAACGATAATAACGATGACAAACACACACATTTTAATTACACCCCTAAGCTAAGCAAATTACGGTTGTGTTTATGGTTAATATATAATGGACTACTCTGTGGCGATCCCTTACACCCAAACCATAGTAAAGTTTTTTTACGATATTTACTATGACAGGAATCGAACCCGGAGCTTCTGCGTTAAAGTGAGGTCAACCAGCAAAGGCTTAGCCCACTCAACCATAGAGGCATTCGTTAGTAAAACCTTTTTTCTATTCAAACTATGACTACATTTAATCAACGCGAGAGAAGCCGCGGGCAACACCTGGTAAGTTATAATAACAATAAAAAAGAATTTTTATGATAAACAAATGCGGTTTATTTCTTCAAAATCCCAAGACACCACTTTCTTACAACAATCACGCGCTTGAGATGAGCTTCTTCGTAATTTGAACATAGTTTTTAATTTACTTTCATTGGTTAATTTGAATGGAAAGCGCTCTCGTGTACTGGTTGAGAGTTAAAGTTTGAATTTAGAATTCTATTTTCTATTTAAATTTTGCTAGAATGTGATTGGGTGTTTAGGATTCGTTATTCGAATTAAAGTTCAACTACGTGACTGCATTTTCGGATTTATCGGTTTTTACCTACACTTCTATACTAATAAAATTATGTAAAGCTTGTGAGTTAGTTTGTAGGAAGTAATCACTGGAAGTCCTGAACCGATTTTGAAAATTCCTTTACCAGTAAAAAGCTATATTATACCTGAGTTACATAGGCATTTTTCTAGAATCTCGCCCAGCGAAATGGGTACGTGTCAGCTAGTCAAATATAAATATGAGATTACTAATTTCGCAAAATTAGGTTGTGTCTTAATACCCCACTTCTTTTGGTTAATGTTAGTAACTGTGATTAAATAAGTCTTGTTTGTAATGCTTAAAGTAACGCCGTGACGCTCGCGGACCGCGTTCGTAATACCGAAGTAAGAAAGAGAGTTGGTCTGAAAGAGAGTGTCGGGGTGAAGGTAAGGAAAGGAATGCTCCGGTGGTTCGGGCATGTGGAAAGAATGTATGATGAAAGAATGACTAAACAGATATACAATGCAAAAGTGGATGGATGCAGAAGTCGCGGAAGGCCACGACACACCTTCCATGATCAAATTGATCGTGTACTAGCAGAATGTGATGTCAGGAGCCTTAAGAACAGACGAGCGTGCATGACAAGAACTATGAATGTCAAAGAAGCAAGTGAGGTGTGTAAGAATAAGCCTAAATGGCGCTCTGTTGTTCGTACCTACCCCGCAAGGGACCTGGCGTGAAGTTATGTATATTTATGTATGTATTATTATAACTTGGCCCTTTATTTTCTACAATTCTTGTTTACGTTTTTTACTAGGCCATCGCCTTTCCTTCTTCCATAGTATAAGCGACTGTTTTAATACTATCATAACTGCCAATAAAGATGTATCCATTATGCGAAATTGGCGATGTGCGTGGTCATAACGCATCGTTCCCATAAACGCGTAAGACAGGTATAAGCCATTAGGGAATAATAAAACACCCTTATCGGACCATTAGGTGCTCGTAAAATAACAGTTAGTCATAATATAATAGCTGGTGGATGTTAATATCCGTGTTTTCACATTGAGATTGCAGCTATCGTTTCCATCACTCGCTTGTTTTCGTGTTTTCGTAGATTTTAATTGTGTGAAAACATCGTTTATTGTGATTAAATTGCGTGAATTAAACGAGTAGTGTATAACCATTATCGTTAAACATAGTACCTCAGTTAAGTGATATGGGTGCTACATTTGAATCACGTGCGGATGGAGAAGGCTGAAAGGTTATTAAAAAAACTACTTTAAAAAAACCGACTTCAAAAACTAAAAGGTATAAAATCACTTAATAAAGATTTTTGACAAAGAATTTATTTAGTTTATTAAGATAATATAACATTTTGTACATCTTGAAGTCGGTGCCAAGTAAACCATAAAAATTACCATATACACTGTAATAACAACAAAATGTTGCAAAATATTAAGAGTAGTTGCAGGCGGGGCAACAACACCACTTTCGCAACGAAAGTGACATTTTTCAAAGGGTCTATAAACTGAATAAGTTAAGCTACATCAATCACCATGTCACCTGAATCTAAGCTAGTTCCCTCTCTTTTTGAATAAAGCAGCCGTCAGTCAATTCATATAAGAGGGTATATTTCAGATCGATTCACACCATACGTAGCGGTTTAATTCCGACCACGTGACGTTCTATCATGTAAACATAATTTTGACTGTAAATTATCACATTACTTAAATGATATTAAAACCATATCGACACAGCATGTGATAATGTGTCGTTATATCTAATAAGTAAAGAGATTTACTTATTAGATAGATTAGAGTTTATTGTTTTTACTTTGAAAATAATTTTAATATGTATTTAATAACGTATTTTTTATTTTAATTATATGTTGCATAAATTCGGTAAGTAAGGCTAATAAATAAGCGGAAGACAGGACGTATAAGTAAGTGTATTAATATGTCATATACTTCCGAGGTTCCGTCTGTGTAAATCTCTATTCTATATCCCGGGGAACTCTCTTATTTTTCAAGATAATTTTTAATTTCTCCCCGCTGTAAAAATACATATCTAACAACTTCATTATATTTTTTTTCAAACTCCGAACATTTAAGGTGTAAAAAGGCATGCAAACATTTTAAAAACTCAGTTTCATATTATCATCTATAGAAAAACAAATAAAAATAACCAAATAGAACACTTAAATAAAATTTGCGTGCGTAAACTGAAAACAAACGAAATAATTACAACAACTTATTCATGTAGTGGAAATCGCCCTTAACTCTACGAGGTTTAAGAAGCACATACATCAAGTACACAATGCACCTGTAAACGAAAAACGCCGATATACGTTTATATATTAAAATAATATATGTATTGTAGTCGATATACATATATTGTAGTCGAGGTGGCGTCATGGTTAGCGCACGCGTCCCAAACTCAAAGAGCGCGGATTCGAATCCTGGCCGAAACGCATGCACTACTAACGCTGTTTTCTAACCTTATTAATTCTCAAAAAAATTACACAGAAATAATGCTTTCATAGGATCCGCACTAGGACTAGCCTGTGTCGCGAACTAATGTGGATATTGTTAAAATTAACAAGGGTGAAAGAAAACATCGTGTTGATACTTGCACATCGATATAGCCGATATATCTAATCTGCCAAGCTGCCTTGGATAAGCGTGGCGGGTATACTTTCCGTTCCCCTATAGTGAGAGGCCCAAGCCCAGCAGTGGGAAGTTTTTGGGCTGTTATTATTATATTATTTTTATTAAAATATATTCATTTCTTAACATCCTCATTGTGATATTTTAGACGGATATTGAGAATATCATAACATTAACTTGAAATATTAACATTCGCTTCTATTGGAGAATTTCATCTTCTTTCATCTTTAGAAGCTACGTTTCAACATATGTATGTTAAAACGGAGTGCCGTTTTGTAGTATAGTGATAACAGCATGGTACATGTAATCAATTATTGTTTGTTAAAATAATATTGTAATAATATTTTTTCCTCATCAATCATCCTATCTTCCTCATCATCATGATCTAATAACCAAACTTAATAGTCTGGTTGCTTTCTGTCCAAGATCAACTTTTTTACTTTTCAACTTTTTTCAATTACACTTCAAACGATCGGTATCGTTTATTGTGAGACTAATTAATGTCCTTTGCACGTACTTTAATGATGACAGTCCAGTACTTCTTAGGCTCAGCCATCCTAACGGGATTGTCGGCGGTAGGATGGTTAAACATTTTGTGTCCCATATAACTTGCTGGTTTCTGCATATTGGCGACCGTACCAATATAGACGGACTATTTTGTACTGTATTTGCTATGTCCCAGATACATAGCTGCCACAGATATACGTGCTATTAATGCGGTTCTTCCTGGTGACTCTAATTAACATCATATACAAATATTTAACTAAATAATAGTATGTATCTTGTATGAATAATAGTCGGCAATGATCGACTTTGTTATGCTCGACTTCAGAGTCCAGAGCATAGACACAAGATCGCCAAGCTTACTGTCTTCTATCGGATACATTTCGGGGAGTGTTCCTTAGAATTGCACGAGCTGATTTCTCCATCTCCTTTTTACCATCGAACAACCAGACGCACCGATTTGCGCCACCGTTACATGGTGGAATCACCACCAGTTGGAACCAAGCGTGTCGCTTCATCTTTTCTGGTGCGCACTGCCGAAAAGTGGAATAATTTGCCGAAGTCTATTTTCCTGACAAATACAATCTTGAGGTTTTCAAGTCACGAGTGAAAAGGTATCTTCCAGGTAAGCCTGCTTCATCCTAGACTTCGTCATCACTCAACATCAGGTGAGACAGTAGTCAAACGCACACCTATATTTCTATATATCTACTCATAGGATAGATATGTATCAAATAAAATAGTGATTTCATGCCTATCAAAATGATGTCATTAGTTTTATAAATTTTTGTAACACTGTATGGTGGAGAGACAACTGAGAAAAATTGTTCAATTATTCAGGCAAACCGATTCATATTCATATATCAGTAAGGGAAATATAGATATTCATAATAATCGCAAATATAAATTTATATATAACTTTTATCTATATATTAACTCTCAAAGATTAAGAAAATTGGATTCCAAATAAAAAAACCTAGCAGAATTCATCGAATTACTCAATGCCAATCTAATCAATATTCAATTCAGCCAAGCATTCATAAGTCATTCACAAACAATTTAACTAAAGTCAGCACGCCTATTCAATTTTCACGCTATTAGCTGTCTATAGGCGAGTAATAAATTATATATGCCAATATCACGTGAATAAATAAATAATCAGACGGGAAAGTTTATACAATTCTACCACGATATGACACATTAATACATTGAAATGACAAGTATACGTTTTACTATAAGCAGCGCGCAGAAAGTTTTCCGATGATTACTTACTGTCATTGTATTGTATTACTTACAAATATTGTTTATACTTATGTAGAACATATACAGTAATAAATGAAAATAAAAAAAATATTGTAACAACTATTTATGTAACATTTTTTGTCCACGGTACTGACTATCAGCGTGACATCAGGAGAATAGAAAAAACATGATTTTGAAATACATAGTTTCCTTTCTGTAAAGTTTAAATATGCATGGTCGAGCGGTAGCATATATGTAAGGCTACTGCAAAGAAAGTTCATAGATTTCATAAATCAATTACTTTAATAATAAGAAAAAGCCCGGTAACTTTTGTTCTCATTGCCCACAATAGTCCTACACTGGTCGGGGTTAGTTCTTGGGTACATTTTTATGATGTAGACATAAATTTACATGAAGTGAATTTTCTTGGGGGTGCGTTTATAGTATTATTTGGCAAAGAGTTATAAATAAGAGGAGCCATGTAAATACAGTTCCTTCTGAAGAGATCCAGAGAAGGCACAGGCATATTTGTAACAATGTGCACATAAAATCAGAAAGCTTGGCTATCCCTTCGGAAGAACTCACGTTAATGAAATTGGATCCAGCTGTCTTAATCATTAAGCTACCATGACTCCATAATACTATGTATATTATACCATGTATAATATGTAAAAATATTTTTAAATATTAAAATAAACGTAGAGTAGGTACAGCGCACAAACGTTTCCTAGCATAAATCATAACAGATTATCTCAAGAGATGACTGCAAAGCCCTGACTGATGCATGAATAATTTATACCCAGCGACACTGTTTGAGAAATAAAAATATCGCAACACATTATTCACGACACTAAAGGTATGTAATGCATAGCATCAACGTCATACGATTCATCTTAAAGTTTTAGTTTCAATAACATAATACTCTGCTGTCTTCACAAAGTTTTAAATCAAGAGCTTTTTCTTCTCTTTGATTTTTAACCGACTTCGAAAAAAAAGGAGGAGGTTCTCAATTCGTCGGGATCTTTTTTTTTATAATTCAATATCACTTACTATATTCCAAGCATTTTTTACATATTTACTAACCTTTTAAACCTTCCCTGGACTTCCACAAATAATTCAAAACCAAAATCAGCCAAATCAGTCCAGCCGAGTTTAAACGAGACTAACAAACAATTGATATATATATATATATATATATATTACATACATTATATATATATATATATATATATATATATATATATATGTCGGAGAAGGCCTTGTTCTCACGACATCTTTAGTTATTGCAGGTTTAGTGGGCGTCATCAGCATAAAACACAATGGCCACGGTTTATACACTTTTAATTTAGATTCAATCAACATTTTGACATAGTTTAGACCGAGCAGCGGGTTCAGGGCACCGCTCATACTTCCAACTTCAATACTTTCTTTAAAATACTCCATGGTCCAACTCGACCTATTGCCATCAACCAAATGTGCCACAAAAACCCCTCCGTCTACCGAAGTAGATACTACTCAAGTATAGAGGGCGTCTGACCCCGCTCCGCCATATGCTCTGCTCTGACTGGTCGTTTATTAAATTACAATATTCATAACTTTTATTAGGTTAGAATGATCTTTAAGTTATAGAAACATTTAACAAATCAAATTAAATTAAATTAAGAATTTTAGAAGTAATTAAAATGTAAACAAATGATATTGTGCGTTATACATCCAGTCAACAATACATCCAATTATGTATAGTATATATATATATACATATATTTATTACTTTTTAAATTAGCACAGTCGCATCAGAATAATGTATCGCTCTACTAAGTCTACAGTGAAGGCTTTCTATGAGTCTTTCATTTAAAAATACTCTTGATTTTATCCAGCGGAGTGGGTAATAATAATTAAAAAGCAGAATGAACCATGTTACAAAAACCTCGATGCAAAAGAACCGCAAATTTATCAAAGAGCAAAACATTATAGAGTGATAACATCTCGCACCAGCTATAAAAGCAGTGAATGAAGTATTACGGGGAACATGACCACAGATAAAGAAGAAAGTGAAGTGGCATGCAGAAAAGTGTTAGGTGACTTAGGAATGTGAATAATGAAAATAATAAGGTAAATTAATGTTGGTGAAGACATAGGAACGGGCCATTCTTAATAAAGAGTTGTATGTTTAAACTCTATTATGGCCATATATTTAAACTATGTTTACGGCATGCACGTAATAGCAAAATAAAATATTTTAAATAGCTGCTAATTTATTGAAACATAATCTATAAATAATTATTAGTTCAAACATAGTAACAATTGTATTTGTACATAATTCATATTGGTATAGGTATATAATAAGAACAATAATTTACTTAACTTCTCAGCAGGTATGGTGAACAAGTTCGGAGCTCTGTTCGACGGCTGAATCGATAATAATTCATGCCGGCCAAAACTTCCGCTTTTATAGTCGTGAAAACACAACTGACCGTCATTTTATTTTAAATTTTAGTGGTTATAGATTCAGACTTTTTGATTAATAACAAAGGTGAAAATAATTTAAAAAAACTTGAGTATCAGATGTTTGTATAAACACTTACTTTGTTATTCTTCCATGTTTTATACAATACATTAAAATTTAAAGAAGGTTATAAACAATATAATATACTAAACATTAGATTAACCTAACACATGTGACTTCGTGAACTTGAAATTCCCGAGGGATTCTCGGGACGCAAAGTATCGCAGCTATCGTTTTAGTGAAAACTATCTGTTATGTGAAAGCTAATTTTTATGCACCCGAACAACTTCAAACCGCTTCCAGGAAAATTGCTACGGAATTCCCGTGAAAAAAATATCACACATTTTATTCCATAAAATTTGCTCCATAAAATTTGCTGTCGATCAATGACAAAACAAATTTAAATCGATTTAATTTTTTAATCTGGCCCCTTTAATTTACATCAGATAACAATACAATTTCGTACTACAGGTAAAATATAATCTAAGTGTCTTCCAGTTTTTATTTTAAATTAATTACTATTTAAAAATAATTTCCAATAAGATAACATTTATGTTTTTAAATAATAAACAAAAGTATTTTACGTACATCATTTTGAAAGGCATAGATTTTTTAAATGTTGACTTACTCGTATAATATGCATTTTATAAGATACCCTCGGTAGATTTTTTTTTTTCAATGGCAAAATATGGGTAAGCGAGTAAAAATACATAGATGTATGTGTATGGGCAGCAGGACGAAATTTATACTGTCACAAACATACTAATAACATAAATTTTTTATATATAAATGAGGTTAAGTTAAGCAAAACAGCTTTACAATTCGATCGAGTATAGTCGTATCCATTGTTTCTAGCCCTGTGATCTTGCCTGCCTAAAACACCGCTGTTTGTATTCAAGCCCAGTCCGTGGCCCTTCATTGGTATTGAGTCGTTCATAATGGATATTGCAGTGAGCACGAGAGCCCGCTAACCGATATATTCTACGATATTGGATACAGGGGCTGTGGTTTATGGGTGTCAGGTTTTTTTAAGTCGACAGACAAAATGTCATCATAGGAATATACTTAAGTTATGTTATGTGTAATAATACAATAGTCAATTCTGGAACTGTTATCAAACACTCAGGCTATATTGAACGATGAAAAAATCCTTTACAAAATATGCATAACGCTCAAACTATAGATTACAGGCGTCATTATTAGTAGCCAAGGTCGTAGATTTTTAACCGACTTCGTAAAAAGGAGGAGGTTCTCAATTCGTCGGGATATTTTTATTTAATTTTTTTTTTGCTTTTTTTTATGTATGTTCGCCGATAACTCCGTGATTTATGATCCGATTTACGTGATTCTTTTTTTGTTCAACGCGGAATAGCTGCCATGTGGTCCCCTAAAAATTTGACATAGTTTGGCCCAGTAGTTTTCATTTTACGAACATTTTTTTGTTCCCGGTTCTTGGGACGTATATTTTTTAAGAAGCGTGGCACTATTCGTAGGTCCACCCATACATAGCTAGACACTAAAAAGTAACAAATAAAATTTAAAAACTTCGTTTAAAAAAACCGACTTCATAAACGAAATAACTAAAATGTATAAAATAACTTATTTCTTAAACTATTATTATTAATATATATTATCTAAAGCATTTTGAAGTCGGTGCAAAGTAAAACATAAAAATTACTATATTTTAAAAATTACTAAGCACCGACTTTAAGATGTTTTAGATAATATATATTAATAATTATAGCTTAAGAAATAAGTTATTTTATACATTTTAGTTTTTTCGTTTTTGAAGTCGGTTTTTTTAAACGAAGTTTTTAAATTTTATTACAATTATAAAATATAGGAGGGTGAATATTTGAATATGTGCATATTCGGCCATTTCAAAGAACACTACAAAAATGTGTTTAAAACTGTTCTTTATGGATTTTTAAGGTAGTTTCTTATGTTGTATTTCCATATATTTTAATTGGCCAGCGATAAAGCTGTTAATGTAGACATTGTAGGAAAATATATTTTTTGGCAAAATGGTAATGGTATTCCCTTAAATGGTAATTTGAAATATAAGAAAATTTAATATTTTCTTGAGTTTTCGCGACTTGTATACATGATAAACTATGTTTTAACGGGTTTAAGCGCTGTAATTTATTTGATTTCGTTTATTCTGATGTTTCGGCCACTTTTCAGTGGTCGTAATCACGAAACACAAAGATGAAAATACTCGTTGACAATTACTTTTGTCTTCTGATAATCGAACTTACAAACATTTGATCAGGTATTCTGAGTTGCATACCCTCATGAACCATATATAATAGTAATTAATATAATAATTTCTTATTACCGTTCAAATAAACTCATTACAATTTTATTAATACGAACGGTAAAAATGGTAATTGCGTAAATGGTGGTTAAAATTTCTAATAATTATTGGAAAATTTCAGTATTTAGTAAGATTATGCAATTTTTAAAATAAATATTAGATAATAGTCCTTTAAACGGAATCTACTGACCTACATTTTATAAAAAAAAACATGTTACCTACATCAAAAGCTCATAAACTGTAGTGAGAAATTTTTGAACCCAAACGCTCGCGGCGATGGATAATCTTCAATTTCGCCGGAATACAACACTCTTCGACAAAATCGTACGGTCGACGAGTGAGCGACGACTGACTGTACATTTATTGTGTCTGATCGCGCTGTTATAATATTTAAAAACACAGAAATCTTTGTGGCCATGTTCACGAACGGTAAGTAGGGAAAAGCATAAGGACATTTTTCAGAGTACCCTAACTTAATTAAATTATGTTCTTTGTGTAATTATTTAGAATTTAAAACATTCTTAAAATATCCTATTTTACGAATATGTAACCATTACTTCGTTCTTCAATTGCATTTTGATTACTGGACTAATAACTTGTTGAAATCTGGGAAAAGGGACACTGATGGCAATTAGATTTTGATAAGTTATCATTTAATTTTCAGTATTTCAATTTAATATACATATAAAATGTATTTTGCACTTTGTAGAAAACATTTAGATCGATCTATTAACAAGCATAAGTTCACCAATAGTGGTAGTTAAGTATGTTATTTGTTAAGGGCCGTGCGATTTGCACATTTTCAAAGAATCACCCAGGAGTAACAATATTCTATTAAAAATTTAACTCTGAAAAGCTTCTAGGCCCTACATCATTAGGATGCGCTACATGTTAATTTGCTTTCGCTATTACAAATTTTATTATTTAATATTTTTCAGAAAAATATCTGTCGAGAATTTAAATTCAATAACTTTTTTTAGGTACAAAATTTTACATTTAAGAATTTTTATTATTAATTACAATATCAAACTAAAAATAAACTAACTTATAAAATTAAATATAGATTAAAGACTGCAACAAATCGCTGCCAGGGAGGAGCGTGCCCAGAAGGCTGACTGCATTGCCGCGTTCTATGGCGATACATATTCATTCAGCGAATTATGCACCAGCCTTCTGGTCACAGAAAAGAACTTTCCTATTTTACTAGTATTCTTCTTACATAATACTGATTTACAATTTGAATAAACACGCTGTAAATGTATACAAAGCACACTTTTATCAATGTAAAAGAAAACATGTTTTAAATAAGAAACATATTTTATTATGTCTCCGAAAATATGCATAAATATATTATAAAAGATTATGATTTTAAATCTCAAATAGACTGGGATATTTGTTTATTTCACACGAATTTATTGAAACCGATACATATAAAGCAAGGATAAAATTTCAATTGCCAACGCTGCAGACAGCAGTGGCTTGTCTCCGCAGTTTATTTATTGTGTTGAACCCCAAAGTACTGGTGCTAAAAGGATTATGTTGTACTGGAAGGTACACGAGCGCACTTTATAGTAAACCGAATATTTTATTAGGAATGTGGGACGGTTCTGGTTGCAACGCCTCTTGGATCATTCGTTAAATCAGCATTACTTTTGTATTTCTATCATCTTCTCAAATACAGCTTCAGGCAAACTCATAGGTCCTTGTCTGACACAATCGACGGCGTTCTTATGACAGTTCGAAAAGCCAAATTTCACTAAACAGTTACAAGTTCGGCACAAACACAATTTTTCCTAAAAGCAATCGATACTGCAATAAACATAGTTGTAGAAAATGGAAACCGCCGATTTTTTTTGTGTAATTGAGTTAAATACACCGTATAGTTGCATGTTTAATAGTATGCACCTACAAAAAGGTCCAAGCTTTAATATGTTTGAACCGGCAAATGTAATTTTATTTCACAAAATAGGTTCCATTAACCGGTGAACATTTTTATTTTAAAACAAGAGCTTGAGATAGATTAATAGAAGATTTTTTTTAGTTACACGTTGCTAGGGCGTTTCTTGCCGCTTCTTCTCCTTAACAGCAATAACACATTGCACACTTAACAGCAATAAAAAATATGAATGAATTGAATTTCACCATTTTTATTTATCTCAAAACTATCACAAATTTTAGGTTATATATATAAAATATCTAGCTTCCAGTGTTCATTTTTAGGGTATCATATTTTGAACGTAAAATATCTTGGAGCCCGCTCTTTTATATATATATTTTTAGGTTTAAATATAAACAATATAGCAGCTGCATATATTATAGAATAATGAGAAAAATACCAAAAAAATATTTTGAAGAGCTGGGGTCAAAGCCTTACCGCAACAAGTACAAAACAAAATATCACATCTAGTCATACCTTTCATCGACACCTCAGTAAGCCCTGTCGCTTCCACTCGAAAAATTTCAATCGTGCTCGCCGCAGACTGGTTGAGGCCACAATGAAAATCCGAGGTAAACAGAGAAAATACACCAAAAGCCGTGTGTGGGGCCGAGATACTCTCACTTTAGGATCCTAATTAAAGTAATTTCATTTATCATTGGAGCCATACTATTGTCTACTATTATTCGGATGTCATTGACTGCTGTGGTTTGCTTTGATTTGTGGGGTTTGTTCATTCAAAATTTAATTAGAAAATAATTTTAATTATGACGCATTTTGTTTACTACTAGTTGAGATTTATTCTATCGGTATTTGTATTTTAGAAGCCAATATTGAGACATGTGCGTGGTGGTGAGCCACTTATGGACTGTAAAGAAGTCACAAAGAAACATTGTTACGTTTCTATTGATCAGTTTAATAGTAACCTACTCCTCAGCTGCTTATAGCCTTTAAAATAAAAGTTCTTAGTCTCTCAGCCACGTAAAATAGTGTAGGTTAACTTTAAGGTAGTTCAATTCATCGTTTTAGTCTTGATATCTATTGTAAGGCAAATATAATTATGTTGCTGGAGTTATTGTTACGCATGTTTTCTTTTAACAATAACTAAAATTGCTTTCAAAGCCATGGTAGACTGACATTTCAATATGAAATCTGTAAGATTCCATTCCTTCGTCCGTTCCGTTCGTTTTCATTTTCACGTGGTTGGCCAGAATTAATCTTGACTTTTTTCTTGTATACCGGTGTATAAAAGTAGGTTTTTTATATATAAAAACGTCTGTGTCGTACATTGACATACAGTCAGGAGAAAAAACGAATTTATAAGTGTTCCGATTTTGTCATTTCGCTATGGAACCCTAAAAACTAGCAGGCCCGTGTCGGCTAAGTATAGTGAAGAAATCGTGTCGACTATTCGATTTACCTGCGGAATACTAAAAGATCATTTTAATATAAAATAGGTAGTATTATGTAGGTACCTATTTCATAGTTAAAATATATGAGTGAAACTATATTGATCATGTCTTTCAGGTACAAAAAATTCCTACAAAAAATTGCAAATAAACTTTTACTCGGAAATTTAGTGGATTTAAAGTGTAAAAGAATTTAAACAAAGTTTAAGGTTCAAAGCTTTACTAAATAAACACTCGAATGTTGGAAAAAGAAAAAAGAAAAACATGTACCCAATGTTAAGCGATAAATACTGGGGGAACGATACAATTTTTATCGGATCGCTTGCTGCCATAAATTTGGGCTTACATCCTAAAATCGCTATTGGGAGCAAACGGACTCCGACACGTGCTTGCTCAGATAAATCGGACAACTAATCTCATCCATCATTTTTGTATTTTAGAACGTTGATTTTTTTACTTTGAAACTCAAATACGAATAGTCTTTACTTTAGCTAAATAAAACTTACTGGGTGTTTTAAATTTATAACTTTTATATTGGAACGATTACTATGTTGTTTTTCTAATATAATTTACTAAATATTGATAGATAGAAGAATGATTCTGGACCATCAACGCATTTGGATACCAACCACCTGCGATCTCATACGCTTGCCTGATCAGAGTGATGTTACAAAGTCGCGAAGACCACAAAAAGCTAACAGGTCACCAAAAGGCCCAGATGGCCACCCAAAGCCCTAGATGACCACCGAATGCCTACGAATGGCTAACTAAGCCGCAGACAAAGCCGCGAAGGCTTTCGGATGCCGTAGACTGGACAACGAGATCGGTTGAGAGGACACCGTTAGGAAGGCTCCAACGACTCCAAATCCCTCCGCCAACGGGTAGTTGCCCGTCGAGTAGAAGCCGGAGCAAAGGGGTTTTCTTCGAGGCCCCAACCTCTTCGCCACCTCAAATGGCCAAGAGGAAGAAGACCAGGCAAAAGAAAGCCACTTTCTGTTGGAAACTTCAAGAGTAAAATTTTGTTATTTTATCCCGCAGACACTCATTTGGATATTTGTATTCGTAATCAAACTAAGTAATCAAAACATTGAAAACGCAGCGCATATTGTTATTATAAAAAAATCGCATCTTACGTAAACGTCCGCCATTTTGATCGTAGTTTAGAGATTTTAAGCAAGATACTATATAGCAATTTAGTTCTCGTAATAAATGCATAAGTATTAACTTGCTTTGATTGTGCAAAATGCATCATCACCTCCTGTTGACATATCTCAAGTAAGTGTATGGCGAGTCGGGCTTGCACCCTCGCCTCTTTTATAACCAGTTCCTATGTCTTACTATTCATTCTCTTGCCTTACCATCCGTTGAATTTTGACAATTCTTCTATGGAACCTAAGTCAAATTTTAACCGGTGGTAAGGCAAATGAAGTCGTATGAGTCGTGGTGTAGTATAATGGCCAGGGCAAACATCCCAACTCAAAGGCGCGGTTCCGATTCCTAGCCGGAACAAATGCATCTCTTCGGCAGTTTTTCGACCCAATAATGTTACAATTACCACGTGCTAACAACGGTGTAAGAAAATAAACATCGTGGTGCAACCTGCACATCGAGATAACTGACCGACCGTCAGCCAAAAACGGATTTTACGGCACGCGAAGCGGACGACATAGGAAGACATAGGAACTGGCTATTAGTCTGCTCTATTTCACGCGACCAATTATTTGATTGATTTTCTCGTTTTGAGACTATTCTAATATACATATAATTAATTATATATAACTGCAAAAAATATTTTTGGATGGTTTTTTATTTCTACTAGAGCACCTTTGAGGTAAATTCAGTATCACGAAATTTTATATAGCTACTTATTATGTACTTGACATTTAAAGGAAATTTTCAACTTTTTCTCGATAAATGGGATAGCTTCCGCGGGAAATCCGATGTATACACAAACCAAATCGCGTGAAAAGCCCAAGTTTAACATCATTCGTTGGTTGAATAAATTAGTTTCTGTTATTTTATCTTAAATTTAAATGCAAGTAATAAATTATATTCTACACAGACCAAAGCATGTAAAGAGAAAACCCGCCCGAAGATAATCTCCAGTGATTTATAGTGGGAACATGAATTTACGCTAGCATTCTATTTAAATATAGTTAGAATAAGTTTGAACGTTTCTTTATGTTTTCAAAGAAGTGTTCAACTTACTCTCTCTATGAATAAGACCCACTATCTTTAAATATAAAGCATTCATTTTAGTACAAACTCATTATAATGACAAGTTTTCACCAAAGCAAAGATGTTTTGTAAGCAAAAGCAGGGAGGTGTGGACACCGTTCAAATGGAAAATAACATAATATGTCGTATATGTTAGAGAGAGATAACACTTAATTGCAAATTAAAATATACAATTACAAAAACAAACCATATGTACTATATTTTCCAGGCAATTTAATAGGCAGCCTTATCGCTCAGAGCGATCTCTTCTAGGTAACCTAAGTGAAAGAAATTTGAATCAGGCGATATGGGTGGTGCAGGAAAAAGGCTATGTATTTTATTAAACATGTGTAGCGGCGAACTGAGCGAGCATATATAGTTTTTAAAAAATTACCTTTTTTTCTACGCGTTTGAGAAAGCATAGTGATGTCTACCTATACATGTTTTAAAAATAGAACTGAACAACAAAACATCACCTTTAAAGATCTCGTCAAGAATGTAATTAATCAACTCTATTGCGCACAAATTTCCATGTACTTAATTAAATTATTGATCGATGGGTTAAAAATTTCCTTCTTCGCCACAACGTAGAACTGTCATTCAACTTATAATTTCTTATTAATTCGCATATGTTTGCATGTTTAACTTATGGTATCAATTCCTACTATAAATAACATGTACCGTTTTATATTTGTAAATTTTGTTAAATTGTCACGTATTGTCAATTATCTGTTTGAAGTTCCAATGAGAGTTATGGAAAACGAGTACAGGAATGCATAGGCATGCTTCTTTTACGTCTTGTTACCAAAATTTCACACTTCTTTTTACATAAAAGAATATTTTTTTAATAATGCCGCAAAGGAGATGGGATATAAACATTATTACGCGATAAGCCGGTAAGGGGCCTCAAACAATCTTACGCACGAAATTTCCCGAACACCATAATATAGAGGCATAAGAAGGCAGTGTAGGCACAAAAGGTTTAAGCCCCTCAAACCCCTTTCAGATTTTGACTGAAGCGGACGTGCGAATTCTTATTCACACAACATCGAGTTATACGGTTCAGTTCTGGATGGGAGAGGACATATTTTTCAAGAGTTATCGGGTCTTTATTTACCCTGCTACAAAATGCAATAACTCATAATTATTCTGTTTCGGATCTATATAGATGATATGAATATGCATTATATGTATGTTCATGTTATCAGAGAATATCTGCCTAATTAAAAATTTCAGGCATCATAATTTACTACTTCATATTAAAGAAATCATAACATTTGAAACGATAGAAAAAATATTCCTTATTTTAAAACATGACGTAATTTGAAGACATTTGTGGTATATGTTTATGTGTATTGTATGTATATTGAGTTTTTCCTATACATGTTTTAATAAGTCTTTTTTATTTATGAATATTTTAAGTTGACTGAATATAAAGTTGAAATTGAAAAAAAACAATATTTCGAACTCGTTATTTCTTTATTTACAAACAAAATCCAATCTTGATAGTTTGTAACGTCATAAAAGCATGTGTTTTTTTTCAATATTATGTTATTATTGAGTCAACAAAAAGATTTGAACAATAAAAAGGTGAGTTACTGGACTTCTTAAAAGATGTGTGGGGAAAGAGTTTCGCTATTGCTGACTCTTAGTACTTACTCTAACGACGTTTGGTGCAAAGGTTAATGTAGTTTTCCTTGCTGTCCCGCTTAAAATTTTCAGCGTGTTGCATTTGATTTGTAGGTCCAATATGACCTTCTCATATGACGCAAGAGAACGCCTTTGTGAAATGACGTTTTTCCTTTGTGCTCTTTGATGTCACACACCGTCTAATCTTTTCCCACTTTTCATAGGATTTAGTTCGTACATCGAAACGTATTTCAAAGAAATGTCCGGAGATTGCATCGAAACGCTTCGATAAGCAAAAGTAGTATTTATATACGAGAACTTGTGTACAAATAGAAATTTAGGAAAGACGTTAATAATTAAACTTTTATAGACATATTTGATAGTAATTATGTTATTAGGGTTCCGTAAATATTGTAATAAAAACGGAACTTTTACGGAGTCAACATGTCATCGAAAAAATGCAGTGGTTTCCGTGAAAAATAGATTTCATATTTACGACGGTGCATCAACCAGCTCTAGCAAATAATACAACGTCAATGTATAGAAATGTCACAATGTTTTTATTCGGGAAAGAGTATCAATATACGAAAGAGTATCAAGTCTAATATTCATACAATATCTTCGTTCATACTTTCCGAGTGAAACATTTTAAAATAAATAAATTAATAAATCTTTATTACATAGCCAAACAATAAAAGTACAAAAAATAGTTGTCTGTGGAGTCAGGTGGTTGCCAAGACCCCGGACTAGGAACAAACCTGTGTTACCGTAGGCATTGGCAGCCATCCGACTACAGGAAATTTCTTATATTTAAAGGCTAATATGTCACATACACAGAAAATTCTGAATCCTAAACTAGTAAGACTGTAAAATATTAAGATTCAGATGAAATTATATTTATATTATTTTATTTATTTAAGTGTCTGCATAGTATAGGGTGTGTGTACGTGTGGGGTATGTGTGTGTACATGTCGGTGTGAGTGTGTTACGATAATTACAGAGTGTATGGTACCAAGAGTAGAAACCGCCATTGTGATCAAACAAATAGGTAGGGTACACGTATATTGAAGATTAAAATAAAAACTTGCATCAGAATTGCTCATTCAGTAATAAGTCGTTCCTTATTATCATTATTAAGTGAGTGGAACCATTTAATTAATTTATTCTTTACTTCATACCTTTTGAGTGAATATATTTTTAAATGTCTGTTAATTTTATTGTAGAGATAGCCATGTAAGAACTTGAAGTGGCGTTTAGCAAATGATGTTCTACGGGATACTGTAGGGCAAACCCTATCGTGGCGTCGTTTTCGGGAAAAGATGGTAGGATCGTAATTAACGTTACAATGCGTTCTTATACTTACTATAAAAAAGAAACCTTCCAAAACTTTTGAGAATTATTCCCTTTTGAATTGGCCTTTTCTTCTGTTTCTGATGAACTTTTTAACAATGTATTGGACACATTTTCACCACTATATCACATATTTGATCACGTATACAAAGTAAAATACCAATAAAATGTTGCACATATCGTATTTTTATATAAAACCTAAGTTTATTATCATGATAATTTATAAGTAACGGTACATACTTCACACAACAAATTAGCATTACCATTAAGGGCGGTCCTGTTATAAAGTTTCTGGGTTCGCACCCTTCATCCCGTG
The DNA here is from genome assembly GCA_949752895.1 of Dendrolimus pini. Taxonomy (NCBI): domain Eukaryota; kingdom Metazoa; phylum Arthropoda; class Insecta; order Lepidoptera; family Lasiocampidae; genus Dendrolimus; species Dendrolimus pini. Next base: position 8,570,409 of record OX457137.1, read on the forward strand.
TAAATGATTTCATTTGTGCGATCAAATCTTATGCTCCTTCATACTGCCAATAATGCATATTTAATGATTGTGTTTTTGTTAATCGCTAAAACCCAAAGTCACGCGATTCTAAACATGTCTGATAAAATGCTTTCCCGGTATCAAGCGTCACTTATTAAAATTTTATAAATAGCATACTTAGCATTACTTGCACTTATTAAATTCTTTACACTTCTCAAATATTGGTGTTAAATCATGGAAGAATCGAACTAAAAGAATCTTCACTCACTGACACTAAGGTTTGATACATTAACTGCGGTTTCTTACACATATTCGACTCTTTATAGTTACTATAGCTGAAAATGCACTAGGAAATGACGTGGTGCAATAGGCAGCTAGTTGTGAACTACAGTGCATTGCTGATCCAGTGGCCTAGTGCAGCCGCGCGCATCTGACCCTAAACGATGGTGAAAGTAAATCAATACCAGCACTTGGGTGCTACCTCTTGCCTTCTGTCAATATTTCAATTGCTGATTAGCTGCAAGGTATTTAATTCTTGTTAGGATACCTACTGACGCTTAAAAGTAAAAGTAATGCGTATAATCTCACTTTGATGTTTCTTTGTGTGACAAATGCTTCTCTACATAAAATTGCTCTTTAGTTCTCTAAAATTTTAATTGAAATCCGTTGAACCATTTCCGACTCTTCGAGAAAAACTTTCTCACACACAAAAACTCTTAGAACTACCAAAAAAATCTTAAGAGTAGGTAACGTATAGAAAGAAGATTAATGCAAAAGTTTTAAAGATAAACACTTGTTCATTAAATTTACAATTGCTTGGACTATTTTAATTTAACCTAGTGTTTTGAATTTTAATAATAAAAAAATTTCAAATCTTAAACAATTTCATAATTCGTTGATTTTTAATTAAACACCGTGTCATAATCTTGTTATCTCGAGCTGGCGAATTTTAATTAATTAGAAGCAATAAAATTCTTAGAATATCGAGCGCATTTGAGTGTTAAGGGATTATAAGGGCCAAGATTGGTTCAGTGCCTTTCTTTGTTAAATTCACCGTTTACCAACAATAGGATGGAATTATTGATTACTGGATTTGCACTTATGGTTCACTGGGCTAAGTAGGTTATTGTTTGCAATCTATAAATATAAAATCTAAGTTGTAGATGACTAGAGAGAAACATAAATAGGAGATATCATTGTCAATAAATAATATGGGTACGACACTTTTTGAAGGCAACAATGAAGGAAACTCAATGGTCAAATACGTGATTAGAATTTTAAGACGGAAAGACGAAGATTAGATATATGTCAAAGAAAATATAAATATACCTATATTCTGTGATCAGAAGGCTGGCTCATATTTCGCACAACAAATAAGTACTGCCATACGGCGTTGCAATGCATCCAGCCTTCTGGGCACGCTCCCCGCTAGCAGTGATTTGCTACATAATCTACTCTAGTTTATGAAATAAATAATTACCATAACCTATCGTTACTTATTTTTGAGGAATATAAAGTAAGATTTATCTTTAACAAGCTAGAAGTAGCAATGTAGATAAACTGTGAGTCAGGAAGAGTTTTAGTCAGTTAATCTGCGACTTCCAGTTCATGAAGATAACCGATTGAAAATTTTAAAACAAATGGAGGAGGATGAGACAGTAAAGAGCATAATATTATGTAATAATAATAATATTAAATTGTTGAGAAATTAAAAAAATATTTGAAGAGAAAGTGACTTACGTACAATGTGGATAAGTGATAACAGAGTACTGGTAGATTTTTAAAATTTGTACGCCGAATTTTCTAGAAACGTGGTCATGTATACTTAACATACCTTTATGGGATAAATTATTTTAATTTTTATTTTAATTTTTAGATATTTCGCATATTCACTACATAAATTTGGAGAGAAAACAATAGAACAACTGCCAAATACTTTTCATTTAAACTCCCTAATTTTCGGCATGAATATGATATACATAGATTGACGGACAGAGAGACATGACGATTTTAAGAGTTCTGTTTTTGACCAAATGGCCACAAAGCCCTAGAAGACAATAAATACTCTGATCTGAATAATGATCTGTGTAAATACGCTTTAGAATCATTAGACAGATCTTCAGGAATCGTAACAGTTTGTTAATACAAATTTTACATCAATAGGTGGTAAGATGAATTTCGCTTTCAAAATCATGAAACTCCCAACAATTATATAACTATAAGTACATTTAGGTCCACATAAAGAGACGGACATACATGACGATTACAATAAATGTGAATCGATCTACTAGGAAATACGAAGTACTTTTGAAGTTGAATAAAAGTTGAAGTTTTCTCATTTAAGTTCCTATATAATTGGTTTAGAAGTTTTCACAGTCAAATGTTGAAATCTCATCCAAGACTTCGCTAACATACATTCTTGTTTCATTCGACCATGTTCACAATACATAGCCAGTAATTAATTGAGCGTTCATACAATTCTCACCCATACACATCCGTGATATACATGCAGTCCGAATGGCTTCGCACAGATCGAATTTGTCTGCAAAGTTTGAATGTTTCCATATACAGAGTGAAGTTAAAACAGGTGGATATGGCTACAGTTGAAAACTAGTTGTTTACGCAATTCACATAATATGCATATGTGTAATATTCGATACATTTGATATGTTAAGTCCTGACGATGATTGCTGAGAAGGTATACTGTACCTACGTTAGGGACTACTGCGCTCTACTTTATTTTTAAATAAAGGCGCAGGACGGAACTCCCAGGAGTTTTAGTGGGTATCCCTGACTGGGAAGTGACAATAGCGTGGCACCAGCTCTGATTGGGCAAAAAAAAGGGACTACTGCGTTTTTCATAATAGTATAATGAAAGTATAACCTGTGGTATATATTTGAAAAAGTGTGAATATGAAATTGTATGCAGGTGTAACTTTTAAAAATTATATGTATAAATGTAATTATGTATGATGTATACTTTGTACAATATAATATGTCTTAGGACTATGGGACATGTTTTCCTAAAATAAAATAATATTTGATTAAAAAACTGAAAGGCTAAGCCTAACAACACACCTGCGGAAAGTTCGGCTAAATACGCTCGCAACATTTTTAAATAAACTAAGACACATCAGCGAAATTTCCACCGCGTACATATTAGCGCAGACTCTTCAGTCGCCGAACCCGTTAATTATTCACCCGTATAGTGACACTTAAAATAATAACGCGTCTAAATTAAAAAGTAGCCAAGCCAATTGATGCATAAATTTTAGCGATTATCATATCAAAATTTTGCCTAAAAACTTTTTAAAATGTGAAGTGTAATTGCCTTATGCACTGGAATTAGTTCTAATCTAGCATTACATACATGAAAAACGTATTAGCTCAATGATAAAAAAAACTCAACTCTCAGTGAATTTCCATTAGTTTGGTCTGGTTTCTTGGCATATAACACTTATGCAGTTTCTGTAACCTATTATTACAATAAATAAGAGCCGATAGTGAATAAAAAGTCGCGAGGAAAACAGAACAGGATTGAACTGATATGTGATACTCGACTTGTAACCAGTTTTAGCGCCTAATGTATGTAAAACTGATTTCTATACGCTCTATGCTGCAACGCGTAGTGTATATGTTAAAGCCAAAGTAATAAATCCATAATAAATATTATATATATATTATCTAGCCATTATTTATAATGTCTACTCAATTTAGATAAAGTGATAATTGACACGGAATTAATCACATTAACTAGTAATTTTATATAATATCTTCGAAGACTTGGATAATGTAATAAAACGAGTAGGTATAGGTAAAAATTATAAAATTATATTTCAATTTGCCTAAAAATTAAAATAACATTGTCATAGATAATATAATTTTACCTTAATTAACATTGTTATAAAGTCATTTAACTTTAATTTATAAAGTAAATTTAAAGCTCACTAGCCATAAAACAAAATTTAAAAAAACACAGAGATCAATACAAGTATTTGGTATCACTCTTTAAAGACTATAATAATAAAATATTTCATTTAATACTTTGGCTAACTTTGACCCGCTATTATGAAAAATATCCGGATAAAGTGATTAATTTATCACATTGTCTAGTCAATTTTGTTATTATATATAATGACCAGTCATTATATATATTAGCTATTTAATCACGATGACTGTAACATATACATAAATTAGTATACAAACTTTTTCTTACATACGCACGACCAGCCAGAATACAAAATTAACTGCGGCTAGCCGCTGCGTACATATGGGCACTAAGACAATCATATAAGGGGGAATATCTGAACCGAGCAAGGAAATGTTAATGATTTGCTATTATTATGACAGTATAAAATTTTCAAATAGATGGCATAAAAAGGTCATATAAATATCATAAAAAGAATAGGCATTTTAAATACAGTCTTAAAATTAATTGAAAGCTTGTCTATAACAAAGCTTTATTAACGTCATCTCATTAATTCATAAATGGAATTAACAATTAATAAAACACAATATTATTATTTCAGCGTAAAATCGGATCTTAGCAGCCTCGCAAATCTCTTGATTGGCTTCATCTAAGTTTGAACTCAAGACAGGGTTTTTGAACGCAGTCTGTTTAATACCCTTTAGATTAATTTTAATACCTTTATTGAATACCTATTAATATTTAGACAGATTTCAATTCTAATACCAACAAATTATTATATATAATTATATAAGATTTATTATAATTAATAGCAAATACTTTAGTCATAAAGTGTGTGCACATTGGTTTATTTTTATTTTATTTTATTTTAGGAAGGCTTACAGTCTAATATATACAAAATATAGAAACAATAGTATTTTTTTTATAGAGAATTGTTACATGTGAGGTGGGAGTGATCTATTTAGGCACGAGATTATTTTGCGTGCGAGTGTGACGAGGGCGCTAATACGCGTAATTTGAGTGCCTGAATAGTCCTTTCACCCAAGGTTAACACTGCTTTTCATTTCGAATATGAGGAAATTAAATAAAACCTCTCTCTTGAAATCAGGCGTTAAATCCATATCTAAATCTGATGAACTTAGTTAATGCGTCACATATGATATGTGAAGTTTTTTTTTCTGTGGCATTCTACCAGCAAGTATTTTTTATCATTGATGATAGTAAATATTTATTCAGTGAAAAGTAATTTATAAGTATAAAATCATGTTAATTACAATTGTATACCGCGATTTAACAGTGGCTCTAGAAAATTTTGGTCATGGCCCGCATAGTTTTTAAATTATTTCACAGCAAAGAAAAAAAGTACTGTTTTCACCCAATGTTCAGGTAACTCCAATCTTACTTCCAGAATATGAGAAATAAAAAATAATTTTACACGATCCATTGCATCTTTTAAAGTTTTCATAACAAAAAAGAAAAACAGAGGATATCAGTCACGTTTGTGCCACCTCTTGGTGTGTGTGGACTGACACTCAATTAGTCGTATTAGCATATAAACTAGTCTTATTAACATATTTGCACATAAGACTAATAAAAAGAGCGTAAACATAGTATATAGTACAGTACTTCCCTATTAACTTTACTATAACGGTAGGAATTTTGGCTGAAAATACATTTGACACATTACTATAATGGAGCTGTCAGTAGAGAACGTATTTCGCGAATTCACGCTGCTAAAGAGAGTTGTTGTAGCCAGTTCATTCAGATCTCTGATTAAGAATTGTGTTTTGCTTTGTTCAATACATAATATGTTATAGAATGTGCATTTAAGATATGTCCACCTAATACTCTGCACCATCTACATCGTGAGATTAGTTTAAAATATTCTTAAAGATAAATTGCCTGTAAGAATTTTTTTTATTGCACGAGTGCAGCAGACACGCAGTCGTCCCACCTAATGGACAGCGGTTATCATCGGCTATGAATATTTGTAACACCAAAGGAGCTACCGATGTGCTGCCACTCTCTAAAGGAAGACTGGAACCTGGCCACTAATGCCGGAATACAACGCAAGGTTGTTATGGCAGCATACCATAAACTATTGTTGGTAGCCATTCAGACGGGCAAATACCCTACCACCTGGCTGTCGGTTGTTTTTTGACCTCTTCGGATAGGCCGCCCGTCCGCATGAAATTTTCTCCGTTTCTGCACGGAGATTATTCTAAGCGATAAGCGATAAGGCCGTCAATTGTTTTATCATGACAATATTATAATCGTATATTTCTGTAATTGTTTATTTGGTGAGCAATAAAGTGTTATCTATGTTAGAATACTTCATAACGTAGAATATCATACCTACAGTTAAGTTATGTGTAAGAAATTATTGGTCCTCTGTCACCCTCTAAACAAACTGTTTACATTTTTTTAATTATACTTATGTTGAAGTAAATTTGTCTGTGCCTTCGACGCGGATATTAGCTGATTTAAATTTGGTATTTACTTTTAAAAGTAATTTAGACAATGGAATAAAATAGCTGAAATGACAATTAAACATAAGAATATCCTAAAATAGCGGAACTTATAAAATACTTTTAGCGAAAACTGATTTGAACCATAACTCTTGACTAGATTACGAGATATGGATATTCTGGGTTTCGTCATGAAATGACATTAAATATATAAACGTTCGTCATCTTTACAAAACCCTTTTCCTTCAATATTCGTAATCCTACACGCGCTGGGTCGATTTTTGTAATGATTAACTTTTGTTAAGGAATATTTCTAGTAGAACGGTTTAAAATGAAGTCGGAAATGAATACACTCATAATTATTTAAAAAGAGGTTTAAATGTAAGAAACAGTCACTAAAAAGTACATGAATAGGTTTTATAACTTATATCCTTCAAGTCTTACCCAAGAACTGTACGGCTCTCAATAAAGTGGTCGTGTGTCAGAGTGCAACCGTCAGCCGCAGGTGATAACTGGATCGAGTAATTAGAAAACGACGTGCCAAATAATAACTGGGAGTTTGACAGGCGGATGCTGCGCAGACAACGCCCCCTGTCACCTGCCAAGAAAGTTTCAAGAGAGTGTCTGTAATCTGTATGTAGTACTATGAAATGAGCTTCTCGTTGAGGTTTTTACACAGCATTAGAATTTTTCAACAAAGTTGCCGAAGTAACATTCCTTCCATGCCGACACTAAATGCATAGAAGACCTTAACCACCTACCATCAGGTTGGTCTTCAGCCTGTTTGCTGTACTCAAAAAAAATAAAAATAATAATATCAGCCCATAAATGTACCACTGCTGGGCTCGGACCTCCCATTATAGGGGGAAGTATACCCGCCACGCTTGTCCAAGGCGGCTCGGCAGATTTGACAGATCGGTTATATCGATGTGCAGGTTGCATCACGATTGTTGCCTTCAACGTTGTTAGCACGTGGTAATTGTAACAATATGCACATTAGAACAGAAAACTGACTAAGTGGTGCATGTGTTCTGGCCAAGATTGAATCTACGCCCGTTGAATTTTGGTACACGTGGGCTAGCCATAACGCTACCACGACTTATGACTACTCAAAGAAACTAAATAACAGTACAATATTATGAAAGAACTTGTAATATTCTGGTGAAAAATACTGAAAAAAATCAAGGATTAATGTGGTCTATGGATGTATGCAACACTAGGGGCGATGGAAACGCGTTGCCAGCCTCTAGGTTAACATAAATGGTGTGAGCGATGAAATTGTATTTTTTAATAAAATTAACATCATCAATGCCATATGTGGTAAACTGAGGGATACGTGCGAAGGTACGCTTGCTCGTTTATAGAGCGCGGTGTGAAGCTTGCTGCGCGCGAGATGGTCTCTTATATTTTGAGAAGTTTATGCTAAACATATTCTTTAAAAATAGTGCAAGAGCAAGCTCCAGAGTAAAAATATAAATTTTAGAAATGAAAAAAGTCTTACAAAAGTATTTCCATTTAGTTCTTAAATATTTAATGTAATCCTCAAAACGTGAAGTATTCTAGCCAGACAAAATAAATTCAATATTTAAGGGGTCCCGTCCATCGGTCAGTTTGAAGCCACTGTTCAGACAGTCATTATTCTGAAGTTAGACTAAACTTTCCCTATAAAAGCAGGCGATCCACTGAATAGAAAGTAATCGACAGAAAAGTGGAATACCTATTACAATATAAATTATACAAGTATATAGATGTACTATGTATATAATATGGCGTGCAGGCTCAACGCATAAGACAGCTGACCATCGTTACAAGACGTTGGTTGGACTATTAACCAATGTTCACATTTGGATGCACGGCAGCTCAATATCGAAACCACAGACGTTCAAATTCATCAATCCACCTTGGGCAATCACAACGAGTGCACCAAACAGGAAGACTCGAATCTACAGCATTCAATAGAGGTTTATCATTTTATCAGTGCAGAAATAGAGAAAAAATATAAATTTCTACAGTCGCACAGCTTAAGAGACTATAAAATAAACCACAGCCCACAGCCAGGTGGCAGGGCATTTGCCCATCTGGATAACTATCGTCCTGGTTTAGGGCATGCTGCCATAACAACCCTGAGTTGGGTCGTTTTGGTCTCACGCCAAATGGAAGGTTTGCACTGAAAATCAACGTCGTGCCGGATACAATTCCAACACAACAATTTTCTGATTCCAAACCTTGTTTGTTGAAAATGCGGCGTATACACACTCAAAATATGCTAAATCTAATTCAGTCGCCATTTGTCTACAAATAAAGTCTTGTCTTTCTTTCTTTAGTTGTGTTCCAGAAGTAATGAACAGGTTCCAATTCCCTCTTTGAGGCCGGCAATAACCTTTGGATTTGTAAATGTCCATAGGCGACCACTATCACTATTAGATGCGCCGTCAACCTATCTGCACTCCAGAAATGAAAAAAATGTGACCAAGCGTATAAAGTGAACAGAATCCATTTTACGCTTATGTGTTAAACAAGGCTAAAAACCTTAATTACAATGAAAAGTGACATCGTATACTTAGAAAAAGAGCACAGAAATATGAATTTAATTTCAAAGAAAATTGCTTCATATATCTCGGCTTTGGTGAAAAACGGCCCTAAATTTGAGGTTCAGCAAAATCATTTATATCAATTCTCAGCTTACGTTGGACCGTTGGAATTATTAAAACCGCACTTGGTCCGCTCCGTGTGAAGGCTTCTAATTAACTTCGGACCAAGTGCAGAATGTTGGACGTGAGCAGCTGTTGCTAACTAATTCCTTCGTGTTATGATGCCTTGGTACTTTGTCCAGGGTATGCATGTTTGAAACTTTGAAATTTATTGACGTGTACACTAAATTTAATATCGAGTTATGAATTTCACTACACGTGACATGGTTGGTATAATTGACATTATGGCTGTTGGAGAAATTGTCTTAAGTTAATTTATTTATGTCTTGGTTTGGTCATTAGATGCTTTATTAATTGCCGTGATGGTCTAGTGAGAACATGTATATTTATGGGCAGATTTTTCAATAATCAGATTAAAATTATTCATTGAGTTAATTATAACCTCACTAAATGCAAAACCGAAACATTTCAACTGTTTTATTTAAGCAACTATAATTTTGAATTTTTCATGTTGTATTCTTTATCTCGTAAACGTATATCTAATAATTGAACAATATTTCTTGGTAATGTTCATATATAGAGAACTTTTAATTAATTTTATATTATACAAAACAAATTATACTGTAGACAAGTACCTGCAAGATAAATTATTATTGTAGTTATTGTGACATTATTTTTATGACAGTCATCTTGTACATTTTATTAAACTGTTACTTTTGACATTATAATTAAATATTTTAATACTAGGTGTATTAAAATAAGTTGGACAAAATATTTATATCATGAAAATGATAAATATTAAATTATTTCAGAGATATTTTTGCACACTATGACAATTGTAGAATGTATAGAGCCTCAAATAGCATAATAACAACTTTTTGTATACCATTTCAGCAAAATAAAAATAAAATATTTTTAAATTGGAGCTACATGGTTCAGATTTCGTAAATATTCTATAGAAACTAAACTATTTTCCGGGATAAAAACTGTCTTATGTTCATATCTGATATATTTAAGTACTTTCGATATCAGAGTATGGGCATATAATGAGGAGGGATGAAAGTTATGTGAGAGAAAGAAGTTAAACTACAAGATGGATGGGTACAGATGTAAAGGTAGACCAAAAAAAAGATGGATGGACTGCGTGAAGGATGATATGATGATTTGCGGTGTGACAGCAGATGTATGTCAATTAATTGGTATAATGTGAAAGAAAAGAGAGATATCAGAGATGAATTATAAACTTGTTGAATATTTAAAACCGTTATTTGCAATGCAAAACTATGTAAATTAGTCAAAATAAACTACGTCGGCATTCAATCGTTATTAAAACGAGCTTTCTTTCAATTCATATCATTCAATCTTTCTTTGTTATGGATAGCAATTAAAAGACAATAAAAATCGTTTGTGAGGTTTTTTTTTATTACAGGAGTTCAGCAGACAGCCAGATGACCCACTTAATGGAAAGCGGTTACACCGCAACACCGAAGGTGCTACAAATGCGCTGCTGCACTCTTAAGGGAGGCGACTGGAACCTGGGCACTAATGCCGAAACACAACTTAAGGTTGTTATAGCGACATACTTTAGACCAGGGATGGTAGCCATTCAGTCGGGCAAATGCCCTACCACCTGGCTGTGGGTTGTTTTGTTGCCTGTTACGACAGGCCGCCCGGCCGCATGAAATTGTATTCTTTCTCCGTTCCTGCACGTATATAAATTATAAAGTACACTATTATATAAACATATTTGTTCGTGAAAGAGACCGCTAAGACAAACGTAAAATATTGACACTAATAACTGTTAAAACGTTGGCTTTATTATTTTGCACAGTTTAGTTTGAAATGCCACAACGTAGTGTTTGCAGAAACTTTTTGAACTGCAAGTTACTTCATTCGAATGGTATGCAACTAAGTTTTGTATTCTTAAGTTTGTAGTTTGCATAAGATAAGAGAAATATTTACTGTTATAGTACTTACATAAATTCACTCCAAAACTTTTGAATAAATTCTAACATTTTAGTATGACATTGTAATTCGTCAATTCATGTTCACCTTTTTAGCATTCCCAGATTAGTATTTGTATGACAATAGTAAGTTCTTTGCCAAGAATATTACTAACAGTTTCAGAAATGATATATAAAGAATCTAGTTGCTTTTTTTTGCATTGACCAAACGATATTCTATTGTACATAAAATATAAAACAACCGTATAATTTTCCGGGGTAAACAGTAGCCCAGAACTATTCCAGAGTATAATCTATCTTTGCGTCAAATTTCATCTAGATCTGTTCTGCCGTTTTGACTTTCGCATTTATAATAAGTATGATTTTGTTTATGATATGATAGTATGAGATTTAAATAAACGTTACAATATTTCTGTTGCGTTTTACTTTTAATAAAATGGAATAAAACTTTTTCAACTGCTTTTCAAATTAATAAACTTCTACTGGACTTATAAGAAATAAGACGTGATTTTATCACCTTAACAAAATAGGTCGTTAGATTATGGATTGTCATAAAAATTATCATGCTATTGTAATTACCAACTACCGTATTATTCACCTAGAACATCCTAGATACTGTATTTAGTATGTTGTCAATCACACAGAAATAATATCAATCCTATCAATTAATAACACTAATATAAAATGCAAATGCAGTATAAACATTATTTCAAAAACTTACTGGCTTAAGACAAATCGTTCTGAAATGTTAGCGTTGAAAACAAAACTTCACAAAACACAAAAAGCAAAGGTAGAGAAGTAAACAACAACTCCTCTAGGTTTCAACTATCGTAGAGCTCTTAAAATTCGGAGCGCTCGGTTGACTTTGGGCCCTTGCCCAATGTCCAAATTACAGGTTGGGGACAAATTGTCTCTTTCTGCCTATCCGTCTGATTTCGAGATGTCTGTGGAAAGTATGGTTTGCAAAAGAGTTATTTACATAAGCAATTCATCACATTAATTAATATTTACTCTGATGTTTTGAAATGTCTCGTTAGTTATTATATGTATTAGAAAATAATATATACATGTTTCTCAAAATCTACGCACACAGACGGTGCTTTAATTTATTTGTTAGTATGATTTTACCGCGCTAAGTTTAGGGACTACTAAGCAAATAGAAAATGCGTTAATTTGTTCGTTTCTTAGAAACGATAAAGCTCACACAACACACTAAGGGTGCCTTTCCACCACAGATGTGCTATGTACCTACCTGAGAAAATATAAAAGCCAAGCTACGACACTATGTGTCCATTTTCACTGATGCTAAGCTATGTAACGGAGTGAGTAAGATGTGCTATAAAAATGCGCTGCCACAAGTTGCGAGGAAGATGTGCAGCTCGAGCTATGCGAAGTATCGACAATAGGGGAAGCACGTTTTTACAGCACGCATCCTTCCATAAATTTCTACTAGTGTAGAACAGGACTAGTGTGCACTACTAGCAGTGACCAATGAACATGATTGGTGGATATCAAAAGCATCCATAGCAACGTTGCGTAGCATATGTCTGGTGGTAAGGCATCCTAAAATTAACATAGGTATGTCACCATATTATTGTCACGGAGTTAAGCGACTTTTAAATCTCATCGATTCATCTTTTGTTTAATCATCACAAAACTCGCGATTACTCACTTCTCTGTTACTATATAATTATACCCCTACTTACGCTGTTATCACTCAATCCCACCTATCGCGGGAATTCTGAATTCAAGGTTAACACTATTTTGTGGGGCAAATGTTATTACATCTTTCAAGTCTGATATACTGTATAAACACGACTAAAACTACGGGTCATAGCTATATAATCATTTATTCGATTCACCTTAAAAAGACTACAAGCATCAATTTTATTTTCACGTGAGGATATCATTAGACCGAATATTGTTAAGAATTGCTATTAATATTTTTCTTAGTAGGCGCAGTCAACTGAATTTCAGCTAGGCTTTCATTCCCGACGGTACAACAGGAGTGCACTCGAAAAGTTAATAATTCGAAACCCGTTCCCGCAGTACTTGTCTGATTCCCCATTCATATTCATATTTATTTCGTTTTATACCTAGAGCAATATGAACTGCCTTTGTCCTATAAAGGAGTCGCCAAATACATACTTGTAATGAACACAATTTATAAAAAAGGGGATTTTTTCTGTGTTTGGATTACACAACCGTAGATTACATTACATTAGAGATAAATCTCTAATTCATTTAACAATATTATATTTATACACTTTACGGCAATTGTTATTTGTATATCCACTAGAAAAAATAGGTAAAGTATTTCAGCATAAATTTATTCAATTTATACACCAGAAATATAAGCCATCAAGAACATTTTATTTCAGATCCTTACGTGCCACGTTGATGATAGTACCTACACTTCTATAAGACCATTTCTTTTATCAAGGGACACCATAGAATTGAAATTAAAAAATAATTTACTTTAAACAGTATTTCGTATTATAACAGTAAATAACTTTGGAATAAAAATCAAATAAAATATCGCACTTGAAACCGTTAAAACAAAGTTCTATTAAGTTGACAATATTATTACCACTTAACAAACATAGCTGTGCGATCATACCAACTGTGACTTCTTGTTTACCGCTCTCCGTGCTTCCCGTGTTGGACAATCAATGAGCAAGCAAGCATGTGGTTATCACGTCACCACATTCTAAATGGACATATAAATTGGAATAGTGATTTCAAAAATCCACTCCAATACGCGTTGTTCAATGACTTCACCTACTCGCCTCTGATGCTTCACAAATTTAAATTTAAATCTTAATTCCAGCAAGACACGCGGCATAAGTTACCTCAAGTTGCCTTTCATAGAAATTGCTTGACGGTGCGGAAGCAAATTTTCATTGTGTTTACAATGATTCCATAATGAACACCATTTATGCGTTATTATTCGGTAAAATCTCATATCAATGTAAATTTCCCCAGAAATGAATGAGTTTGCTACGGTCCTTTGTTGTGGTTTGTTCTTGATAGATATATAGACGTTTTATGGCGCACATCCTTTTACTAAAGGAGCATAAACATCCCACTGCATGGCTCAACGCTTTCGATTACAAAGCAATTGACGGTATAACCTTCACTCTTATCTAAGTTAGATTCTCGAGTTTTAGAGTTTTTACATCGGTGATATTAGTGTCCAGATTTCTTTGCTGTGAAAGGAATTTAATAAAGTAATTGATGTGATATGCAAACTCACAGTATTTACACCACTACTTGACAAAGACTTCTTCATAAATCATATATTAATGCCTATCTATACCAATACCTGTATAACTTTCTTTCCCTTTTATTCATATTGAGTTAGAGTAAGATTGTAGAATTCTTTAAAGATCCTTAAGACGTCGTCTAACTTACTCTAACTCAATATGAATAATAGCGTTTGTTATGTATATTTCGACGAATTTAACTTGTGGCGAAACAAACCTTTTCGCCCACTGCCTGGCAGGCGATGTTTTTAGAATAAAGGATTGACAATTGTGATGTGACATGAGAGACAAGGAAAAAGTCGTCTACAAAATGTACATATTTTCATCCCTTTAAATCTCATTATATATTTAATGTTAATCTTTCGGATATGTAAATATTACGTACGAAATTACATATTTTATAAATGACCGGGTATTTATTTCTTCAACGACCCGTCATTAATGGTGACCCCTAGAATTTGAGCACAAAATTTTCAACATACAAAAGTTTGGTATTCGTCGTTGCCCACTTCTCATACTGATTGGGCTGGAGTTTAAAGCCGAGCAACCCCCGGGCATGGACGTCTGGGACTGCTTCAGCGGGCACCCACAGCCCGCAGCGCCGACTCCATCTTCAGGCGAGGCCATCTGGACTGGAATTACTGCAGCATTACATTCACGGCCCGCAGTGGATAATTTCGACGGTGATTTCAACCATTTTCCGATTGTTCCAAAATAAGGGCGATCGCATACGGACGACTATAAGGTGCATCGTATACCAAACAATTTAATTTGTTTTTTTTATTTTATTTTAGCTATGTTCATTCGTTAATATTATGATGTAAATATTTAGCCTTGCACATACTTATTTTTCAATTTTAGGTAGGTGAATTGTGAACTTTTATTTCTTTATTGTTTTCCTGTTACTGTTAATTTTAATTTGCATTGTTGTATCTATCTTTCACTATGTCTCACGACGAATTCCTCCAGCAACAGGTGAAGGACTTACAGAGTAAATTAGATTTATTAATGACACAGGTTCCACAGTCCTTTCCCACTTCAGTTCACGGCGTGTCTGTGAAACTTTCAGCGTTTTGGCATGATAAACCAACAATCTGGTTCGCGCAAGCTGAGGTTCAGTTTGGCATAGCTGGCATTACGCAGGATGCTACCAAGTATGGCCATGTTTTGTCCATGCTTGATTCACAGACAGCCGATGTAGTCGAGGACATTATAGCTCACCCACCTCTTGAAAATAAATATGAGCATCTTAAAAAAGAGTTAATTGCACGGTTTTCAGCATCTAAAGAACAACGCGTGCGGAACTTGCTGAGTGATGTACAGCTTGGGGACCGCAAGCCTTCCGTTTTCTTACGTCACTTGCGTTCAATGGCTGGCACATCCCTGTCTGATGATGGTATTATAAGGGAGCTGTGGATGCGTCGACTTCCCAGCGAGGTACAACGTATTTTATTAGCTCAGCGTGATTTGCCGCTGGAAAAGGTAGCTGAAATAGCTGATGCTATCGTTGAAGCACCTTCTCCTTCGTGTGCTTCATCCTCATTGTTGCACGCCGTTTCCTCATCTTCGTCAGAACTCGATGATTTAAAGAGAGAGATGAAGGCGCTAGCCCAACGATTTGACACTTTTATTGGCCACTCGCCCGCTAGCTCACGTTCTCGCTCTAAAAACAGATCGCGCTCCTCCTCTCCATCCAGCAACCGCATATGCTGGTATCATAAAAAATTTGCAGACAAAGCCAGTAAATGCTTGCCTCCTTGCAGTTGGAAACCGGTTCAACATTTAAATGCGAACAACAATCAGTAGTGACGGCGACTGATTGTGCTACACCCGGCCGTCGTTTATTTGTGACTGACTTGTCTGGGACCAACAGTCGATTTCTGATTGACACTGGTTCCGACATTAGTTGTTACCCGCGTACACTACTCAAAGGAAGACACGTGACTACTTCCAACTTTGATGTTTCCGCGGCTAATGGAAGTCCCATAAAAACATACGGCTCTATATCTCTTTCTTTAAATTTAGGGTTACGCCGGGATTTCAGGTGGAATTTTGTGGTAGCCGACGTAAACACGCCAATAATCGGCTCTGACTTTTTGGCATATTTTAATTTACTGCCAGATTGCCGCAACCAGCGTTTGTTAGATGGCACTACACGTTTGTCTGTCCACGCTATCGTCGCGGACACTTCTCAAACAAGTATCAAAACTATAATAAGCGGCAATTCCACTTATTTAGACCTCCTGAAAGAATTCCCGGATATTACACGACCACCTGGTGTTAATAGGGTTGTCAAACACACAACCGTACACCACATCCTTACCACAGATGGTCCACCGCTTGCGTGCCGCCCTCGCCGCCTCGCTGCGCAAAAACTTCAGGTTGCGAAGAAGGAATTCGAGGACATGCTGGCCTGCGGTACGGCACGACCGTCCAAAAGCCCCTGGTCCTCGCCTTTGCACCTAGCAAAGAAGGGCGAGAATGGTTGGAGACCCTGTGGGGATTATCGTGCTTTAAATGCCCGCACTATCCCAGACTCTTACCCAGTTCGTCATATAGGTGACTTTGGCCAAGACTTGGCTGGTTCTACTATCTTCTCGGTGTTAGACCTGGTCAAGGCATACCAGCAAATCCCCGTTCATCCGGATGACATTTGCAAAACGGCCATCACCACTCCATTCGGGTTATTTGAGTTCCCGTATATGACATTTGGACTTCGCAATGCTGGGCAGACCTTCCAAAGGTTTATAGACGAGGTTGTGCGTGGTTTAAATTTTTGTTTCCCCTATGTAGATGACATTCTGGTGTTCTCCCGAAATCCCAAGGATCATGCTGAACACCTTCGCGTTCTTTTCAAACGCCTGTCAGATTACGGGGTAGTTATTAATTCATCTAAATGTGTTTTTGGCGCTGATGAAGTTAAATTTCTTGGGCATTGGATTTCTAAAGATGGCATTCGACCACCAGCTGAAAGGATTCAAGCTTTGCGGGAGTTTCCCTTACCGAAAACGGTTGAGGGCTTGCGCAGGTTCCTCGGCATGTTAAATTTTTACCGCCGTTTTATCCCGAAGGCTGCTGAGCTACAAGCCCCTTTGATCAACATGCTGGCTGATTCTCAGTTAAAGGGTCCCAAACCAGTTCCTTGGACTACTGACACTATTCAGGCTTTCCAGAACTGCAAAGACCATCTTGTCAATATCACTCTTTTAGCCCATCCAGATCCTACTGCAAAATTAGGCTTATTCACAGACGCATCTTGTAGCCATGTCGGTGCTTGTCTCCAACAACGTGTTGGAGATGTCTGGCAGCCTCTTGCTTTCTTTAGTAAGAAGCTTACCCCTCGCCAGACAACTTGGCCTGCGTATTACCGTGAGCTCCTTGCGGTGTACGAGGCTGTTCAGCATTTTAGACATGTTTTGGAGGCACAGCATGTGACGATCTACACTGATCATAAGCCCTTAATTTATGCATTCCTTCAGAGGCGCGAAAAACTACCTCCTCCACAGCTAAATCAGCTTTCATTCATTTCTCAATTTACCACTGACATTTTACATGTTAAAGGTCAGGACAATGTAGTTGCAGATGCAATGTCTCGCGTTGAAGCTATAACATTGGAGGAGGAATATGACACTTTAGCCAAGTCACAGGAGTCTGATGAAGAGTTAGCCAAATTGTTGACTGAAGGTTCGAGTCTCAAGTTAGCTAAGGTTGACATTCCTGGTACAAAGTTCGTAATAGTATGCGACACCTCAAGAGGTAAGGTTCGTCCCTTTATTCCTCGTGACTTGCGCCGTGCTATTTTCAATAGGCTTCACAATTTAAGCCATCCGGGCATACGAGCGACCACAAAATTGGTTACCGACCGCTATGTTTGGCCTTCGATAAACAAGAACTGTCGAGAATGGACGCGTTCTTGCCTCGATTGCCAACGCTGCAAAGTTACCCGGCATATTTCCACTCCGGTTGGTACTTTTACCACTCCCACTCAGCGTTTCCGCCACGTCCATGTGGACATAGTTGGCCCCCTTCCACATAGCAAGGGCTTTCAATACTGCCTTACTGCTGTCGATAGGTTCACTAGGTGGCCTGAAGCCTGGCCTATGGTTGGAATCACAGCTGAGGAAGTGGCTGAAACCTTCTTCAGAGAGTGGATAGCTCGCTATGGTGTGCCTCAAATTATCACCACCGATCAAGGCCGCCAGTTCGAATCTGCTCTTTTTCGAGCTTTAATGCAACTATGCTCTATCAAGCGCGTTCGTACCACGAGTTATCACCCGTGTGCGAATGGCCTTGTTGAGCGCATGCATCGGCAACTAAAAGCCGCAATTATGTGCCATCAAGAGTCATGGGTTTTATCATTACCCATCGTGCTTCTTGGCATGCGTTCTGCGCTAAAGGAGGATCTACAAGCTTCTTCTGCCGAGTTAGTGTACGGGGAACCCCTGTACCTTCCCGGAGAATTTCTTGCTCCTTCGCAGACTCCCAACTCAACTGTGGACGCTTCCGCCTTGGTATCCCAGCTTCGCCGCCACATGGCACAGCTGAAGCCTGTTCCCGGCTCACGTCATGGGCAGAAGTCCTCTTTCATTTTCAGAGACATAAATAATGCTTCTCATGTTTGGTTGCGCGACGACACAGTCCGCCATAGTCTCCAGCCTCCGTATAAAGGTCCATACAGGGTTCTTAGCCGGAAGGACAAAACCCTAACAATCGCCATCGGAAACAGGAATGCGGTTGTCAGCATGGACCGTGTCAAACCCGCATACCAAGTGGTTGACGACTCTCCATTTTCGGTCACAGTCTCATCTCCATCCCCACCTCCACCTCCATCTCCCACACAACAACAGAGCACCACAGACAACAAGAAAACCTACACCACCCGGTCTGGTAGGACAGTCAAGTTCAAGTTACCATTTGGTTCGTAGGCCCTTCACCTGTTGCTGTGCTTGTTAGTAACTAAGTTTTTTTTTACTATTGTAATAATTAGTATTTTAAGTTCTTCTTTTTATCTCCGTGGGGGGGGTGGTGTGGCGAAACAAACCTTTTCGCCCACTGCCTGGCAGGCGATGTTTTTAGAATAAAGGATTGACAATTGTGATGTGACATGAGAGACAAGGAAAAAGTCGTCTACAAAATGTACATATTTTCATCCCTTTAAATCTCATTATATATTTAATGTTAATCTTTCGGATATGTAAATATTACGTACGAAATTACATATTTTATAAATGACCGGGTATTTATTTCTTCAACGACCCGTCAAACTCAATAACAAGATTTTTTAAAAGGTTTCTTATTTATGTCTCCTGACAATTGAGTGACCCGGCCTAACATTAGAGCTTTTGTGATGTTAGTGCTATAGGCTATTATATCCAATTTATTTGAACAATTTTGAATTTATAATAAATAAAATTTCAAGGGATCTCTATGGCTTGAATTTGCACTGAAATAAAATTTTGAATTATTAATAAAACTACGTTTTAACGGTTTTAAGGTGGTAAATTATTAGATTTTGGTTTATCCGACGTTTATTTATTATGTATACAAGTCGCGAAAACTTAAGAAAATATTATTTTGAATTATTAGTTATTCCTGCTCGATCTTTCACAGTGAAGCTCAGGGTTAAGGGTTGGAGGAAGTAAAGTAAAAGTTGAAAGAACACATATTTCTAATTCTACATATTTAGTACACATTCATGAGCGCGTGGGCATCCTATCATACTTTAATTATCGAAGAAGAAATTGTAACCCAGGCCACTATGTTTATATCAGCAAGTATGGAGTTTTACTCACGAGTTTTACTTGAAAATATAAACAAAATTCAGACGGTTAAAGTTTAGCTATAGAACATTTTTAAATCTAACTAAAACTTTAATATCAGTCTTATAAATTAACTTGCGAGATTGAAATTTTTGCTTTTGGTACTTACTAAATTCACTGGGAGTTTAGAAAAAACTTTATACAAAGCTATAAATTATTCAATGAAGTAGATAGAGATTTTGAATTGGGATTCCTCCTTCGAATTTAAATATTTTTTTCTTCATTAACTTATTTTAAGAGTTTTTGACAAGTTCTTGACATTTCTGTGCAATTTTATTAATAAAAAAAAATATTAAATTGGTTAAAAATTAACAATGAGTGTAGGATATTGATTGTTTTTAAGCAAAAATTATCTACATGTGTTGAAGTTGAATTGTTTAGTAAAAAGTATTCTAGCTACCACGATAATTTGACTGAAGCTGTGAGTCTGGTTCTCACCCGTTGACTACTTGTTTATATTTTATTTTAAAAGTTAAATATTAATGGATATTTGATATCGTGCATAGCCATATTTATTAGATAATAAACTTTATTTCAATATTTTAACAGTTTCATGAGAGAAATATATACATATTGCATTTATGAATTTATAAACACGTCTTCGCTTTAAGATACGATGTGAAATAACCATGAAAACCGCACGCAATCACCATTCGGTTAATTAATAATTCTAGACCAGTCTAAGGACATAAAGCCTGCGGTTGAGGGGCGCCTGCCATTAGTAGTACCCCGTTTTAATATAGTATTCCCCACATTTATTACAAAACCAGTCTTTACATATTAATTGTATGACGTTAACTTTAATGCTCACTACTGAAATATTTTTAATATATTTAGATAAAAGGTGCTACATATACTTAGTGCACTCACTGATTTTTTTTCTCGTCGTCAGCTAATCACAGTCCACTGCTGGACGTAGGCCTCCACTCCCCATCAGGTGCACTGTCTACCGATTGCGAAATGTGTAGAATTTGGTTATAAATAAAAAACCTACAATGATTTTTATTGCGTAGCTAGCAAAGCGGCAGGTGGCCCATGTACTCTGTAATGGAAAGTGCTTTCCGCCGCCTATAGACGTCTGCAACACCAGGAGCGACAAATCTATAATATTTTAAATTTCTAAATATGCCGTATGTACATTAAAGCTATTTAAAAAAACACCTGAAATAGATACTAACTATATAAACCACGGAGAACACGATGCATTTTTTTGTCTGTTTTTTTAATTGAACGAAAGAAAGAAAGAAAATAATGTTTATTTAGAGTTATTCAAAGTGATTACAAAATACATAAACAGTTTAATAAACCAAAAACTTAACTAACTCTAAACAGGCCCTAACTCAGCAGATGCTGGTTGATAACAACCAACGCTGGTCTGCTGCTAATTGCTGAAGTACGAGAGGCTGACGGTGCAACTGTTATGGAAAGTGGTTACTGTCGCCTTCGCCTGTCGGACATTAGCAATACCAGAGGTGCTGCCGGCTTTGAAGGAGAAATTGGAACCTGCCCACTGATGCCAGAACACAGCGGCATTCTCTTTTATCCGTGCAGGAACGGAGAAAGAATACAATTTCCTGCGGCCGGGCGGCCTGTCGTAAGAGGCGACAAAATAACCCACAGCCAGGTGGTAGGGCGTTTGCCCGACTGGATGGCGACCACCCCTGGTCTAGAGTATGTCGCCATAACAACTTTGAGTTGTGTTCCGGCATTAGTGACCAGGTTCCAATCTCCCTTAAGAGAGCAGCAGCGCATTTGCAGCGCCTCTGGTGTTGCAAATGTCTATAGGCGATGGTAACCGCTTTCCATCAAGTGGGCCATCTGCCTTTCTGTTGAACTCCTGCAATAAAAATAAAAAAATACTCTAGACCAGGGATGGAATTCATCTAGTTGGGCAAATGCACTATGCCCTTGTCAGTTGTTTTGTCGCGTCTTACGACAGGCTGTCTGGCGGGAGGAATTAATATTCTTTTTCGTTCCTGCACTATTTGTTCCGGATTCACGTAAAAACTATTAGGCTTATTTCGATGTGGTTTTCACTGATCGAAATAAGCCTAATAGTTTTTATACGAAATAAATTCTTAGATTTAAATCCGCGCTATTTTTATTTCGGCAATCCTCCGGGAATTTTTCAGAGAATGATTTTGAAATGACCTAATTGAAAAAAAACGACTTATAATGCGGTTTTTTGACTGATCGATAGATAAGGTATGTGATATTGTTTATTTCGAGAATTCCGCGAGGATTTTATTACCCAGGAGTAACTTTTAGTTTTTCGGGTGCATAAAAATGAGCTTGTTTTGTTCACACACACAGTTCTCACTAAAACGCTAGCTTACAGTCTTTTTTAAATGCTGCGGTACTTTGTCTCCCGGGATAACGCCCGAATTTCCAGTTATGCGTAGACGAAGGCACGGGTATATCCTGCGTAAAATAAAATAGTTTAGACATAAGATGTAAGATTAGGGGGTTGCCTGGTAGAGATCGCTTTGAGCGATAAGGCCGCCCTTTGTTCAACATGTACTGTACTTAGTTTTCAGAATGTAGTTTTAATTTTTGGTGAACAATAAAGTGTTTCCATTTATTCATTCATTATCTAGGCCCGAAATATATCAGGGGTGAGGGTTGATTGTTGAATAAACACAACACCAGGAGCGAAGCCAACGCGCTGCCAGCCTTCGAGAGTGCTCAGATTGGAGTGGGATAAAGGAGACGGATAGGATGGATGGGGTAGAGGGAAGGGCCATCAGATCTCTCACTCATTGTACGAAACACAGCTCAAGGCCCTTTACATCAATATTCTGTGAGACTGGTATCAGATTGATCGAGCTGCACTAGAACTGTATCAAGATGCTGATTCCAGCATGACTCTACCAAGTATTCCAAGAAGAATTTAAACTTGTTTCTTTTTCTTTTCTGATAGTAAGAG
The DNA here is from genome assembly GCA_949752895.1 of Dendrolimus pini. Lineage (NCBI taxonomy): Eukaryota > Metazoa > Arthropoda > Insecta > Lepidoptera > Lasiocampidae > Dendrolimus > Dendrolimus pini. The sequence goes on from OX457137.1 coordinate 8,593,431, forward strand.
TTTTCCCTTAGACAATAATTTCACATTAAGGGTATCGTCATAATTAAGAAGTAACTTTATTTATAAAGGTTTAATAACAATCTCTACTCCCTTTCGCTATCATAAATGAATAACCTAATATAAATTCTATCCGGGAATATTATTAGCGTTCTCTAGAGAATTCTTGAAAGAAAATTTAAACTATTTTTTATAAAAGAAGTCCCCACTTTAATTAATGTTTATGAAGTGCTGGTCGCAAATTTAACGTACTGTAATAGAAAATAGTTTCTGTTAAAATACCGCTTCAATAATTTACTTAGCATTGAAATTAAGTGTATACGTAATTGAGATTTTTTAATATTCTCGCAATTGAAAAGGTTTCTTGGCTTTCAAATTAATGTGCATTGCAACTGATTTCATATAGTTCGCCTATTATCATTAGCTGTGACTACTAATTTGTTCGCGCATTATATTCATATCTCAGAAGATATGAATATAATGCGGTTCAGAAAACCTACAAGATAAAAAAATAATATACATGAAGATTTAATATAGAATTCCTGTTTTAGTTTTCTTGTCTTTTTGTCCGTTGCGTTGGTTGATCGGTTTTCGTTGGTCGACAGCCAATTCTTAGACTTAAAATCTGCGCTACTTTTATCCCGGGAATCCTGGGGGAATTTTCCCTAGAGTGGTTTGAAGTTGTTCGGATGCATAAATATTAGCTTATTCCGACACAGTTTCTACTAAAACTATAGATTATATTATCTTTTTAAATGCTGTGACACGTTGTGTCCTGGAAATCCAGCAGGAATTTTAAGTCAAGCGTGGACGAAATCACAGGCCTGTCCTAGTAAAGTAATAAAAAGTAAGCAAACAATCATCTGTTGTTTTTCCCGAAAAATATAATCTAAGTGTCTTTAAGTCTCGCGTGAACAGGTATCTTCTAGGTAAGCGTGCTCCACCTTAGACTGCATTTCCGCCTGACATCAGGCGCAATGTCGGTCAAACGCGAATCTATTCTTTATAAAATAAAATAAAAATCTGTACCGCAATGTAGTTATGTATGACGGCTCGGCTGACGACCTCTGTAGTTGAGCGGGCTTAACCTTTGCCGGCCTAGCTTACTGCAACGCAGAGGCTCCTGCGCTGGATCGACTGGGTGTAACTATGTTCTAAATCTCAGCCTTTCCAACACAAACAAAAGCGCAGGGTCGTCACGGGAGGAGGGGGTTTTTAGTGGGTATTGGGGTTGCTCACTCGTGTAGCAACGCTCGGAGTCGCCACACTATTCTGTGACGTCGATCGCATACTATTGCTACAGTGTTATCGCCCCCGACCGACGCGTGCCGTTTCCTAGCAACGGCCCAGATTGTGCGTAAATCGGTTAAGCATTTTCCCTCGCCTCAAAAAAAAAACGCAGAGGCTCCGGGTTCGATTCCTGGTATAGTAAATTTCGGAAACGTATTTTCTCCGTTATTTACTATGGTCTGGGTGGCTGAGATCTACCCCAGAGTAGTCCGTTGTATAATACCCATAACAAAAGCGTAATTTGCTTGATTGGGGGATATACAATGTGTGTTTGCCGATTATTCATTATAATTATTTGTATGATTTAGAAGCCGTACATAATTATGTTTTTACTGGGCTATTGTCGCTCTTAATATTATCCTTTCATACAATTACTAAAGTCAGTAGCTTAGTGGTTTCCCTAATAATAATAAAAAAGTAGTTTTATGATAATACACAATGAACATAAAAGTCACGACCGCACGTATTTAGGAGCGTAGTGTGGTCGGGTGCATTTTCGCCAGACGTTTTCCTAAGGCTTTAATGAAACCCCTATATAACGTTACTCCGTTATTATGACGGGAAAACCACTGGTACAGAATAATTAGAAGTACTCGTCTACAGAAGTTGCAATTACTTACATAATAAGGCGATAGTCCGACGTTTATAAAAATGTCTTCGCATCTATGATATAGTCTCTACTTCGTCCCCATAACGTTACGTTTTTATCTACAATAGAAAAAAATAAAAACTTCGGTTAAAAAACCGACTTCAAAAACTAAAAAACTAAAATGTATAAAATAACTTATTTCTAAAGCTATTATTATTAATATATATTATCTAAAACATCTTAAAGTCGGTGCTTAGTAATTTTCAAAATATAGTAATTTTTATGTTTTACTTTGCACCGACTTCAAGATGTTTTAGATAATATATATTAATAATAATAGCTTTAGAAATAAGTTATTTCATTCATTTTAGTTTTTTAGTTTTTGAAGTCGGTTTTTTTAACGAAGATTTTAATTTTTTTAGTGTCACGTTTTCATTTTAACGAGTTTTAAATTAAAGATTCTAAAGAAGCTTCACTTCAAAAAAACATACAGAAGAATCGAGAGAATCTTAGATTTATCAAGGTTATTGGAGTATACATAAAAAAAGCAACAAAAAAAAAGATCCCGACGAATTAAGAACCTCCTCCTTTTTTTGAAGTCGGTTAAAAAGACATAAATACTAAAATCTATACAACTCAGCTTGCGAAAGAATGAGATAGAATACCTTATATTTGATCATTTAAATAAAATATTATATGAAATTTAGAATCATGTTATTCCCTCCCACCTTATCACACTTTGTTTCACTTCTACTGCATGTGAACTGTACACACACGTACATTTTTTTGGATGTTTCTTACTCGATTTCTCCGTCAATTGGTGATCGAATTTCAATTCTTTTCTTGTAATCAAAACTGGTCCCATGAATCTTACAATTTTCATATGTTTTACTTGGCACCGACTTCAAGATGTTATAAAAAGAAATCGGATATGTCTTTTTGTTTTTGATTTGTAGTTTGAAATCGATTTTGTTTTTGTTATTATCCTTTATATTTCTTTCGTTTTGTTTATTTCATAAATCTCTGGGAGTGGTATACCAGAGGTACGGACATACTCGTATTCACTATTCTGATCCTTATTTTGATAACAATTACTACATGCCCCCACATTCCTGTAAAGTATTTTTTATAACTTCGTGGACCATATTCCAATAGATGTCTCCAATGATATATCTATGCCTTATTTCTTATTACTAGTTTATTTACAATAACCTTCGTTTATCTTCATTCATATCATAAAAAGTATAAATCTCCTGTCTGTACAGTTGTATCGTCAAAGTAAATCTAATTCAACGAAATGGAAATCTCATTTAGAGTCTATTCATATTTTCCAAAGTAGATTCGTGAAATATTGCTAGTATACATATACCTGCATCGAGTTTGTAATCTCGCGATCCGGGGACTCAGTTAAACTAGTTTCAAGTCAATATTGTGCGTGACAGCTCCTACGCGATGTGCCGTATGCATAGTGATGCCTTATCAACTGAACTGTAATTTTGAACCGAATGGAGAAACTTACAACATTAGATAGCTACTGAAATAAAAGGTTTGCTCTATAACGTGGGTCTTAAGCAAAGACGCAGAGCAATAGAAATGAATAGATATTTTTTAAAGTAAATTCCCTGAAATTGTTAGTTTCAGGGGAATACAATACTTACGTACTAATATCACGCAAGTTTTAGGGACGTTCTTAAATGATAAATAAATAAGGAAATGATAAATTTTCCAAATCCTGCATAGATACCAATTACCTTAAAAAGCACCAATAACCACCAGCTACGTCGGCTCCTAAGAGTGAATATCACTGACATGTCATCAGATTATTTGCATTTAAATCTCCGAGTTTTGGACACAACTAAAACAAACCAATCAGACTTTGTATTTAAAGTTCATTAATATGTAAAATAAAACTTTATAAAATTACATGTTGTCTGATGGATTTGAACAAAATATCTATAAATTATTATAATCGCTGATATATAATTGCTGAGATGTTTCACAACATGGTGCAGGACTGTATCTTGATACACTTTGGCTGAAGTTTTCACTCCTTCTTCACAAAAATGTAGTTTTGTGACTCCTTGATACGTTGTACCTTTCCGACCACTTGAGCAGCTTCTGTAGAACTGTGAGCGTATACTTTATAATTTGCTTATTGTAGTGTTCTTCAATCATGAAAATTTTCATTGGTAAAGAGGATATTTCTGTGCCTTTCATCTGCGTATCGCGACAGAAGGCGTTTTGATCGATCCACTCTCTTTAATTGTAAAATTGATTAAGGGCATGTCCTGTATATCGACGATAAGCACCGAGCTTCAAGTCTTGTTTTATAATACGCGACAGAGTCCTAACGGGAATCTTTATTTCTCGCGATAAGATTTTTAGCTTCCTAATGGGGTTTCGACGAATCCTGGCTTTAACAGCATTAACAGCCTTTGTAGTTCTAACAGCACGCGGCCGCCCCCCTTTTTTCTGGTCTTCGACAAACGAAGTGTTGTTGTATCTGTTGATAGTACGATATACGAACATATGGCTGATACCAAGCTTTTGAAGTGTCTGGAATATGACTGACGGCTCCATACCCACTTTGTGCAAGGCGATCACTGCAATCCTATTTTCTGCATCACCCCATTCTATATTGTAATTTGATACTGAACACGAAAAAATATGTGAAATGGCGCAAAATCGAAAGAAGTTTTTAAAATAATATACGTGTTCCAAATTCAAAATAATGAAAAAAAGAAAAGTTTTTATTTAACAGAATTTATGGCCAGACTAGTTATAATTTACATTTTCTTGACTATAAGTTGGACTTTAGTTCTATGATTTCCTTCAAATTGTAAGTGACTACGACAGATGCCAGCAAATAAGTCGTGCGAAAAAGTTAACATTGTGCTCTACTCAAAGCCAGTATATAAAGTACATACATACCTACATGTGTTGTTAACGTATTTCTCCCCCAGTGAAATATTTTCATATTCTAAAGAAACTTTTGAACACGGTACGAGCATCTACAACAATAACTACCTACATTTTAAGACTAACTCATATAACATTTATACTAGATTTGTAGGCTCATTAAAAAACAATTAAAGGAAGTGTTTTCTATAATCAGATTTTGAAAGTGATTATGAATAAAACGCTTTTTAACTTTTTTTAAGGATCTTCTTAACCTTCTCCTTTGACGAGGAGAAATCCGTTTGTAGATTTGTTAGCTAGTAGAGATCACGGTGGGGTATGGGGGACTCGCCAGCCTCGTCCTAACTTGGTGGAGGTTAGTCGCCGCTACAGCAATACCCACTCAAATTCCTTGTAATCCTTCCGTTCGCCTATAGCCAGGGCCACGGGTAGTGGTCTTCGATCTCTGCTTGAGCCATGGCAGGAGCTTGTTACCCTTGTATAAACTATTATGAATAAGGGGATAAGTACATACAAAAACATTCCAAGGTTTCATGTCAAAAAAGCTTTCACTTGTGTCTTTATATAATGATCTAGCTATCCCGGCAGACGTCGTCCTGCCCGGAATAGCTTCAATCGATGTGCAGACAGCAGCGCCACCTACCGGGTCCAATTGTGAACCAACTCAGAAACCTTCTCTGGCTCATTGCACAATAAGTTAGCTAAAGATCATCACATGATCAAATGTATAGTTTACGATTCTATAGAGGATATACAGACAAACATTCATTTTTATATATAAGATAAAAGGAACGTTTAATTCAAATTTTATTGGAAAGATTTTTAATCATAAATGATATATTGAATTCTGCATATTATATAAATTAAATTCTAAGATATTCACGATTTAACAATGCGCTGAATTAAACTACGACTAAGGACCATAAATCGCCACTGAGGACGCGGGGACATTATTAAAATACCACATCACGACTGTTATGTCACGTTGAGTAACATGTAGAGGATCCACTAAAACAAGGTGATGCAGGCTTCTGACACTATATATTCACATAGTAATAATAAACCTCATGCTGTGAAACTTATATATAACTAGATTCTGCCCGCGTGGAAAGTTTTTTAACTATCCCACGGGAACTCTTTAATTTTTCGGGATCAAAAGTCCTATATGTTGACCAGGGATAGAAGCTACCACCATACAAAAAAATATTTAAATCGATCCAGTCGTTTCGAGGATTAGCCCGTACAAACAGAGAATAAAAACATTTAAAAAAATCTAATTTAGTTTTATTTCACTTCTTACATCCCCTTGACTCGGTTTTTAGCAATTTTTTTTACAAACACATGAATAGTGTTTCAGTTAATGTTAATTGCAGTTTTGTAACAAGATGTCCTTTTTACTGACGGTAGTTAATATTTATACGTAAGTAAAAGGTTAACCTTGATGACCACTTCATTGTAAGTACGTAATACAGAAATGACGAAAATATAGTAGGAATAGCACATTCGAACATAATTATATAAATAAAGAATTTTTCCCTATCTACTCTATTTATTATTGTGTATTAGGTAAAACGTGTTAGGCAAACTGGTGGATGAGCCCAATATAATAGGCGAGAGCAAGGCACATCACTTGTGCTGGCTTGACCACCTACATAGAATGGGGAGGATCACGCGGTGCAAAGAGCCTGTCTGGACAGACCAACGGGACGGCAACCAGTTGGTCGGCTCAGATATCGCTGAAGTGACGTAATAGAGGCTGATTTGCGCGAGCTTCATGCTTATGACTGGCAGGAGACAGCACTGAACAGGAAGGAGTGGAGTATTCTCATTTTGGAGGCCAGGACCCATTTTGAGTCGTTGAGCCGAAGCAGTTAGGTAAAAGTTACCCTAATAACGTGGTACTGATTGTTTTGAATCAGTATCATTTACTTAATTTGTTGTGATACTACAACCAGCAATTACCTATCTCTTTTCGCATTCACTTAAGAATAACTACCAAATGATTCGTTATTGAATCCATACGGTGTTGATCAATGGTTCTGACACGTCCCTAATTAAATTTCACACAAGAGAGTGCGACTCCAGCTATTGCTGCTCATAAAATTTTACAACCCTTTGAGTTTTCATCAGTGAGAGTTATTACCGTTTTATTGTCAGTTGTTTAATGATCATTCGAGTTTAGTTCAATTTTATATTATGTGGTTATAATAGTTGAATTGTTTTAATTACATTTAAAGTATCTGTAAACGAGGAGACATGTGTGGTTGAGCCGACTAAGCCTTTGTCAGCCGATCTGATTGAAAAGCAGAGGCGCCGGGTTCGTTTCTCGGCATGGTAGATTTCCTAAACGACCTTTCCGTTATTTGCTATAATCTGGGATCGGCCCAAGAGTTGTCCGTTGTATAGTACCCATAAAACAAGCATAACTTGCTTAGCTTGGGGATATAAAATGTGTGTATGTTTACCGAATTATTTATATTTATTTATTTCAAATATACTGATAACGTTTTCTGCGTTGATTTTGCCAATGTCAGAGTAACATTGTGAAAGTTACAGGTGTAGTAAATTTAAACATATATTCTAACTTTGTATAATTGAAATCCACGTATATAGTGACTCATCACGACATCTCAGGAACTTTAATACCTATAGACTTGAAATTTGGCATGGACCTGGCCAAGTAGTGATAAGTTAAGAACGGATTTTAGGGCTCGCGAAGCGGGCGGGTAGCAGTTAGTTTTATAATAAAGGTATTCAATACATTTAAAGTAGTAATAACATTTTTAAAAAGATATCAGCTAATGACTTTATCACGACAAGTATAAGAAAAATCAGAGTTAGGTAGTTAAAACTAGTTTATTACAACCAACTTTTATTTATATATAGATTCCAAACCATGTTACTATCCAGACCGGAAAATCGTATCGTCATATATTGACTTATCCCCCACTTAGAACACGGTATAAGCGTTCAGAGTACACACGAGCACGAATAATGAATGCTCGGGAGAATAATAAGCCAACAAAAGAAAATCGTTATTTGTTTTCCGTATTCGAGTCCCCCGGCGTCGGATCGCGTCATTATTCTACGGACCTGTTTCGGATTAGGACTGCTACATACTATATAATAATTAACTATATTTGATGTGGAGAAGATGGATGAAAATAGAATCACAAAACAAGCGTATTATATATACCAATTCTACCACTCACAATACTGTCATATTGTGAGTGGTAGAATTGGTACCGGCATACCACGGCGTACATGTCATGATCAAATTTTACAGAAATGTTAAAACCATGTCAGGTAAAAAGCGTCTGAAATAAACGTGTATGTATGAAGATGTTGATGAAAGTAGATGAAGCAAAAATTGTTTGTCAGGATCGTCGCAAGTGGAGATCTATAGTCTCTGCCCAGCCCCATGGGAAATAGGCGTGATAATATATATGTATGTACAACCCGTGCGAATTAACATGGCACCTGTCTCAAATAAATAACGTTTAAAGTACTTAGTGCAAAAAAATGTGTTTTTTTTAGTTCTTTGAATATCATCATTTCAATCAACAACGATAACAGTGATGCTAATGATACTGGTCTCACACGACGCGAGCGGGGCAAAGAAATCTGTTAAATCTGTTTAATTGGCAACAATTTTATTGTAGTATTTTATTAATTTTATTCCAAGTAGATATTACTCAAAGTATAGAGGGCGCTGACCCCGCTCAAGACATGCTCTGCTCTCATTGGTCGTTTATTAAATTACAATATTCATAACTTTTATTAGGTTAGAACGATCTTTAAGTTATAGAAACATTTAACAGATCTAATTAAATTACATTAAGAATTTTAGAAGTAATTAAAATGTAAACAAATGATATTGTGCGTTATACATCCAAATAATAATCCATCCAACTATAACTTCCCTCCGACACACACACACATATATATATATATATATATATATATATGTGTCTTATAGAAAATCAAATTCTCTACAAAAGGTTTTCTTTTGTTTTTAGATGAAGTTCATATCCATCGAGATAATCTCATTGGTAAACTTATTAACTTTATTAAATCATTTATTTTAGCACTAAAAACTTTATTTTTCTTGAAATATGAACAATTTAGTAAATTTTATATACAATTATTTATTTATAGAGATTAAGTTAATGACTACCAAGTTATATTCGATATTAACAAATATTCCAAAAAACTATAATTTTATCGAAAAATGAACTTAAATTGGCCGCCGGCACGTGTTATTTTTGTTAAAAATCAAAAAGCAAAAATTTTCCCGTAGTTTTTCGTCAAAAGGAAGGATTTTTTTGGGCGTCTGAAAGAATTTAATTTTTAACGACCACCCTAATATATATATAATCGTAATTAAAATAAAGACAACTTTCCATGACAAAATCACATAAATAAATAATTTATGCATAGTTTATTGGGTGAATTTAAAAGCAATCACCTATTCTGTAAACAAGTATGTTCGTATATAATTGAAAATTTATAATTAATTATTTTAAGATCATTTGCTGTATGCGCCAGCCCTTATTCCATTTTTTCTCGTTCAACGTCGTGTAGTAATTAAAGATAAATATAATATAAAACGCTCCACTTGTTAAGATCGTCTCTCGCTCAGCTTTTGTCTTCATAAATGGACTCCTGTTGATAGATTGTCATCCATTGTTATCTTAATCTGGCCGCCCCGAGGATCCAATAAATGATTTATAAGTTGTGTGTTTCAGAACAATGGAGGGCTCTGAATAAGTATTATAATAGATAATTTTGTACTTATGAATACTCATTAAGAGCCTATATTTATACATATTTGACAATTTAGATCTTTAAATGAAAATCAAGATATGAGTAAGTACATAGGCAGAAAAAAGTGTCTTCTACCTAAATAAAGAAAATTCAACTGCTCATCTTAAATCACTCAAACGCAAATACACGATTTTTGTAAGTTTTCTTAATATTTTTTCACTTAAATAAATGACCGCGCTTTTCTTTTAATAACAATACTACAGACTCGAGGTCCGTACCCTTTTTACAACTTGATTACTCTTACAGTTTTTTGAATTTATACACGCTTATTGTTATATTTTGTTATTGTGTATGACATTAATTTTGTGTTTTTTATGTTGTGTTGTGTACCTTAAGAATAACTTATATATATATTTTTTTCTAATTTTAATACTAAACTTATACTAATGTGGAGTGTATCTGTTACAAGCTGGTGTTATGAGAGAGTGCATGTGCAGTGTGTGCCTTATGTCTATTATCTAACTAGTGCCATGAATGTTGCTTTTTCTTTTTGTGCCTAGGTTATTAATTTTTAGGCTCTTTGTGTGTCTTGGTTTTTTTGTGAATTGTGCGTGTAATGCAATGCAGTGGTAGTGCGCGTTGGTGTATAATGACCGCGCTTAAAACCGTTAAAACGTAGTTTTATTTTGTACGCAAGTCGCGAAAACTTAAGGAAATATTATTTTTTCACTTCTTAAAAACCTTGATTTAGTATTTTATACTACTATATAAAGCTGAAGAGTTTTTTTGATTGTTTGATTGAACGCGCTAATCTCAGGAACTACTGGTCTGATTTGAAAAAATAATTCAGTGTTAGATAGTCCATTTATCGAGGAAGGCTATAGGCTATATGTAATTAAGCTAAGACCAAACTTTTTTTGACTATTCCACGCGAAAGAAGTCGCAGGCAGAAGCCAGTATAGTATATTTCCTTACTTCATTGAAGTCTAGATGTTTGCAAAACAAGTTTTAACTGAAAGAAAATTGTAATATTTAGAGTGATACATCAAAGATGAATGTTGACCTCTTTATACTGTTTAAATCAACAGTCATATAATACATTATTTTTACTCGACTGAAATATAGTATACATTTCTAGTCAGAAATAGACTCTAATGTTGCTGTTGTATTAAAACTATACAAATATATTGTAAATAATTATTATAAGCAAACTGAAAAGTTTTGTCTCAAATGCATCGAAAAATATTAAATGTGAAAATACATGAAACGCAAAATCGACAGTGCCGCAACAAAATAACTAGAAAAGTCCATGAAAAAGGAAATATACGTCGTGACCAACCAGCGCGTCCAGTCTAAACATCAATGCATCTCACGTCCGCGTTTTCTTTTTTAACAGAGCACCGAATGTGCCCTGACTAAAATTACAGTGTTTTCCCGTGACATCCGCTGTATTTTGATTTGGCGTATATATCTTTTGCTTTCATTGGAATTATCAGGCGAATAACGTAAAAAATCTTAATAGAATGGTTTTCAGAATTATTAATTACAATAGAGTTTTCCGCATAGCTACGTCGCGGGTCTAACTCTAAGAAGTAGCCGTTTTACTTACTAAAAAACATAATAAGGTTTTTTATATACATAATAGGAATTGTCCGCGACCTTGTCCACATTGGACAAGTAACAAGGATCACAGCTATTTTGCTTATTTCAAAATCAAAGTTTTTTTTTCAGAACTGTAATATGTCAAAGAAGCTCCATGTGTGTTAGTATTTATAACCGCTTACCAGAAAATTTTAAGTCACTCCCCTTTAAATATTTTAAAATAAAAATAACAACAGACAGGCTGATACGCATGGCATTTTATACCTACCATTGATGAATATTTTAAGTTTAAATAGACGAGTAATAAGAACGTACAGTACATTGACTAAATTATATAAAATTGTTAACTACATTAGCTTAATTTCATTGTTTTACGAATAATATATAACTGGAAGAGATATAATAATTGTATATTATATTAAATATTTGTTGTAATTCTAAGAACATCATAATCAGTAATATAATCATAATATCTATATGTAGTCATAAGGACAACAAACGGCTTGTAACCAAAACTACAAAAAAATGCCTGTCAAGGCGAAACATGTACCTTGAGACTTAAAATCTGCAAGATGTCCATGTTTCAAACAATTAAATTACTTTGACTTTTGTTTTGGTGAACAGTATTGTCTATGTCTATGTACATTTATATATATACTATTACTATGCTTTATATATTTAATCATGTGTATATAAATCTATATGTATATTTATATAATAATATTAATATATAAAATATGTAACACTTTTAAAATTTTGAGCAGCAAACCCTGCCCTAGCTTTTGTGCCATATTTCTCTCTCCATATTTAGATTGTCTGGAAGACAGCAGACAGCAGACAACAGAGACAGACAGAGACAGCAACAGAAACTTTCAGCGATAAGACCGCCATTTGTACCTAATTCTAAGCTGTTTTTGTGTATTATAATTAAGATATAAAATTCTCTTGTCGCGGTGTTTGTAGTTAAATTCCTCCGAAAGAGCTTGACCGATTCTCATGAAATTTTGTGTGCATATTGGGTAGGTCTGAGAATCGGACAAGATCTATTTTTCATCCCCCTAAATGTTAAGGGTAGTCCACCTCTAATTTTTTTTTAATTTTCGACCCTCTACGATCAACCCCTATTTTTTATTTGTAAATTATAAACTTTAATGCTGTCGGCATATCGATTGAAGCTTTTCCTGGCAGGACGACATCTGCAGCGACAGCTAGTATTTCATAAATTTTATTGAACACTTAAGTATATTCTATTCTATTCTATACCAAAAATTGAATCCGGCTTACAAATTAATGTTTCTATGTGAACGTAGCGTAAAACGGTAATTTATGATTAGACATTGTATAAACAACAATTTTCATTAAATTAAACAGAAATAAAGACACATTTCAGTTTTCTTAGCATAATACTACGGAATAATTTGTTTGGATTTTATGCTACAACAATACAACACGTTAACAGGAGAGACGTTTTGCTCAAAAATAAATACCAGACGGTACTCAACTTTATTGGAACTACTTTAAAAATTCGATTTAAAAACAGCAGTGAGGGCATATACAAACAAATCGTAAAGCTGAGGTCATAAACACGACGTACACCTTAGTTGATACAAAGGAAATAGCTTATTTTACGTTGATGTGACGGGTTATTTCGCTAGCTCTTATTATCCGTTTGAAAATAAACACTTTTACGACATTCTAGACAGTATACAAAGTTTTAAATAGTTTCGCAAAAGCTCTCAAACGAAAATCTTAAGGCTCAATTCACACTGTGATGCCGTTCACGGTTCGATCACCTTCCGGTCTCGGTCCGTCAAATCTTGCTGTGTTCGCTACTACTAGTTTGTTGTTAGTTTGTGTTACATCAATCAAATGTTTTCGACGAGCTGATACTGACGTGATATCAAAATGGAACTAGAGCGATACGATAGTGATAATACTCTGCTTCTATCTTGTTTAAGAATATTTGACCGGAGTGGGAACGGACTGAGACCGGTGCGAGGTTGAACTATGAAAAGCATTATAATGTGATGCGCCCTAGTTAAAATTTTATTGACTAACTATTCCAGTTCCTAGCCGGAAATCGGAGAGTGGTATTTTATTTTACAGTCTTATTTCCCGAGTAAAATATAAATGCATATGTTAAAAATGAACAATAGTTGTAATATTTGTTGTTTTTGAGCATTTGGAAAAAATGCAAAATTTGTATATTTGACTTTTAAATACCTGTTTGGTGTGTTTTTTATTTAATTCAATGGACGTACGGACGTAGCTAAAACAAATAATATTTACTGTACTATTACATTTATAAGTATTTAAATAAATAATATATATATATATATATATATACATTTCTGACGAATTTGTCTCTCTGACTGTGGGTTTGCCACTGTCCTATAACCCCCCTAAATGCATAGATTGACACACGTGATTGAACAATATGATTGCAATTTAGGCATGTACTAAATTTTGGAAACCTCATACAATGAACACCTTACTAAATTTCGCAAGCTGGTCATATTTCGAAGGCGGAAGTTAATCGAATTCGTATATCACACGGTAAACAGTCCGTGGAGAAGCAAAGCCTCTTCTATCCTATGAAAGTTATTTCTGTCTGTTCACATAAGTAATTGGACTGCACGAACGGACACACTGAGAAGCTTTGAAATATTATTTATATATCGTCGGCATTTCGACACGAATTGAAACGTTCTTTAGTAGTATTTTCAATTACTTTTCAATGAAAAAATAAATAGCGTACTTATTTAAACATTAATACTTTAGCAAAATAAATATCCTATAATACAATACGCCAATTTCGGTTCTGGCTCCAAGACCTTTGGCTTTGTGAATAGTCGACAGTAGCAATCCATGGTCTCACTCGTATTGGCTGCAACAAAGTAGAGGCAGCTAAGCTGCCAACTGACGAAGAGGTTGAGCAGAGCCGCACTCGCAGGATTCGCAGCAACCCTCATAGCTAGTGGCGCCATTCAGGGCGCTGCAGGATGCTCAGGCTACTGACAGGATACAGAGCTAGCTACCGTAAAGAGGCCTGTACTCAAGCCAGTAGATAGACCTGTCGGCGTAGACCGGCAGACTTGGTCCTGGTCTGCGCGACAGCGTCGAAGACTCACGGTGCTGTACGGCTCTCTAATTAAGAAAAAATTAAGTTCCGTTTTAGATGGTAGAGTTATATAAGAGAAGATCTGCTTATAGATTATATTTGTCGAACCAGTCGACTGCATGTAGCCGAATGCATCCTAAATTGAGTATTGTCCCAGCTTTTATATAATTTCCAAGGAGTTCAACAGAAAAATCATCGACAAGTGGTCATAAACTAAATCCTCAGTATCTATGTAAAGCGATTTAAAACTCCCGACAGAAATACTGAGAGATTCTGAGTGAATTCAATTGAATAAGGACCCAATGATCAATGGAACGAATTGCTTAGTATTCATAGTGCGGGATAGCCCTTTAGGGCATTTCGACGCAGATGTGCTGGGGTTCAGTCCGGTCAACTTAATCGCAGACAATTCCGATCGCAGTAGCAATGAACTAAAATTATTGGGAAAAATAGAATTGGGTAAAATGGGAATAAATTAAAATAATAATATTTACAGGATCGTAAAAATAAATAATTGACATTAAAATTGAATAATATTGTCTTATTGCTCGTAACCTGCCAAGCCGCCTTGAATGAGCGTGGCGGGTATACTGTCCATTCTCCTACAGTGGGAGGCCCGAGCCCAGCAGTGGGACAGTTATGGGCTGTTATTATTGCTCGTAGAAATACCATCCACGCAACCCTTATCTGTTTAGACAGTGGTTGCATTGAAGATATTTGTAAGAAACTATACCATTTTTGATCTCCCCCGCCCCTAGTCATTGACACCTTGTCAATTTATTTAAGATACTTATTAAAAAATCTTAATATATTACATCTGTATAATAATATTATCATTGTCTCTCTTTTCTTTCACCTTCTCGAAATATTTAGGGTCAGCACGATATGTCTTATCCTTCTATACTCTTCTATTCTAACATACGTTCTCTGTTATCGTCATCTTATCCTTCACACAATCCATCCATCTCTTTTTTAGTCTACGTTTATTTTTGTAATGTCAATCTCCCGGTTTAACATCCTTTTTGTCATGTAACTTTCATCCCTCCTCATTATATGTCCTTAGTGTCCTAACCTCTCAATTTTTCAGTCACGAGTGCAACTCTCACAGATCCCCTTATGTACTCATTTCTCAGCTTATCCATAGTAATATTATTATTTATGGATACCAAAAAAATATAACTAATAGAGATAAGGGTGGTGTCAAGCATAGTACTGATTACCCTACTTACTACTACTACTACTCATCATCAGATGGTGTACAAACTCTTTGCTGTATTTATGGTCGTTTAACTTAATGTAGAAAAACATCACTATTTTTTCTATTAAGTCCAACGACCATTTCACCAAATGTAATGTTAATTGAAGAAAATATATATGGATGATTTTATATTTTTTATTTAGAGTTTTCTTCATAAATATATCGAAATTTGATCTAACCATCGTTCTTACACTCATATTTTGATGTCGAAACCCAGTTCATCTACCAGTTTGTTTATCTGCAAATATAAAGTTAAAACCATAGTACACAGCTAGTTGCGTGTGAAGTCAGATGGAAACGGGTGCAATTTGTTGAAAATCGTAACGGCATTTTTCTTTCCACTGCACTGTCACCGGTTTATTTACGAGGGTCCGTTTTGTTTTAATACCTTTTCATTAACAATTTTAAGGTCCGGTTTATTGGAGTCGTAAATAACTCGCCTGCGACATAGCACGAATGTAATTTCGACAAAAAAATGCTGATAGACCCATTTTTAGAAGTGAAAAGTGTTATTTACGTACTTTACGATCTCAATTTGTGTTTCCAAATTATGATGAATTTTTTGAAATAAGATACTATTTGTATAAAATTGTGTTATTATTCTATGTCTTTCAAGACCACGGGCCATGAAAATGGTCCGGACTTTTGGAGGGCTTACGTGGGGCCATGGGAAGGTCAACACGTAGTGGCCCCTTGATAAATTTAATGTAAATGTGGCGTGACACTGACCGGCGATTATCCCTGTCTACACTATATAAAATATAAATACACAAATAGAATTCTTTGTCGATTAGACTTGATTGGCAAAGGTAATAAATCAGTCGATACACTTATGGGTAAATATATAGCATGCGAGGTCTCTACACGTAATTATGAAGTAATAACTAATAGTTATTGCTTTATATATAACTAATTAACAATAGTTATTGCATATGAGCCCTATGGCATACTTTTCCGGACTCCGCATACAGACTGAACCGACCAATGGAAATTAACCTTTAGAGAAGGATTTTTTTTATTAATTCAAAATTAATTATTTTATAAAAGTTTAAGACCTAAATATGTCTAAAATCCTATAATTGATATGATATGATTAATAAATGGGAACCGAAAGAAGTTATAGTTAATAGTTGAAGTAAGTCAGTTCAAGGCGTAGTGTAGAAGACATATTAAATTCGATAATCATAAAAATTGATAAATCAAATTGATCGTGTATTAGCAGAAGGTGATGTCAGGAGCCTTAAGAACAGACGAGCGTGCATGACAAGAGCTATGAATGTCAAAGAAGCAAGTGAGGTGTGTAAGAATAAGCCTGTATGGCGCTCTGTTGTTCGTGCCTACCCCGCAAGGGACCTGGCGTGAAGTTATGTATGTATGTATGTATGTATCATAAAAATTTCAGGAATATAGTTAAATTCAAGAAAAATCAAACTTATTTACAAAACCATTACGAAACAAAAATATACAATAACCTGGTACTTTTCAGTTCTCCAGACCTACCATTTGTCGAAAAAACTACCCTATACGTTTTGTGTATGGTTACTGATCAACGCTAATAATAATAAATCCTCATATTCAAATAAACCGTGTCATCTTTAATTAATTTAATTGAACACCATTAAATTAATTTGAAAATCAGAAGTTCGATTCGAATTTGAAAAATTAAATTCGCACTTGGACTGTCTCATTCGAATGGTTCGATATCTGTACGTTAGCGATATTGCCATCCTTAAATTATTAATTAACCCGCCATCGCCGCACTGGGATTTATTGGATTGTGTGGGAGATGGAAAAAATAAATCACGTAATGAAATCAGCCGCCCGCGCGCAATACAAACGGTTGCCATTCCCAATCGCGTCCGTCGGAGCGCGAAATCGTCATTAATATCGCCCTCGTAAGCGTAAATACTAAAAAAATGTTAATATCCCCTGCGAGTGTAGATTAGACTTTATTGTTCCATTTACAACTTTTTGTTTTTAATTAACGGTTGACAATTTGAAAACAGAATGTCAGATGACAGTGACAAAATGAAATCACTGTCAGATGTCAAATAATAGTTTAAAAAAAGTGTTTACGTTTTAAACAATCCTCATTTAAGTGATTTTTGCATTCCATATTGGCTACTTTCCATTAGCGACTCAGAACGACCACGTTCTCGACCGCGATTTTTCCCGTTCCACTTGCTTGCTGGTTACAATCGTAAACCCAAGTGGAACGGTTATTCAACCACCTCTTGACATGGGTCCTTGTGAGCGTTGTATGATCGAAAATGATGACGTCATTACCGACGTTTTCGCCATGACTACAACGACCGGGGTCGTCTTGTGGAACGGTAAACGCAGCATTTTGGGCGTTGTAAGCTACTAATGAAACGCGCTGATTGTCAAACAACGAAGTATTTGTAGCTGGCCAAGAAGTCACATTTTATTAAGCAATTGAGATTCAACACAGAAATAAACAAATTTTGGTTTAATACTAAAAATAGTGATTAATTCACGCATATAAAACTGAGGGATATTTTTTCTTTTAATCTACATAGTCAAGTGTGGTACCGTTAGTTGAGTCTTGTACTTAAAATGGTGTTGAAAAATCATACCTAAAGATGTTTCTAAATTGATGTTTTTTTTTATTCAATGGATGTGAATCCGCTTCCAAAGTGGTAAAAAGTAACTGTAACTTCATCTTAAAAAATATGTTCAAAGAGAATTGATTTAAACAAGGTGTGTGAAGAGACAGTACTCACATGACAAAAACTAAGTTGTTGACAGTTACGAAACCCTCCACTTTAAGTGAACTACCACGGCCTTGGTTGATTTTTAACAATTTTAAATGAAGTAACTGTCAAAAACCAACATGAGTCTAAATCGATGGATAAAACATTGTAGGTACCAACGAGTACATTTCTCCCCTCGTTGCAATAATTTAATACACAGACCTATACATAGAATAATACAGACATTTGACCTTGGTTCGGTCCCTGGTAACCTAGCAACCAGCTTTGTACTCAGATCCCCTAGTCTAATCTGAAGATAATCATACATATAGACCCTACAGTCCTGCGTTGTGAAGTTAGGAATGATCTGAATGTGCCATGGGGTAATTTTCGCCTGATCACATTAATTGTAATAACATAAATAAAATAGATAATAATATATAAAACACTTATTTTTTTAATTCAATTGATTAATATGCTATGTAGGAAAAACTGTTTATTTACATTGACTGTAAAATATTTATTATATTTTAAAATAAGTTTTAAGTCTTGATTTTTGGCAACAATTCGAAGGATAAAGTTTTGCTATTTATTTTCGAATAAATATTAATATTTATAATAGTGAAAAATATATCACTGTAAAATTCTTCATAATATAATCCTAACGTGTAGATAGTTACGGATAAATAAGTTTATGGAATTCTAGTTCGTATAAAAATAAAAAAATCATTTTATTTTCCGTAAAGCTCAGTTAGAGTAGAATAGAATATTCTTTATTGCACACAAGAAAATAATAATACACATGAATTAACAATCTTATAACTAGTACAATCGGCGGTCTTATCGCTAACAGCGATTTCTTCCAGACAACCTTCTGGATATAATTTTACATTTCTAATAATGGGTCGGGTATTTAGTGCGCATATTTTAAAATATATACAATCATATATATACATATATTAATAGTAAGTAAAAAATACACATTCACATTTGCAAATTAGATGCAATTTCATTAATTATTAAATAAGGAAAGAGACAGATATTTCAAAAAACTTAATAAGCATGGCTGTGTGTGTGTGTGTGTGTGTGTGTGTGTGTGTGTGTGTGTGTGTGTGTGTGTGTAGAAGTTAAGTCGACTGCCTAGCTACTTACGTATGTATGACTTTAAAAACATTTTTAATAGAACCTAGTTTAAATACAAACTTTCGCACTTGAACATGCAGATGCTGTATTTTTATTACTGACATATTCAATAACTACCGAAGAGTAATGAAATTCTATAAATTAATAACTGCTTTCTGAGCTCAAGAAAAGCCTCGTCCATTCGTGTTAGCCTTCCAGGTTTTTCCATGGAAGGCGCCTGTTCCGGCCTAGCAACTGCGTCGTTTCAATCCCCCCTGCAAATTCACTATACAATCGTACCGATGAATTTGTGGAATCTTATTCATATATTTCTAAAATGTATGTTTGTAGTCGAATAGATATATATGTAAAAATAAGTTTGTATGTTCTTTTTTCACCGATTTGGAAATAGTGTAGATTATCATGAAGTTTAGTAGGTAATATGTGCTTTAAAGGGGATGATCGTAGGATTTTTCTAAAAAATGGAAAGTTTATTCAAGGTAGAGACCCAACATTTTTTATTGCGCGTGTGTGTTTTCAATAATGGGAGTAAACATGGAATATTTTTTTATTTCTGAAACCTGTACGATTTGGCGGAAGCTTGACTTGTGATCTGTTATTGTGCACACATTTTTTTATGTATGACATTGATTTAAATAAACAACAGTGGCGGGATTTTGACTATTATGAAAAAAGAATCGTGGGTGTAGTATGAAATGTCACCTTATTAGTGAAAAGTGAATTTTAGGCTGTTGCGAAAACTCCGTCATTTGCATCAATCAGATCCACAAACAAACTGAAAATGGGTTTAACAAATAAAAAGGGAGTATTGATAAGACTGATTAAAAAGGTCTAATAATAACAAAAATCGTATAATCAGTCAAACCAAAATCCCCAGGGCCCCCAAACTACTTATATCACTGACACAGTGAACCGTTGAACGATATACACACCTTATGCGAAAAGCAGCCATTTTTGTTCTTACAGCACACTCTCCCTGTGACACACTTGATGTTTCCCCCACTGCAATTACTTCCCCTATCGCTTACCCCACACTGTAATGCCTAGGTCGTAGCTAGACCTAGGTATGTAGCTGGTGCGGATTTGCGAGGGGAGCGTTAAAAGGGTTCTGGATTCATGTGATATAAAATCGTATTCAAACAAGGAAATTTTGCTTAGTTGATGTTATGTTGTAAAAGATATATTTCACAGATTAATAAATTGTATTGTTTTTAATTGTAAGTTAGTGATATACAATGTAGAATCTAAAATTAAATAACAATCTAGACTATCCTCATCCTATACTAGTTGAAGACAAGCTAATAGCGGGTTGAAGCTCCTTTTCTATACCAGGGAAAATCCGTTTGAGGACTAAGTCGCGACAAGGGCAGTACCTTTGGGGGATAATTCGACTCCCATGTGTGGGATTCGCCAGATCGGGAGTGGCACTTGCATGCCCAGTCAAAACTGGTACCAAGCTATTGCCACTCCCCAGTTAAGGATACCTACTAAACCCCTGGGTATTCACCGTCCTTCGCCTTATATGACCTAGCCTCTCCGCAGCCCTGGCAGCCCTGGCAAGCGTGGGCCTCACGAGGCCACTTCCACCGCCGGGGGACTTCCTTTTATCCCACAGATTGAAGTTCCTGGCCTAATGCCATAATTTATTTTGTTTTGTCTCATATTATCTTATTAGCTGACTCGTGCCTACTTCGCTTGGCATCATTAAAAATACACATGCACCCACGCACACAGGGATGCAAGCACGCATATCAAGGTTTAATTAATCTTTGTAGCCTTTAATTAATTCATAAACACAGAAAGCACTCGCAGTGCCCTCGAATTTGCACAATTCTAGTGTGGAACGCTATGCTCTAGCATATTTGGCAGGCGTTCCCGTGTCCACTTCTCCTGGAGTAAAACATTTTTAATTTTTGATTTATTAATCACAATCAAATATAGCTTGTGTTACTCGGGAATGATGTAGTTCTAATGGTGAAATAATCTTTAAAATCGGATCTGTAATACTGGCGATTATCCCGAACATCCAAGCTCACAAAGTTTACCTCATTATAATATTATAGATATAGATTATTATAAGACTTGCGCAGAAGGTTTACCGATGAACCATAAAACACCCCTCCGGCTTCCTACGACTGAGACCGAGGCTTGTCTAAGTAGTACTAAGAACTAGACGACCACGGTCGCGGTTGTAGGAAGCGGGAGTTACAATCGGCGAACCTTCTGCGCACGACTTATACATATATAAGTACTAAAGTTTTACAAAGATAACGATTTTTGAAATTCGTAAACATTGTTGACAGTCAAAATTTAAAATGCATGACTAAATTCATCAAAGCGTTTTTACTTCCTTGTTAAAAAGATATACCGGCCGCCGTTCACGTTCCGCGATTTTAATGAATATTCCAGTCAACCGTACAAATTGGAAGTCACCTAAACGAGTGTCCATTAAAAGGAATTCAACATCCAGCTTCAAATTAACTTCTGGCAAAAGTTTACCCTCAAAATAATTAAGGATTCACCACAATTATCGCCGCAAAATCAAACATCGTTTGATCGTTATCTGAAAACCTTTACATATAATAAAACATCTTAAATGTTAACAGATAAGGCTTACTTTTGTATGCAGTCTTGCACTTAGACAGTTTTGTGTAGAAATTTTAATAACCAAGAGGGCGTAACCTAAAGTTGTGCTTTTACCTTTTTGTGAAATCACCAAAGGGAGCCACGGCGATAATTATAATTATTTACCAATTGTGAGCAAAGTTCTATTGAATGGCTCTCAGTAATTGCCAGCCCCTAAAGTATCGCTTAAGAATGTGCAAATTTCAATAGGAAAATCTCGAGTTAATAAAAAACGAATTTTCGAGTCAACCTCTTTTAACTTTCGACAAAATTATGTCTAATTTCTTACATGAACAAACAGTCAAGTGTTAATAAATATTCAATTTAGGTGTTTGCGTGAAGAAGAATATCCTCAGGAATACTGGTGGTATAAATATGAAGGAGTTGTGTTTAGATATGAGCTCTTTCTTCCGAACCTTGGAATGATCGGAGCATTATGAAATTCAGTACGTATCATTTGCTTTAAACCAGGTTTAACATGGATACTTACCTAAACGTGGGATGGTTTTTACGGAATATAAATCCGAAGATTTAATAAATCTTAACTAAAGATGTTATGTTTAATATTGTTACGACCTAGACGCCGACAAAAACAAATTCACACCTGTAGAAACATATTTTATTACCATTCGGCATTTGGACTTCTTTTGTTTACCTTGTGTAAAAAATTTGTGATTAGAAAACAGCCAATTGTTGTATTGTTATCTTTTATGGCAGTCATTAACCAGGTGTGTCGGATTAAGTCGACTTAAATACGAGGACATTAAACTGCGCAGTATAAAACGATGACCTGATGGAGGAGGTGGCAGTCAAGCGATAACCACGAGCGAAGCAAGACGTGTATACTACAATCGGGAATCTTTTAGTGACGGACTTTGCGCGTTCTTTCCGGAATTACGACCTTCTGCATTACGTTTGGACATGTTGTGTTCGGTTTTATTTGTACCTGTGTTATGCGTGTGTGTATAGTTCTATAGTAATTCTAACGGCATTTTAATTAGAGTTTCGCGACTCATAAAATTATATATATCTATTGATATAAGACAAATGAAGAAGAATGTACACATGGTATGAATAGCACAACTCGTTACTAATAGCCTTATCTCCTTCGCGATAAACATGAAGAATTTGAATGTTCTTTTACACTCTTGCAAGTATCTAATGTAGGGGTGAACAACATAATCAATCATAACCATATCTTGCATGTTATCGTTCGCGTCTTTATTTAGCTTAAAGTATGAAATGAAAACGTCACACTCGATGGCGTTTCGACAGATCTATCAATCAAAAGGTCGCTACGACGGGAGTCCTTGGTAAGAGCTTGTCAAATCTTATCTGTAGATTGGGCCAACGGAGCGCGTAATAGCTATTTACCTGCTGCCAACCCATGTTCCACGGATTATCTCTTCTTTCATTCGATTTTGATTCTTTTTTAAGATACAACGCGGAGTAGGGGTCGTTTGTTCCGATCATGTTCCAAATACGCATTTGATTTAAAATGTATTCGGGGGATGATGAAATTGGTGCGTTTATAAACTTATTTCATTTATTTCTCCTTGGAATCTTTGACTTTTGTTTTGATATCGGAATGGTGACATGATATTGGCATCCATTATTTACTATATGTTCTATATAGAACCTGTTTTACGTTAAATTTACACAGTGGTGTACCTAGTTGAATTGAATTTGTTTTAAATTCCCGAGTTTTTAATTATATATATAGCAGTCGAAAAACCTTTATCGACTCTAACGTGAAGTTAGGTGTTTGTAATTATAGAGTAACTATATGATAGAAGTAGTCAATAACCGGACATGGAGTATTCTTTTATGAAGTAAACGGATGTTGGAAAGTATATAACCGGGTATCAATGTAAAGGAATTTATTATCATGAATATCAGAGATTGAGTAACCGGAAATCGGAGGTTAATACGGATGACGGATGTTAATTCTATGAAGAAAGTAAAACTAAAGTAGCGCGCCTTGAGGACCTTAAGTAAACGATGTCCAGGTAGAGAGAGGACAGTCTACAGGAGTAGTCCACAACCAGCAGTGTACATAGTACCACGTAGAAATAAAAAAGATAAAGTTTATTGAGGTTTTTTTTAATGTTTTTTAAATAAGTATAAAAATGTATTAGATTTAAGGTTAACGAAGTAATCTGATTTGGTACTATTCATAATTAGGATAATATTCTTTTGTTAAATATTGCTATTTACGTTAATTCAATGTTCATCCTTGATTACAGGTGATGGTTGATATGAGCAGTCATTTATCTTAGTAACTTGTACAGTGGTTTTTTTTTATTTTATTAATGCATTAATATAGTTGAAAAACTGATCTTTCCATATATGCTTATTTGATATGTCTTAGAATCATCGTTATGTTTTAAACGAAAATGTTGATAAACTGTCCGAGGTAGAACAGGTTACCCCTATATACTGCAAGCCTTTCAAAAGATAAAATTGTTACTAAAAATTAATCAGGTACGGTTTCTGTGTTATCTACTAAACTACTCGTGTATTGATAGACTTCCTAGGTTTTATTCTTTACGAAATTTTTGATATTACGCATCATTTTAATTTAGTAGGATAATTAGTATGTCTATTAAATTAATATTTTTTGTAACCACTTGTAGTTATAGTATTGAACAATACCTACATGTTAATTTTTTTTCATAAACTTGATATATGATATAATTTGTGGATTATTAGTTGAATGTTATGGGATTTAAGCTAAGTATATACTAGTTAAAAATGCTCAGTGTATTCATAATATACTATTTTTGATAAGAGAGCTGCAATAAAATATCAGTGAAACAGTAATTGTTCTGGTACACATTAAATATTACACAAACGTATCGTATGTTCAGACCCTCACCCGAGATTACCACTAATTTTCGCCCTCAAATAAAGTATACCTCTGTAAAGTTATCAACAAGACTGGAACCTCACAAATAAACCGAATAAGGGGCTGTACACACTGACATTTGCAATACTAGAGTAATAATATTATGCTAGCGTAATCTCTCGGTTACTAATCTTTACTTCGGAGCTCAAAGACTAATTTTCTACCTTTTAATTTTTAGGTCTTCAAGGATAAATCCAGAGGTTGCATAAGAATGTTTAAAATATATGTTGATGATTTGCACACTACTTGTATAAGGCATTGAAATAAAATCAGAAAATATATTGGAACTAATTCAGAATCTACCATTAATGGAAGTGTAAGTAGTGGAACCGATAATACAAGTACTTCAGTTTTTTTTTTTTTTTTTTTTGAGGCGAGGAAAAATGCTGACCGATTTACGCACTCTCAGGGCCGTCACTAGGAAACGGCGCGCATCCACCGGGGGCGATAACGCTAGCAATAGTATGCTTTATTTGCGCTTCGTCCGCGATGGCTTGACACTGAGGAGTGTGGAAGACTCAGAGCGATGCCGCACGGGCGAGCAACCTCAATACCCACTAAAAAACCTCTCCTCCCGTCGACCCTGCGCTTTGTTGTGAAGGAAAGACTGAGATATAGAACATAGTTACGCAACAGTCGATCCAGCGCAATAAAGTGCCTGGAGTGTGCCCTGGGAGAACACACCCCACTTCGAAACGGGGGCAGATGAATCCCTTGCGTTGCCTAGTAGCAAGGGGCCCCTCGTACCGGAACCTAACTCAGGGAGGGAAGTAATGCGCGTACCTGCCTCTCCGGGTGCTAGCTGAAGGCCGGCGACCTCGGGTGGAGACATTAGCACGCGCTGCAGGACTTCGCTCCCTATCCCTTTCTGCGGCCTCTTTTAGAGACATTACCGCCTCACAGAAAGAGACCGCAGACTCCCAGCGGTCGTCGCTGTGCCACATGGCCGTTACCAAGTCGCCAAGCGATCGGACGGCTCCTACGTGTGTCTCGAGCTCGAAACGCTGAGGCGTCCATGCAGCGCACTCAACAAGCGTGTGTAACGGCGTATCGGGTGCGCCGCACTGGCGGCAGTCCGGGGAAGGCAAGCAGCCCACAATGCGAAACAGATACTGGTCGAAACAACCGTGTCCGGTCAGTATCTGAAGTACTTCAGTATTGCAGCAACCCGTGACATCACCGTATCCTTCTTCTTCGATATCCGTCTCCTTGTCGCGACCACCAAGTCCGCAGATTCTGTCACATCCGGATTCACTTGAACCGTATGCTGACGCGGAAATCATTGCTGACCGAGATATTGAACCCATCTCTTCTGGTCCTGTAATTGCAGAGGGAGGAGACGGAGCAACTGAGCAATCGGAAAATGTTGCAGACATAACCTCCAGTCCTGCTAATGCGGCTGCTGACGCTAATTTGCCAACAGAAACCACTAGTGGGAGCCAAGAGTATTCCCTAAGACCGAGAGAGGTAATTAATTATAAGACGTTTTTATATTTACGTTGATATTTGTATTTTATAGGTCTGTAGAATAACATGGGAAGAGTGTAGTGCACATAAGTCACACACACAGGGCACAGTAATCATATTCCATCAGAAATGAAATTATTCACATCAAAAATTTAGTGCTTCTTGATGTTGAGCCCATTACATCAACATACATATATAGAAATATATTAAGGGACGCCGAACTTCAGAAAAATACAATGCACGATATCAATATTCCTCTTTCACTTTAAACCTCTAAGCACAATTTCAATTATCAACTTTACACTTCACCTTAAACTTTACAGGCACGTAAACCGCGGTCGAATAATCGTTCCTGAGAAACACTAGTTGTTTTTTTTATATTTTTTCGCTAAAACCAACTAACTCGACATAAGCGGTCGGTATCTCAGGTGGCGCCATCTTTAAACAGCGAAGCTTTTGCGGGAACAAGGCTTTCATAACAATACAACTACCTACTTATTTTCATAACTGTCCAAGTCTCGCATGCATTTATTTACATAGTGTTATATAATCTCCTAAATTATGGCTTCATTCTATGAGTAATTTTAACAAATGTAAATATTAGCTCGTATGATGTTTCCTATAAATACATATTAACTGCCATATATTTTAGGATGCCAACAGTAGGAACTCATTATTTTTATTAATTATCATCGCAGCGTTTCCATACAAAAGCTTCTCCAATTCATAAAGAGTCCAATGTTTCAATTTTTTATATAAAATTCAATTACAAGGTATATTGTATATATATGTATCTATTTCTCAATATGTTTACAGTAATGTATAATGCAATCTAATACAATAAAGAAAATTTAATCCAAGGAGACTTATTATATTACATTACGCGTTCTATATTTAATCCTTGAAGATTAAGTTGAATGAATACTGAGTCTACAGCACCTTTATCTATAGGTACGATTTCTTCATTTTATTCAAATTATGAGGAAAGTACTTTAAGGCTATAAGTAAAATTTAAAACTACTTCATGACCTGTACATCAAATCAAAAATTTATTAATAATAACTTGAAATTCAACTCGAATGTGAAACGGTCTTTTGCAAAGTCTAATGGGTCGCAAGGGTCCTCTTCTTTAATGGCCACTCGTAAATTGGACGAAAATAATTAAAATCGCGCGAGCCCGTACAGACGTCGACCAAAACATGGCCATTAGGAAAGTGGATTCGGATAGCACAAAAGGGTTTTCCGTTCGATAAATAAAGCAAAGGATCGTTTGGGTACTACGTGGTGAGTGTGCAACGCGAAACACTATTTCGTAAAAAGGGAATACAGGTCAATCTATTTTAGCCAGTGTTTACTACTATTACCCTATTAATTATTATTAACTATATAATAACTTATCGTCTTGATACTGGTCAAGTTCTACAAAAGTATTCAAACTACATAGACAATAATGATCTTCTATCATAATTATTGCGCTTTGCAAGTTATCTAGTTCCATGAATCCAATTATGATTTACTTCGCGTAATTAGTACAACCTACACATGTATCCAACTTTAGAATATATAGACTATGGCCCGCTAAGTATAATATATCATCTGGCTGGAAGTTCGTCTCTTTGGGTAGAGAGAAGAACAACATCACGTACACTCTTTGTTTCCCTTTACTCTTTGGTATATACTAAACGCTTACGATCACCACGCGATTTCCTATCATTTAATTCAAAGCCATGTGAATTATCATATTTGCTGCTTACTTTAACTATTAAACGCGTATATAAGATGTTTTGAATTAAAACTGGTTTTCTAAGATCCAGATTGACACTTCTTCAAGATAACTAATTACCGATAAAAATACTTTCTCCACGCAGGAACGTAGAAAGAATACAATTTCCTGCGGCTAGGTGGCCCGTCGTTTGAGGCGACATAACAACTCACAGCCAGGTTGCAGGGAATTTGTCCGACTAGATGGCCTGGCCTAAAGTATTCCACCAGGGTAACCTTGAGTTATGTTCCGCCATCAATGGCCAGGTTCCAGTCTCCCGTTATAGAGCAACAGCGCATTTGTAGCATCTTTGTTGTAGCAAATGTCCAAAGGCGATGGTAACCACTTTCCACCAGGTAAAAAAAAATCATTGGTTTTCGTTCAAGATTTTATAGTAAACATGAAATACTTAGTTAGCAATATTTACAATATTTTGGAGACATTCTTTTCATAAGCCTTTCTACGATCTTGCCGTAGCATCTGAAGTTTCAATGGCACTATCAATAATATTATTTTAATATAAACAATATATTATTTTTTAAATTTATTATGCCTGCCAACTACTGACACATTGATATGCTTAAATTAAATATACATGTTAATGGTCTTATACTAAATGTACAGTCTCTTACAGGCAAACATAACTTGCTTAATATAAGGAAAATATACTAAAAAATAAATTAGGGTAAAACGTTTGAATTAAGTTTTATTAATTAGTAGTGAGTGAATGTATTACTTAAATTTGTATAAGGAGTCATGATGTATGTCTATACTGTTTATATTATTACATAAGCTACATATACGAGGAATAGGCGAGTTTAAACCAAGAGCTGTTTTGAGTAATGGCGGAACAAAGGGATTGATATGATTACACGGAATCTTGGTAGGGGCAGCAAAATGTAAAAATTCTAAAAGTAAGCAATCTACTTTATTTCTGACAATTTTGAATAGAAAAATAAAATCCAGAAAATGTCTACACAATGACAAGGAAAACTTTTTATTTAATTTTTAAATTACGTATTTTAAAGTGTCGTAGTACAAAGTCTTGTTACAAAAGATATGTAATATATTTTGGGAAAATGGAGTTGATAGTAAATACTGGTAGTGTCCGAGCCAGTCGTAAACCATCGTCCACCCTCCACTTAGTGAGATTAAATTTGAATGCCCGCTGTAAAACAAGATGACCGTTTTTCTAGCAATTTTAAACGACAATAAAATAGTAACACTTTCAATCATTGACGTGTTTGATGGACGAAATGTAATAAAGGAATTTATTTCAATCGTAAAATTGTTGAAAAAATATATCGCGATCAAAATTATTTATACTTCATTTGATCATAAATGGATTTGACGGATTGGGAATCTACGACCGTGAAAAACATTAATATACTATTTTATGTTTACACATGGATATGGATTGTAAGCAGAAGTCAACATGTTTCATTACAATGGTGGTGGTAGGGCATCTGCCCTACTGGACGGCTACCACGCCTGGTCTAAAGTATGTCGCCATAACAACCTTGAGTTGTGTTCCGACATGAGTGACCAGGTTCCAGTCTCCCTTAAAAGAGCAGCAGCGCGTTTGTAGCACCTTGTGTGTTGCGAATATACATAGGTGATGATGACTGCTTTCCATTAAGTGGGGCGTCTGCCAGTCTGCTGAACTGCTGGAATAAAAAAATATTACAACACAAAATATCAAACTAATTACTTAATATAATACATTACCACAGCGCAACACATATTATATAGTCAAATACTGGCTGACATAAGAATAGGATATATATGTCAATAGAGGACCGAATTTTTTTAACGGACATGTTAACTAAAGAATAGCAGTTGCTAGTGACTTGTTTGAAATCTTCAATACACAGTCAGTGGATTTAATCTCTATTAGAGTAAACAATTCACACTTCTTTTCTCTATTTTTATGGAAATCAAATAAAAATTTAAATAAAGACGAGCACGAAAAATTTGATTACCCCTAATTAAGTTAATGTGTCATTAGTGCAGTATGGATGCGGCTAGAAACATTCAGTCGGCCAATGAACATGAAACAATCATCCGAATAGGAGGGGTGAAAGTTGCTAGCCCATTCGAACAAACCTGGGCTAATTTCAAAATCATTATCTTTCCACTGTTAAGGTTTTCACTATAGTATCACATAACGAATTAATTAAACTGTAAAATCAGCAGAAAACATAAAAAATGCAAAGAAAGTACGTTTTTTAAGATAAGTGTATGATGTTTGAGCTAATATTTAAAAAAAACTTTTTTTTATTAACTTTTACGTGAACAACCATTAATTTTAGTACAAAGTGCTTTACTTAATTTTCTCCATTCACAGTTTCAGCTCAACTACAATTTCATTCTCACTAACAAAATATTTGCGGTTGTCTGTCTTTATGTATATACAATTAAGATTTACCATATTCAAATTTCACATTGCGATCAATACAAACTCCTAAAATTTTGACAGATATGAGAAATTGATTTTCAATTCCGCTACACATTTTCATGTTATTTTAGAGAAATTGTCCTTAGATACACAGGAAGAACATAATATTTATTCATTTTAACTACTGTAAGAATTCCTCCACATAGCCTTAGAAGAGGTATAAATTTATTTGATATAGGCTGGTAAACAGTATTTTGGCAGAGCCTTTCTCAGATTCTACCAAAAAAATTATAAATATCTTGCATACGCCGCCTAATTTAAATATAAAATATGTTAACTGTTAAGGCGACATAGTCAAGTTGTTGCTAAGCCTTTAGGAAGAATGAAAAAAAAAGAATTCCTAAGTACACGGAATCAAGTATAGATGTTTCAAATCTATTAATTTCGTAATGAATCTTACAAAAGTACATTTGTCATGTCTCATTTACTTAAATACGTCATCTCTGAAATATTTCCTTGCACTATTTTTTAATATCAATAAGTCCCGGTCATGGAGGACAACAATTAAACATGTGTATAATAATCTCAAATTATTTTCATGTCCTTTTCTTGTTAAGGTTTCATAGCCATACCACGACTCGGGAAACGTAGCGTAGGAGACACTCCGACCCGGGGGATCGACGACCTACATAAGGTGGCCGAGAGGGGCTGATGAGGAACGCGGGAGACAGGGACATGTGCGTAGACTTGGGAGGCCTGCGCCCAACAGTGTAAACTGATTGGCTAAAGAAGAATGCAACTTGGCGAAGAAGGAATCCTTATGCAACTTAACGTCCATCCGTCCATTTGTCACATCCTCAGTAGTTGACAAACTGCGATTAATATTTTTTGAAATATTTCTGCCAATAATAGCCGCTGTAATCATCAGAGAACGTAATATATAATTCATTTGGGTCTTTAAGCGGGAAATTACAAACAAAAATTCAACCAAACTCACTAATCATCTATACTAATATTATAAAGAGGAAAGATTTGTATGTTTGTAACTAATAAACTCATAAACTACTGGACCGAATTCAAAAATTCTTTCACCATTAAAATCCAACATTATTCATGAGTAATAGATTTTTTTAAGGCAGGCCAACGTCTTCCGGTACCGCTAGTTTTATATAATTTGTCTTAGTTATATTATTATAAATTTTTAAATACTTAATATTATTATTAATTATTAGTAAGCATAGTTATGTCAAAATATACATATATTAAATAATTATTACAAAGAAGGAAACCTAGCCCAGGCTATCAAAGTCAATCGGTAAGGTTCCCAGAAGGCAGGCTACGCTACCGCATTAGATAGCTATACTGATCCGTTGATGGAGGTAGGAACCATTTTATATTATGATTATTTTAGCAATACACAAATAGGCCTAAGAATATCGTAAGCAACACCACAGGTGAAGACAAGTAAAGGACGTAAATCTGGATAACAGTGCTTTTCATCGGTGTATGCTATAGAAGGCGAAATTAATTTGTTTTTCTTACAATGGGTCGTCTAGACAACCGATATAACTTAACTTTCACTTAGTAGTTTGCTGACATTAATGGCTAAAGCTGTAACGTTGAAACAACACTTGTTTATCATATTAGAGGTGCCCGGTGAGATTTTGACAATAACTCTGTATTAATTTTTGATATCCAGACTTTTAAAAGATGAACAGATTTTTAGGATTCCATAAGCACTTTGGAAAAAGTGAATCCTTTGTGAAATCATTGCGTAGTATTTTTTAAAGTTTTTGTGACTAGTACACATAATTAAATCTACGTTAACGATTTTAAACGCGAAATTTCATTTAATTTTTATTTCGAAGTTTCAACTACTTTTCCCATAGAGTAAAAAAAAATCATAAACCAATATTAAAATTTAATAACTAAAATGAACAAGTTGCGGGAAGTCTAAATCATTATTTTAAGATTAATTATTGTTATCGTCTTGCGTGATCGCGGCTATTGAAAAGTGGTCGAAACGTCAAAACAAAAAAAAAAAAAAATGCCGCGCTTAAAACTGTTAAAACGTAACCTTTACTTTATGGTCGTTCATAAGTTTATCAGTCTGTCCGTCTGTCTTTGTGTGTTACAGAATATTTGTCGTAAACTTCTTTCATCTATGAATTAAATTCAAAAGGAATATGTAGCCTACATACGGTGGTACTACTACATATGGTACTTGAAAGTCATGTAGTGGAATCGTGAAAATAATGAAAACTATGGGTGGCCGCGATACATGTAGGTCGTAGCTAAAGATTAAAATAAAATATATTTTCTGCCTTCATTAGAAAAAATAGTTTCATATTGAACTTTTTGACTAAGTAATTAGGTGGCCAGATATGAGCTTCCAAAATTATGAAAATATTGACCTCAAATTTTAAAAGCCGGGTGCAGGAATCCTGAATACTTTCCACTAAAGAGTATTTTTGGGTTATTTTGGATGAAATGTTTTTTTGTTTCCGTAGCAAAAACAGAAAACTTAAAAAAACCCAAAAAACTTACAATTTTTTTTCTTTTTAGATGCTACTCGGTTCATATAAATGGAATTTGTTAGGAACATGATAAAATAAAATATTTTTTATGTTTTGAACAAGTGGCCTCGCCTAAGAGTTCAGAACAGAAAAATGGTAGCGCCTATTGCCTCAGGCATTAATTCTCAACATTTTTTTTCCGCGACCCATAAGAAAACTAAAATATCGTGCAACGTTTTTACGACAAAACTAAAAAAATATTTTAATGAATAATTTATTTATAAGTGTGCTTGAATTGAATCTTTTGTATATAGGTCTTAATTTTATAACAGACTGCGACCCCTTTTAATAACAGTTGGGACCCCCTGGTTGAGAGACGATGGCCTAACCTACCATGCCAAGAGATAGAGAAGTACTAGTTACAATGATACTTAATTTAAACCAAACGTTAGAAACATAAATAACTACATTATAATGACTATATCATAATTAAACGACTTACGTATTTAAATCGGCATTAACAATTTTGAACCTGTTCTTTATATTGCCCGAGTTGTTGAAAGTGGCGCTGTCTTTCTAGTTAGGTTATAAAATAAACTGTGTTAAGGAGAAACAGCATACAAAACTCCGATAGGATGATACTATATGGGGGGACGGCTACTCAAAATGTTAAAGTCCATGTTTTATGTTATATATGTAAATGATGTGATAGTAAGTTATAGATAGATAGATAACACTTTATTGCTCACCAAAATAAACAAATACAGAAACAAAATGCATAATTACAATACTTCTTGGCAAAACGTTAAGTCATGTGTTTATATTATGCATGTATTGGTTTGTCTATATTCTATAGTATGTTGGTTTGTGTATATTCTGTAGTATGTTGTGTGTATGGTACATTATATTATATTATTTTTGCTACTGTTATTCTAATAATTTTTCTGTGTCGTCATAACTACTGTTTTGGAGAAATGTTCGTAGTGATTTTTTGCATTTTGCATAAATTAGGTCATATTATAGATTGGACATTTAGCATTAATTCGATTGTAAAGTGCAGGACCAAGATAAAAATAGAACTTTTTAACGAATGAAAAGTTTATATTGGGTAATACACAAATTAGTACTAGGAACTTCTAGGTAAATAAGTTCTTTTCTACAAGTACCTAGACAAACCCAATTCTTGAGAGTTAAACTGTTGTGTTATGCATAAAAATATGTAGTGGTGTCCCATTATCGTTAATATTCATCGTTAAAACTAAAGTTAAACCGTTTTAACGTCTTATTAAAGGGTTCTAAAATTTTATGCCGGCTCGGAACTTTACTAGACTTGTTTAATTAAAAACGCTCTCGGAATAATCAAGATGGTTTTAATATGTTTACAACGCGACGTTATTAACATCGTACATTTATTAAAATGGCTTTCTTTGTTACCTTGTTTTATAGTGGAGACACGTAAACTATTAGTTCAGAAAACTAGAGCTACACACAACTTTGCTTGGGTGAATAATACATTTTCATCATCATCCCAGCGTTAAATCCCGGTTGCGTTCGAGGCGTCTGCCTTTCTACTTTTTCTTCTCCACTTCGTGCGGTCTTCAGAATCCCTATTTGTGGGACCATTGTTACGCATGTCGTACTTTATGACGTCAGGCAGGCCCTGTCGAAGGGCTATCCCTTCGACAGGGACCTGGCAGTGGCTTTGTTACCCACGTAAGTAGCCGGTTTCTGTAAAACGTGGCCATACCAACGTAGGCGACACTCTTGCAGTTTATCCGCTATGGCACGGATATGGTGGCTGTCGCGGGTGCAAGAGTTTCTAACGCAGTCCTTCCACGTGACTCCATACACCCACCGCAGCATATCTTGGCTTATTTTTCAAAACTAAATTTAAAACCATTTTTTAAAAAGTTGTTTAATACCATATTATAAGACAATTAAAATTTGAAATCCACACGATTTTGCAGTAAGCCGTTAAATTAATAGAAACTTTATATTTTACATAAAGAAAATGAAGCAACTTAAAGTGAAACCAACGGGCGTGTTTGAAATGTTCAAAATAACGAGTGTTTCGCAACAGGATGGCATCTCACAAAGTATCGTTTGATGGTCGTAAAAGCATCCCTTAACGACGGTCAGATCTCGCCCTTAGCCCCGCCTACCCCTGTAGAACAGCTTTTATGCGATGTACCGTCTTAACCCCAATAATAAAATGCGGGTTGTAAATAGATAATAAGGGTGGAATAAGCGGCAGACGCCATTAAAGGCGCCATCCTATAGCTCCTCGAGTACTGCTATCTAAATGCGCTAATCGACATTGCGTAGCCTGATCTTGACAACACACGTCGCGAATTTAACTCAGTTCTAGGTATGACGAATATACAGTATTTTTAAGGGAAGCTATTGTTACTATATATTTTATTGTATTTAGGGAGCTTACAGATGTGATCTTAAAATCTAAGATATTGTTACAATTTGGGTCACCTGCATATCTGTAAACAAAGCACATTTATTTCCTGCCGGCGTTTGAGCTAATAACATTGAAACTATTTATGACTGTCTTCTTTTTTGACTTTGTGTTTAAAATTTGTGATTGGAAAAAAACAGCCCATTGTGTATTGTAATTTTTATGGTAGTCATTAGTCAAGTGTGATTCTTGGAAATCTCAGTCCACGCGGTCAAGCAGACATATTGTATTTGTACAGTATAAAGTACACATAATCCAATTTATTTAATTTGTTGAATTCGTTGAGTGTAATGACAAAGAATGAATAATAGGGTAGGGTAAACTGTACCATTATTGACATCTAGTCAATTTATTAAAATATAATTATTATAGCCGTTGGCATTATTATACAGCTTATTAGAACTATACAAACACGTATAACACGGGTACAAATATAACCGAACACAACAAATCCAAACGTTACGCAGGAGATCGTAATTCAATAAAATGCGCAAAGTCCGTCACTATTGGATTCCTGAATGTACACACGACTCGCCTTGATCGTGGTTCTCGCTCAACTCAATCTCTCCATCATGCCGTCTTTTTATACTACACAAATGGAAATGAATCCGCAACACATGGCTAATGTTGCTAATGAGCGATTACAATAGAACAATGGGCTATTCTCCACAATAATTAGAAACGTGTGCTAATAAATAAGCGAACAAAAGAAGACGATCATAAAAGGATTACAATTAGTTCAAATGCCGACGGGTAATAAATGTGCTTCTACAAATCTGTACATGGAATTTGTCTTTGTCAGCGCCTAGGTTGTAACAGTAGGATAAACCACCACTTTTAAAAGCCTCTAAACTACGAATGAAGACGACGTAACAGGTCATCTTTATTTCACCTTTTGACATTTTCTATATAAAATTCCATTTGAATGTCCATAGTTAATTTATTAAACTAAACAGATATTAAATTTGTCTCCTTCAAAATTCTTATAAATAATTTATGACTCAAAATGTATTATAATAACTCAAGAGCCCTAACTCATTTAAGTAAGCCTTTTGGTACCTACATATACGACATCATCTAATAATGTGGATAAAATAGTGTCTGTGGCGATTACAATGCGAGACTCGTATCAGGTAATCGAGTTAGTGCGGTCCGCTCGACGCCGATCATTACAGTACTATACCATATTATAGTAGTATAGCGTAAATGCGAACACGTATGCACCGCAGATATAAAATTCAACAAGAAGTATTAATTGATTTCGTGACGATAAAGCTGAATGACTTATTAGAAATTAATGTTTATTTAGAGATGATGAATGCTCCATTGTTTTTACACTAATTAAGCATTTAATAGAAAACACGTTAATTTCTCATATTTACTCGATGACCAACTTTCGTTGAAAATGTGTTTTTTGTTGTAGTTTGTTAATAAGTATTCCTACTTAGAATTTTTTCAAAATTTTCTTCATTTAGAAAATACTGGAATAATTGTAAGTGGAAAACATATTGAAGTTGAAAGAAAAAATTCATAAAAAATCATATATACATAGATAACATATTAAAAACAACATATTAAAAATTAGATTCACCTATTTTACTTGTAGCGTGCATATTTACCTATTTTACTTAAAACTTTTCCAATGTTGTAGATATAGGTAATGTTATATTTTATATTATAAAATAAAGAAATACAAAATTTTAACATTGAAAGGTACTTCCATCGATACAAAATCAAGATAATCTGATGTTTTGTACGACGCTAAAAAAGAATAGAAAATGCATTTCAGTTGATTTGACTGTCAAATACCCTATTGAACTTATTAAAATGTAACACAATTCGAATTCTTATTATTAGAAATACCTGTAGAAAGCCATTCCAGTATTTTTCTTCGGTTAGTTGCATTCGATTTTGCGAAACGGACGCGTCAGCGGTTTCCACGAATGCGAGATAATTCCGATCGCCTTCGGAATTCTTCGCCCGTGTAAACTTGTTAGGTGATCAGATTCCTTCATTTAATTTTTCTAATTTTATATACCTGAACGCTTTTTTGATATAAAAATTTAGTACACATGATCTGTGTAGTTAATTTTTTTCAAACTAGGAACTGTTATAAAATCGTGCGCACATAATAATATTTCACAGCATTTTTCAATAAGTACTCGTTCTATAGAATTAGGAGTGCCCGATATAAATGTGAGTGGAGGTTGGATTTTTTAGTGTACGTAGATTCATAGATAACACTTTAATGCACACCATTAAAGAAAACTTACGAACTAATAATATTCTAATAGTGCACAAAGGGTGGTCTTATGGCTAAAAAGCGATATCTTCCAGACAACCCGTGGCAAGAATATTGCTGATTAGGAGTGGTGATTGTGGTATACATAGTGATGTGTGGGGTATCGTTACTTAGTGTTGAAAATAAACAAAAACTTACTATTTATTTAAATTTGGCGGTTTATTTACTACAAAAGTCATGAAGAGTGTAGTCCCTAATTTTTGAAACATGGGATGGAAAACATAGAATAAATCAAGATGACAGATCTTATAATACTTAAAACAATGGAATGAGACGGATAAGATTTGTTAGTAGTTTTTGAGATGTGAGGTATTTTCGATTAAATGCTTTGTTATGGTTTTGTAGCCAAAAATATATAAAATAGTAGTCCTTTGTCACCTGTACGGAACTCGTAATATTGTGCAGACTGCCATGCACTTACTCAAATTATTTATTATTGATGTTGACATATCTTTATGTTGTACATGAAATCAGATTTACTATTAATTGCCTAAATGTTTCTCCTGTTACGTGCGAGCGGGGGTACGCTCTTATGGATTGGAAGAAAATACCCGTTTTTTAATTTAACTCTTTTATTGATTTACACAGCCGCACGTAATACCTCTCTGCGGGGTTGCCTCTATACGCACGACTAACGATGCACAGACCCGACGATAAGGTGTCTCGCTCACAAAACCGTCGCTGAGATTGCGTAGACCACCTCCTGCTACTGCAGCGGTCACCCCCGATATTACCGCGTGTAGCTCGCTTCTGGTTCGTCTCTCGTACTACGCTACACCGCACCTTCACTTAACTGTCCACTAATCTTGTCACTGAATTAACCACTTAACTCGTCACTGTCGTCTATTAACCTTCTCTTCCAAGTCTTTAGTATAGCATTTGTCGCTTCACCGTCTTGAACTGAACTCAACTCTAAACTGCCCGGAAGGCGCGCCTTACGCTGTTTATATTACCCGGAAGAATTTTCTGAAACCCTGTCATCTATCTCTGTCTCTTCCTTCCCGAACCTTCTGTTCGGGAAGCTTCGTTTATACATTTATCCCTTTCTAACATCTATCTATCTCTGTCTTTCGTTTATCGTCTATCCCTTTCTAAAATATATCCGTCCTTGTCTTTTCCTTCTAGAATGTTCTAGCTTTTTCTAAAAGTTCTTAAACTAACTAGATGGTTCCACTATCATTCGCCACAATACATTTCTTTTCTCGTAAAAAAAATATAATAAAAAGGGACATAGTCCCTTATGTTTTAATATTTTTAATAATGATCTTTGAGACCTTTCTAGTTGAATCATAAGTATATGATTTAATAGCGCACCCCTATCGACTATTTATAAAACCCAATTAATTAAGTAATTATATACATATAGGTATATAATAGAATAGATTTTTTTTAT
The DNA here is from genome assembly GCA_949752895.1 of Dendrolimus pini. Classification (NCBI taxonomy): domain Eukaryota; kingdom Metazoa; phylum Arthropoda; class Insecta; order Lepidoptera; family Lasiocampidae; genus Dendrolimus; species Dendrolimus pini. The sequence continues at coordinate 8,632,669 of OX457137.1, forward strand.
AATAGTTGGATTTAATTTTTATTTCGTGATACGAATATGATTACTCTCGTCTACCTTTGTCAAGTAATAAATGATTAGACAATAGGACTTCTGGTACATGCTATGAGACTTATATTTTGTTTTAAATTTTGATAATGTTCAATAAGGAATGTTAAGGTGGTTTGGGCATGTAGAGACAATAAATGAAAACGGAATCACAAAACAAGTGTATGACAGCAATGTGATCGGTAGAGTCTGTGCCAGTAAACCGCGACGTACTCACCATGATCAAATTGAAGATATTTTGAAGAAAGATCAAGTAAAAAATACTTTAAATAAGCGTGTATGTATGAATAGATTAATGAAAATTGATGAAGCGAAAAGTGTTTGTCCGGATCGTAGCAGGTGGAAATTCATCATGTCTGCCAATCCCAATAGGAAATAGGCGTGACAATATGTCTATAATATTATAGAATTCTAAGCATGTTGTGCCCGGACATTGAAGCTTATTAACAAAAACAAAAGAACTGGAATAGACTTTATAAATGATGGAGAACACGATGCATTTTTTTTTTAGATTTCTTGTCTGTTTGTCGATTTGTCCGTTTGCTCGGGATTCACGTAAAAACTATTTCGATACGGATTTCACTGATCGACAGCTAATTCATAGCCTTAAACTCTGCGCTATCTTTTTATCCTAGGGATTTCGATAATTTTTTTCTGGGAATTATTTAAAATAGCCAGATTTATAAAAATAGTATTCCAATGTGATTTTTTACTGATCGATAGCAAATTTAATGTAATAAAATGTGTAATATTTTATTCCGATAATCCCGCGGGAATTTTACCGGGAGCGGTTTGAAGTTGTTCAGATGGATAAAAATTAGCTCACTCCGCCACAGTTTCCACTATAACAATAGCTTACATTATTTTTTAATGCTGCAATACTTTGTGTCCCAGGAAGTCCGCGGGAATTTCAAGTCAAACGTGGACGGACAAATCCTAGTAGCTATATACATTTGTATATTGTGCGTGATGTAGTTTATGTGCTTTAAAATTATTTGTTTTAATAAAATGTATATGCTCCTCTAAGAACAGAACACATGCATCTTCTTCTTCTTCTTCAGCCAATTTCAGCCCACTGCTGGGCGTAGGCCTCCCCGAGTAAGCGCCACATATCCCGGTCTCCCGTCTTCCTCATCCAGCCCCTGCCGGCGATCTTGCGCAGGTCGTCAGTCCACCGAGATGGTGGGTCCTACACTACACATGCATAAAAATATCAAATGTATGACTACATTATGATTACATAGTGACGATCGTCTTTAATAAATTAATCTATTCTCATGTGATTTATCTTTAATATGTATTTATTTCAATTTACATCTAATACAGAACACATAATCACGCCATCAAATATCATCTTAATTGCAAAAATATCTGGATGACAGATGAAGCCAACTGACGAGATGTATTATTACCATCATAATAGCATTTCCTCATCCTGTCGGATACAAATAAATCTGCACAATAACAGCGAATGTCGGTGAAATAAATGTAACGTCAATCCGCGACCATTTGTCGTCCATTTTAGTCGTCGTTAAATCCTTGTACAACACACTGCTGTTAAGTGTAGCAAGCAGAATTGCAAAAAAAAGAACATAACCTAATTTTTTGTTTCGATTATAATTTACAAATAGATTTCGGATGTCGATACTCTCCAAACTTTATTTTTTTATGTACATTTGTCTATTTTAATTTAGTTATTAATATTAATTGCTTGAAACGTTTCTTTGTCATTCAAAATAATATAATAACAACATCTAGTACTTTCAATATCGGCATCCTAGTATTAAAAACCTGTTGCATTTTTAGTGTCTGTTTTGGAACCCGGAGTAATTATTCTACATTTTCTTCTCCATTTCACTCGGTCTTCAGTGTGTCTTAGTGTTAAATTATTGACAAGCATACCGTATTTAACGATAACATGCAAGCTGGGCTTACTCCGTTTCTTAGGACCTCGTAGATGTGGCACTGCAGAATATTTGGTCCTATTTAAGGTCCCGTGTATTGAGAACTTTCATTGTTTATATGTATATAAAACAATAATAATAAAATATTTTTTAATGGCTACAAACCTTAATATATTTTGGATATATGCAATATAAACTTTTGAAGGCTTATGTAGGTCTCAAAAGTTGTAATATTAAAAAAAACCGCTATTTGTAATAAAATATATTAGTAATCAATAATTATAAATACCTTAAGATCCGAGAGAAGATTATATTTTTTTATAAATAAATGTGCATATTTTTTAAGATATTTATAAGAAAAACTTTAAAAAATTGGAAAATAAAATATACATGTGAATAAAAATAATGTATTTATTTCAGGCAATACACCCATATAAAATCACAACACAAAATTAAATATGTCGGGTTCACTCCCACCGGGAGCGAATGACACTCGGAGTATAATGCAATAATAATCAGAAATGTTATAATCAAAGTTTATTACACTAGAATTATTACAATTACAATATTAAATACAGCACAATAATACACAGAAATATTAGGACAACTCCAAGAGCTGTTTCCACGCTTGTCAGGTATCGAGCAGCAATATGCCCTCAAGAATACTGCGATTATCGAACAGTATTATCGACCACAATACACTATGGGCTTGTTGTCCAACAGAGCCTCCGCTCTGTTAAACCGACGAACGTAGAATGACGGCTGTATACCGTCGGTTGTAGACTCGTGGACTGTCCGTTTTAGACTGCCCCTGCTCTGCCCGGACACTGCGTATTTAAGCGGTCCTCGTAACGCGCCGCACTGACACCATCCGGTAATGCTTGGGCGCCACTTCAGTTTCACTTCCTCTATAACACTAACTTCCGCCATCCGTATAATTTCCAACTTCCGGTTACTTCATTTCCGATATCCGTTAGCTTGATAATAAATGCGTCGGAAGTCGTATAAACGTTGACATCCGGTTATACGACTTCCAATTACTACATTTGATTACTACCGTCACATGGTAACTTTATAATAACAAATACTACTCCGACAAATACAAGACAACACAAAATACAATTAAAAATTATTAAATTAAATTAAAAACAACTTTTGCAACCATTAAATTAATGATACTTTAGTAAATTATATTACGTTTGAATAAATATTATATGCTAAAATATATCCCTGTATCAGAGAATTTACTCCATACAACTTGCTCGGTACTTGTTTGCAGATCTTCGTACTTGTATAACGCGATCCATAAGCCGCACATCCAAAGTGTAGGAAGGGGGAAAGACAAAAACTTAATGACAAGTGGACAATGACGGAGATTCGAAACGCTTGTCGACGCCATGAGCCTGTCAGGAAACAACTTGGAGGGAACAAATAACTTTCTATAATCCTTAATAGAAAACGGTTTTTTTTAATCTATTTGTGGAGAAAGATTGGGCATTTTGTCACCTTTATTTTTATTGCCAGAAAGAAAAATAAACACTGCTGATATAATATCTCTTGCAAAGTAATAACTGACTCCTATGAGAGTCTGAAAATTGTGATCTTGACCCATAAGCATTTGCTGCCAACAAAGCAATAAAGGTCGGAGTACAGGCGCTTAGTAAAACAAAACATATACAGATTTAAAGTTTAAATACAAGAGTTTGATGCTAGATCTAAAGAAAAGAAGCCCGCCAAACTATTGTCATAACACATACATACAAATACGCATTATGATGACGTTTCGGCCCGTCCAAAATATTGTTACGAGTCGCGAGCCGTTAGAATTACTATAGAGTTTAATAGAACTATAGAAACAAGTATAACACAGGTACTAATATAACCGAACACAACAAGTCCAAACGTAATGCAGAAGGTTCAATAAACGCGCAAAGTCCGTCACTAGGGTTCCCGATTGTAATACACAAGTCTCGCCTCGGTCATCGCTCGACTGCCTCGTCCCTCAATTGGGGCATTGATTCATACTGCACAGATGCAATGTCTGCACGGCCGCGTGAACCAAATTTCCTAGAATCAGTTTGTACTTTAAATCCGACACACCTTGCTAATGACTGCCATAAAAGATTACAATACAACAATGGACTATTCTCTAGAATAATTAGTAAACGCATGCCAATAAATAAGTAAACAAAAGAAGACCAAATGCCGGAAGGTAATAAAATGTGTTTTTACAGGTATGCAGGTGTGAATTTGTTTTTGTCGGCGTCTAGGCCGTAACAATATGTTCGCACATCCCTCGCCACAATAAGCTAGCTACACACTGTTTATTCCTAGAAAAACATTATCGTACATTACAAAAAGGATTTTTTCAATGAATAACACTACTTAAAGATGTTTAAATGTCTTAGACTACTTAAGCCACATCTAAAGCTAGCTATTACAGTAGATATTGTTGTATATTAAGAAAAAACAAGGTATACATAAGCCGTATATACGAGCACACGACGGGCTCGGAAATTAGAGCTCTAATCAATCGCTGTACCCAAAATCAGTAAAGACAGTAATATTACTAACTCTTGGCGCATAAATACTAAACTTATGTTACACGATGTCCACCACAGTAGTCATGAGAACCATAGGGTATATTAATATCACATAGTAATATTTATAATTTAATTACCATTTTCTACCGGTTAGTTAACTTTATAAATCCACTAAATTATCGTCTAGATAATTTAATGCATCAGTAACTAATTATTCTAAATTTTTTTTATGGTCCTGGCAACACTATGATGTAATTGCTATTTTTAGCGATGATGCAATGTTATTGTTTTGTGAGGTAGCATTTTCGTATAAAAGGCAGAGTGCCGTGTAGACGGTGTTCATTGCTTACTGTGCGGTGTGAATAGTCACACCAAAGGCTGAACAATAAAAAAGGGGAAACCCTGCCCAAATAGTTAATATTTGGTATATTTGGTACTTTCTACCCAAATCTCTGCAAGGCTGAATACACTTATGTAGATTCAGATCCTATTAATCATTATGCTTAATGTCCATAGAGCACCAACTTATGTATTTTTGTAATATCTTTTTCCATCGCTAAGACTTAATTGAGTTTTTAAATAATAAGATATTAAAACTTCTAAGCTGCTACTGTCAGGTTTCTCCTTTATCTTTATTACAAAGGAATATTTAAAGGTATAATGAAATGCATTTTAATTATCGTGCTATCAGAAACATTTTAAACAATTAATTATTATAAGAAACAATTTTAAAATATTTTTGAGTATTAAATAGATACCGTAGGGAAACTCGGGAGCTAGTTGTGTTAAAAGAATTGTTTCACGTATTTATTTGGAATAACATATCTGGAAGAATAAGTCGGTTTTTAAAAACGTTAAAGTTGAGAATAAAGAAGTGGTGGATAAAACTTGATTAAGGGCTGGTTTTTATAATTACCGACCATTCATTTGCCTTATTGTCCGTTAAATTTCACATAAACTTTATGCAAGTAACATCAAAGTTCAACCGACGTTAGGACAAGTGAATGATAGTAAGATATAGGAACCGATCAAAAATGACTTGCTTTACACAGTATTAAAGAAATTAAAATAGAATTTAAAACAAAATAATCGAAATCAGTTTACACTAACAAAGTCAACTGAAATATGTAAATGTGTTTTCAACATTTTGCTACTTAGCTAATTTAAACTTATAAATAACTGTAGTTGGGATTTTTATCTATCTTTTGGAACTTTGCTCGAATAGGCTCCGAAATGTACTAAAACATAAATTAAGTTTTTGTGTTCTATTTAGTTAATAAGTTACAGGGTAAGAGGATATTTATGTAAGTATATCAACAATTGTATGAATATAAATGTTTGTAATCATCATACGGTCAGCAACACCAGTATGCCATCATCTGCATCAAAGCCAGCTGGAGTGGAAAATTCTCAGGAAATGACAGCTTAATTTCATTTTATCTTTTTAGGTAAATTCAAGTTTGCTAAAACTGCTGTTCCGATTCATTAGAGCAAAAAAATAAAACTGCTATATTCAAGACTCGCGCTGACGAATATGTAAGCACATCTTCGAGAATGTAAAGGTACATTATAACTTCAATACCTATAAAATGAGGAAGTTAAGGCGATTTTAGAGGGTGTATTTGCTCAGCAACCTAAGGAGTGCTCCACTAAATCAAATCAGACAATCAAGTGGAAAAATCCATGTACGCAGTACAAACAATCAGTTCAAGTTACCCGGTCGGGAGTGACGCGGGATGCTCGTCCTCCCTATTTGATATCCACTCCAGAGATCTCTCCAGGGAGCGCTATTTGTTTTAAAGCTTTATTACTAAGTAATGTGTACATAGGTCAACCCTCTAAAAATTTTACCGACTCTGTTGACCAATATCTCTAATGTATTCGCCCCTAACGTCTCGTTTAATTTGGCCCTACCAAAGTATTGAAAATGCGTTGATTTGGTGCTGCAAGTTTAATTACTGATTAATCTGCTTTTTGTTAAAGGTGTGGTGCTTCATCTGCTATAGTGTTACAGATATAGGTAGTTCAACGCAGATATAGCGATGGGTTTAATGCGTTATTTGAGATGCGACATTGTTAATGACGTTAAATATTGACAGATAACCTACATATATTGACAGGTGGTAGGGAATTTGCCCGACTGGATGGCTACCACCCCTGGTCTAAAGTATGTCGCCATAACAACCTAGAGTTGTATTCCGGCATTGGTGACCAGGTTCCAGTCTCCCTTAATAGAGCAGCAGCGCTTTTGTAGCACATTTGGCCATAGGCGAAGGTAACCGCTTTCAATCAAGTGGGCCGTCTGCCTGTCTGCTGAATTCCTGCAATGAAAAATAAAATAAAACATATCCACTAATGTGGCTATGCATTAAATAAAACGCATTCTGCTCCAGTTTAAATATTTAACGCTAATGCAGACCCACCATCATGAATTCTTTCTTATAATTAGGAAAAACTAAGACACCTTTAACACCAAGTTGCTATGACTTACAATACTAACATTTTGAACAGGTTACTTAAAACTTTTTAAGGTCGATAAAAGCGCGTTTACTGCCGTATTACACATACTTCGCTGAATATATGCTAGTCTTCTATTCTGAAACAAATAAAATGTTGCACAAACAATAACAACTTTTGCACAATATCCTTTACAATCCCTGTACTCTCCCATATTTAAAAGAATTTTATAGTTTTCTCTGTCAATCTCATTCCTGTAATTTGCACTCAAATGAATATCTTTTGTAAATAATAGCTGCACACACTTCTGCCTTCGCAGGAAATTATTTGCCGCACAGGCTGTTCGACTATGGAACTCCCTCCCCTTACCAATCAGACAAGCTAAATCAATTACTACATTTAAACGTATGGTCACTGACCATTATTGGTGTATTAAATAAAATTGTTGCATTACATGAATGTATCTATTGTTCGAATGTATATATCTAATTATACATGTATATAACTATAATAGTTAATTTATATTTTATTTTAGTTTACCACCAAAGATCGTTTATTGTAATTTTATTTAAAATCTCTTTAGACACCGGGTAGCCTGGAAGAGATCGCTATAAGCGATAAGGCAGCCCATTGTTCTAATGCAAATGTATCCAAATCAATTGTCTAGATTTAAGATTATGGTGAACAATAAAGAGTTTTCATTCATTCATTCATTCATGTTGAAATGAAATGATACATTATTACAAATAAGACAATTATGATCATTTTTTTTAAATTATACTCAGTGAAAGTATAATAAGTAAATAATAACCAGTTGAACAAATAATACCACCCGGCCACAGAACAGGCTAAGCTAAAAATATCAATTTCAAAATTCAATTTATTTCTCATGTTACCAACCACTATAAATTAAACAGAGTCGTAAAACAGAAGAGCCATTGTGTCCATGGTAATTTATTCACCGGGTGAAATACAAAAAACTTGTTCTTCCGAACGAGGGACTGAACCCCAAGGTGTCAATTTTTGAAAGATTGCACAGCGTCATGAATATTATATGAACGAATCGAGTTAAGGGTATTTTGCGATAATGTTCGACGGTCGTTTGGTGCCTGTCAGCCTATGTCATTTCACACGGATTTGCCCTTTGTTAAACGTAACACGTAGTATGTCAACGCGTGACGGCTAGGGAGGTCGTATGAGATTTGCCCAGAAAGCTCAGCTATGTTTACATTATCGAGATGGATTGAATGAATTTTCAAATATTTTAGTGTTCAAGACTTGGCATTTACATAAGATTAATGGTATTTACTAAGGTGACTAATTTTATAACCAACAGAAATATAATTTACTAGCTGTGCCCGCGACGTCGTCCGCGTGAAAATTGTTTTCAAAACACCCCGATTTTGAAACATTATACTCATTTGTGCTCCGCTTCTATTAGTCTTAACGTGATGATATATAGTATCCTATAGCCTTCTTTGATAAATATACTATCCAACACTGAAATATTTTTTCAAATCGGACCAGCGGTTTCTGAGATTAGCGCGTTCAAACAAACAAACAAACTCTTCAGCTTCATAATATTAGTATAGATTGCGTTGTTAGCATGTTATTTCGTCAATAATGGTCGAAACCGTTCTAGCTTGAGAATACGAGTGCTCAGAGCGGCATCACCAGGCAGGATTATTAAAATCGAACAAAGAGTTGTCTATTTAAAAAAAACAACTCCTACGAAAAGATAGAAAGAAAGCAAAAGAATGCAGCCTTCATTTGGCGAACAAACTCAAATATTAATTGCTTTACATTTAGAAGATTTTATTTATTTACTATGAATGTCAAAGAAGCAAGTGAGGTGTGTAAGAATAAGCCTGTATGGCGCTCTGTTGTTCGTGCCTACCCCGCAAGGGACCTGGCGTGAAGTTATGTATGTATGTATGTATGTACATTTAGAAAAAATTGCCAGTTTTGAGAAATTTTATACTGCATTTTCAGCAAAAGTGCCAAACTCATTGCTGTGCTGGAACTCTAAATACTATGTACTATTTCTTACTTTTACGTACTTATGTATTTTTGCCTTTATTTCTTTAAAAAAGAATAACAATTTTAGATGCCTTTTCTTTAAACGACGACTAAAGCCTTCTCTAACCATCTACTCTATACATTGGTTGCACGAACTTTTTTCCACTCTCTTTCTTTTTGTATCTTATTTTATATGATTCATAACGTTCGTAGTGGATTATATCCATAATATCAAATCGATAAAAACCTATTGTTCGATGCTTGTATATTAATATTGATAAAGTTAATACTACAAACAATAAATTACAGAAACTCAAACAAGTGCAATAAATAAAAGATTTTTTCACGATCCAACAATTCGATACTGCGATACTTTTGTGTAACGGAAATCGTAAAATGAGTTTTTTCACTTCGCCGCCGGTAGAATGGTGACCGGCAGTTTGCTTCAACTAACTGTATCGTAAGAAACCTTCAGCAACATGCCTGTAAAACACGATGTTAAAAATAGTTTCAAAAATGTTAACAAAAGCATCTACAGTATTTAAGCTTTATTTTTTCACGTTAAGTTCTCCTTTGTTTTTTATTCAGACGTCTTTCCTGTCTCAAATCAAAGGAAATTCGATTTATCGGGCTCGTACGTCAACTTACAAATAAACAAAGAAACTTAGTTTTGTGAAATACTTTGGATGCAGTAACATATGCAGCGCAGGTATGGGACGGGTCTGTCCTAACGAACGGCGGGCGTACGACGCATACTTGATCGTGTCAACCTTTTTTGTATACCTAGTTTTTGTATCTATAAATAAAATACTTTATATTATCCTTTAAATCTAAAATTACAGATATTTACCTATATAATTCCTTTATAGAACTTAATAATATCATTAAATAAACATCCCACCGATTTGGTCGTGTTTTCATTTCAGGGGTACATATCTATCACCCTTGTTCAAGGCGAATGTATTGGTTTCATACATTGGTCAACTTGATGTGCACGTTTTCCTACAATGTTTTCCACTACCGTCAGTAAATGGTTATTGTAACAATATGTATAAAAATTAAAAAACTTTTAAAAATTGAGTTCGTATTATCATATTGAAAATACGTTACTATCTTTTTTAATTATAGCGAAACAAACAATGTTTTATAAAAACTAATTACAAATTAATATTTTAACAGGGTGTATTATAACTTATACAAATTAAAATTAAACTTAATTGAATACTACTAAGAAATGACATTTAATTCCCTCTTGGTCGTTCCACTATAAGCTCTTGCAAATTACCAGGTTTTATAAAAACCGACTACTTGTGTGGAGAACAAAATGTCGGTATAGTCATGCTGCTTCCCTAAGGCAGAAAGAACAGGCCCAAGAAAATGTGGTTTGACATCTCGAAAAAATTTCATCTCAATAGTCTCACAATGAGGGACTGCAATGACTGTGCGAAGTACAGAAGAAAAATTTGAAAAGCGAACACCAGGCCCCGAAGTAGTAACGCAACCAGGGTTTAAAGTCAGGATATTGATGAGGCATAATAGGAAGACAGTATAAGTCAATGTTTTCAGTAGTACATAAAAAGATATCTTCACGTTTTACATTAAGGGAATTACGATAAAGCCATATTTGTTCGTGGTGAATAATCTATTATTATATTAATACGCGAAGCAAAAACCTTGAACTCTTTTTTTACGAAAATTGCACAAACGGAGGAGTATGAAATTTCGCACACTTATAGCTTATACAGAGAAGAAGAGACGAATGCTATTTTTTTTTAAATCATGCATAAAAAATACATTAAATCAATATAAAAACATTATATACACTACCATTTATTTGACACACATACACACGCATATATATATACTCTTTTGTTTATTGTTCAAGTCAAATTAACAGTGTAGCCTTGGCGAAATTTGTAATTATAGAAGTATATTATATAAGTCTTTAACATTAATTATTATGGTCAAATTTCGACCACGGGCCACCACTAGTATTTATTATTATATAAATAATGATTACCTTTTACATTCTAATATAATATTATAAATATAATATTATCTTGTTCGTTGTAAATTACAGCACTCATTTATAATTCCCGCGCCTCACTTCCTTACAAAAAACTCCCGACTTCAAATAAATGTTGCCGTTTTAAACTTGAAGAGAGGTTCTCAAACGATCCTCAGATTTGCATGTAATTATCATTTTTGATTCTCTCTTCTTTTGTGTAAATAGTCCTTTAGAAGGTAAAACCGTAAATGACATAATGCTGGCAAGGATATGCTGAATTATTTATACAATAATACGTACCTCGAGGAAGCAACTAGTGATGTCAAAGCTATGAAATACATGTATAAAATATTTTTCAATAAACTTTATAATTACGAATTTACGATTATGCCTATTTTACCTCAAGTATAAGTACATTTATAAAATAGTAAACATTACTAAATAGGAGTTCGGAACTCGCTTTCGCGTGTTGTTTTTAAGTTTTTATTAAAGTACATAATTTATTGACTGCATGTTATGGCTTACTGTAGGTATACGTATTGCCACAATACAGGTGTCACAATTTTGATTAATTTTTAATAGTGTATTAATTAATAACCGTGATAATTAATTAATTTAATTAAAATATAATAACACATTTATACCCAACAAAAAACTTTAAAATCTAAAACAACTATTATAAATTATGTATATAATCATTGTTATTTGGAAGAATGCCCAGAAACCAGGCTGAATGCAATAAAATGATCGAATATATTCATATGTCAGTGTCGCATGTCTTTTGGCGAGTAATAAAAGTTAATTGTTAGTGCTTAAAATGAACTATTACGAAAATCACTATTTTATTCTATATATTATGTACAATTTGAGCATATAATGAATATCGAGAGCTTTATAACATGTAGGTGTATACGCAAAATTTTCATTATTTGTTGTTTACTAAAAAACTATGCATGTTACAATTTAGAAAGTCTTCCAGTATGCAAGTTGTACCTAAAAGTGTATTCCAAATTTCAACCCTATACAATCAACTAGTTTTGTTTTATTCACAATTTTGTCCCTTGTGTAAAACTGCACTTTGTCTGTACGCCCATTCGTTATGAAGCCCTCGATATATTAACGAAATATTTTGTACTGTCACAATATTGAAATGCTTCTGATCACAATGGCGTTAAAAAGGTTTCTATGCTCCAACCATTACATTGTCAGTATTATTACATTTTTATGTAAAAGTTCATCGACATATAACAAAAATATATTCACATCCTTAATTCACATCTCTACGTTAAATGTGCTTCAATGGATATTACTTTTGGGGATTTTTGTTGCTTAAATAAATTATAACATTTTACTAAGGCCATGTTTTAATGAATTTTGAGTGGTACCGTTACCAATAGCGGGGAGTAATGCGATTTTCCATTTACTTTATGTTGCTTTAGCGACAATAAAGGGAATTCATTTTGAGGTTTGGAAGTACATTGATGTTTGAAATTGAACAGGAAGTCCGTTAGATATGTTTATACCAGAGAATGAGGATATAAATTAAATTAACGTTTTTTTTGTAAATAATGTCAGTGGCTTAATTCCATGATAATTTATAAATAATTTTGGCAAGTACGACCCAGTTTATATACACTGAAAAGGTGTGTAGAGATGACGACTTTTTATATCGTCCACGGAACACTGAAATGTGAGTTACCCAAAATATCGTAATAACAAAAATTACTCGAGGAATAATTTTCAAACCAATTTTCATTGCTTTTATTTTAAAATTACTTCTTCTTATTTTTTTTATATTTTTTTATAATAAAGAGTGTGCCTTTCGAACAATAGGGTGGAACCCTATTGTTCGAAAGGCACACTCTTTATAACATTCGAAAGCAGAATCAAAATAGTTTATCTGCCAGTTATAAAATATATATTTATTTTCACTAAATCTTTGTAACATTTAGTGCGAAATAATTTAAAAATAAACGTATTAAGCCTAGCAACACGCCTGCGGAACGCACAGCGCGGAAAGTTCGGCGACGGAATGATCGGCGCTAATTAGTACGCGGTGAAACGTGGCGAAAATTCCGCTGATGTGTCATAAGTTATTAAAAAAAAAAATTGCGACCGTCTTTAGCCGAACTTTCCACCGCTGAACTTTCCGCAGGTGTATCGCTATACTAAGACTTTCTAAATTTTGACTGCTTCACTCTTAAAGTGCTAACTAATATTATAAATGTAAATATAAGTTTGTTTGTGACGTATCCACCTTGTGGCGCCACACTTACAATTCACTAACAAATAAATCGCCATGGCAACGACAATGATATGATAGCGATAATAGGGAGCGGAATACAATTTCCTGCGGCCGGGTGGCCTTTCGTAAGAAGCAACAAAACAACTCACAGCCAGGTGGTATTTCCACGTCTGGATAGCTACCACCCCTGATCTGGAGTTTGCCGCCATAATAACCATTGAAACTTTCTAGAATGTATTATTTTTCATAATTTAAATTTATATGTAATATCATTTTTTTGTTTTTTGTTTATGTCACTTGTAAGAAAATGTTCTAAAGGAAAGTCGGTATAATATCAAGAAGCGAATTATTATATTAATTAGATTTCGCTATACAACATTATAATCTGTAACAATAACCTTGAGTTGTGTTCCGGTATTAGCTCCAGTCTCCCTTAAAAGACCAACAGCACATTTATGCGCCTTTGATGTTGCAAATGTCCACCGCTTTCCATCAGGTGGACTATCTGTTTCTGAACTCATGTAAGAAAAAACATGTTAAAGGAACTAACAAATCAACCAACTATTTATATGATACACAAGCTGTGCCCGCGGTTACACGCACGTGGTGATGGAAAATCTTTATATTTTGGATAATTCACACTATATCTTTATACATTATAGTACGTGTGTTATTCTGATGGGTAAACTATACTATATATATACTAGCTATATTACTGTAAAGTTTCATCAATATCCATTCAGTTGTTTTTGCGTGAAAGAGTAACAAACACACATCCATACTTTTATACATCCATTCTTCTTCAACTTCTGGTTTTATAATGTTTATTATAATTATTATATTATAGAGATATAGATATTTGAGAATTATTAATTTAGCGATCGTTATATTGCAAACTTCACGTCGCAATGTTGCGTGTTCGGAGGCAATATCCAATTTGACATCTCACTCAGACGTCATTGTAGCGATCTACGTTGTGTTTGACATGAAAATTATTTGTTCGAGAAGTACAGGGTCGCTGGTAACTCCAAAATTGACTTTTCACTCGAAAAGTGAGAATGTGCATGATGGCTTATAATAATAACTTGAAAATTATTGTTGTATTTTACTCTACGGATTTTGTTATTGTTATTTTTTATTTCGTGAAGACTGTTTAAAAATGGTGAATAAGTTAAGTTTTTACATTTATTTATTCCATAAAAGATATTGGCTTGTTTTTATTCATTATAAGATATAATATATACAAAATAATAAGAAAACTCTTTACAGACATTAAACGAAAGTTTCAAGATCTGCATCTATTATGTACGTAGAACACTTCATATACACGTTAGTAACATATACCTAATGTTACTAACGATAATTTACGTTAAATTAAAAATACGTTCTAAGAATTTGAACATTTTGGGGGGTACCCCAAAGTGAGCGTAAAGGGTGAGCGGTAGCTCAGAGGAACAAAAAAGGTAGATCAAGTTCCAAGCCCTCAGAGTGAAGTCGGCGTAAGGAAGCCGATTTACAATAGGAAGCCGATCGCGCCACAATACATTACGAGAACGTATTATTAAATAATCAAATTGTACGGATGAAGATGGGATAGTTTTCGAAAAATGTCTTACTATTAACATCACAGACGCAAACTACTATTACCTACATAAGTTTACTCACTCTATGAGACGCTTTTGTTGTTTCATTTCTTAAGCACAGCAGAGAGGCTGACGGCCCAACTTGATGGGAAGTGGTTGCCGTCGCCTATGGACATTAGCAATACCTGATGTGTTGCCAATGTGCTGCCGGCCATGAAGGAGAAACTGGAACCTGGCCAATGACTCAAAGTTTTTAAGACAGCATCTAGATCAGGGGTGGTAGCCATCCAGTCGGGCTAATGCCCTGCCACCTTGTTTATGTAGGCTCCGTCCATATTTTTATTCGTCTAAAGGGTACCGTAACAATTTTAGTAAAAATGGAACATCATATATGGCCGGTTCCTATATTTCATTATTCTCATGTACCTACCTTATCGTCGTTTGAATTTTGTCATTACTTGTATGGAGCTTTTGTCAAATTTTAACTAATGGTAAGACAAATAAACGGTCGGTAAGATATAGGACAATAATCTTCATCTCAGTCCGTCTGCCCGATTTACACGCGCATTTTGAACTTATTTTTAAATATCTATCTAAGTACAACATTTTTTTTTTAAGTAAAGATTCTAGAATAAAACTTTGTCAATCTTTTCTAAGTGTTATTTAAAATACCTCACAGCCAGTTTCAAACTGACGAGTAAATTAATTTTAGAGCAGACAAAACTTTTAGACGCAGACACTTCGTTAATTTCCACTTTGATAAATGCTAATTTTAAAGAATTCTGAACTTTATTTGCATTCACAGCCCGAAGACCTGTAAAAGGTAAAGTGTGGAATCTGTGGCACAAACAAAAGAGATCTATACCCAATGCATTGTACTTGCTGTAGCCAGGATAATAAAATCATAGGAATCATAACAGTTTCAAATTTAAAACGGTGTTAGGTATTTTTTTTATTGATTGAGTTTAGCAGGCAGGCAGACGGCGCGGCGCTACTGCTTTCTAAAGCGAGTCTGGAACCTAGCCACTAATGCTGGAAGAACATAACTCATGATTGTTATAACGGCATACTTTAGTAGACCAGGGATGATAACCACCCAAACGGGCAAATACCTTACCACTTGGTTGTGGGTTGTTTTGTCGCCTCTTCAGACAGGCCACTCGGCCGCAGATATATCCACGAAGTATGTTATGGGTATTTGAATACGTATTTCTAGTTGGAATAAACATTAACACTTTTATTTACTGTATACAAAGGAAAACAGACAATGAAAAGTGTTTAATGTCACCAAAGGACGTTTCCAATGTCAAGGATATGGTCAACGCGATGCCAGTCTTAAAAAAAAAACGCCCTTTCTAAACAACCCCATGTCCTAACACAGAGGTAAGAACTCGGAAACAGTTGGAAAGTTTAAAAGTAATCTCTTCACTTTATTTGGTGTCAATAGTTTGCCACTAGCCCGAATTTACTTTGCATAAGTGGTAGTAGTATTCGCCACAATAGCAAGTAAAAGATATTAGTTCGTATACAATTCTGATGTATAAGTCTCATATAGGCCCGCCAAATCGTAGGTCTTCGACTAACGCCAACCAACGGAGTTCAAGTGACATCTCGAAAAGCCACATTTGACTACACAGTTGGCATTTCTCACAAATACCCATATTTACTGCACAAAAAGATTCAATATCCTAAAACTATTTTAGATTTTAGAGTAATTTAAATCATTTTTTTAAACTACACAGAGGACCATCCCCTTTCAAATCCCACAAAAACAGATAAAAAAACTTTCAAAAACAAACATTAACATTCTACACGTCTACTGACTGAATTGAGGTAAATACAATTTCCAAGGAGCATTAACATCTCATTATCATCTTGTGATTGTCTGATTTTTGTTTCAGAAGAGAATCAATGAGTTTAATAAATCAAATTTTCTTAGTCAATCTCAGTCACATATTAAATTATAACAATTTAATGAATAAATAATGTCCTCCTCAGACATTTAGTTTTCTTCGTATAAAATGAAAATTGTTAATTAATGCTATTCATAGAGAATTCATGCGACTAATGAGAAAGATTCATATTAATTTTTAAATGTTAATTAAAGAATGATTGTTCAAATATTAGAAAATAAAAAATACACGACTTCTAAACTTAACTTTTAAGTTGCATGTTCGCAAAATGTACTTAACTATTTTGAAATACTTAATAAATTCTTTCTGTACACAGTCTATCATGGTGAACTGTAACATTTTTAATAATATTTTAGCAACAAAAAATAACAAATATGTTAAAAATATATGATTATAAATTTGAAAAGTTATTTTATTTGCTTCTTAGTTAGTTTTTTGTTCACAACTTTTTTACTTTATTAGAGGTTTTTTTTGTTGTTAAATATTTCTGTAAAATGTAAATACAGTGTAACATATAAATGTGTTAAATAATAACTAACATCTTTCACAAATTACACACAAACAGTACAAACATAAACTACTAGATGACAATTATATTTACTTGAATAGTTAACATTTACTACGCATTATACTATTGCTAGCTAAAATCATAATTTTTAGCGCAAGTTATACAAAGCCGTATTTTAGCGAAAGAAGCAACGATTAAAACCGTAGTTCATAATAAATATAAAACCGCCACGCAGTATTCATTCATATGTAGATTGGATATAAAAGTGGTTCGATCATGCATTAAATTCCGCAAAGTGGGCAAACCGCAAACATCCATACAAATGCATTAGCGATTTCTATGGTAAAGAATAAATACATTTTTAATAACACGTCTAGACCAAACATTTAACTGATACGCACTGGGGATATAGTCACAGGCGATTTGGTCACTAGATATCTATTTTTTTATCAATATTATTAGACTCGAGCCTCTTAATAAACAAATATTATTCCATCTCTACGCTTGTTAAAGGCGGAATTCAAGGTTTCAACAGCGATAGTCTTAAGGTGCATGGTTTATTCATGATGTTTTCATTCACGCTCAATACGTGGTAATTACGACAATATCAAATAAAACTATTTATCAAGTATCTGCTCAAGATTTGTGCCTACGTCATTGAAATGCGAGCTCCAGTCGTTTTTATAACATAAAAGAAACAATATGGTGGGCAAGCCTCCTAATAGTAAATGGCATTTGTTACTCCTACTAAATTAGGGGGCTTTTACTCTTAAGCACTGAAAAACTTTTGTGAACCTAAGAAAAAGTTCGACATAAATTGAAAAAAATGTATTAAGACACAGGAATAGGTGCAAAAACGAGAATGAAGAAGAATGATGAAAAGTGAACGGTTAATAATTTCTCTCTAATATTATATGAGAACGAAACATCCAGTTTTTGACTAGAGACAGCAACTTTGTTTCGAGTCTTAAAAAATCATTATAGACTTCAAATAAAAACATGAAAAATATTACTATTAGGGACTAAGTGAGAAAACATAAGGACTGCAATTTGGGAAGCAGTCTTCATATAGCAATGTGCTTGGTTAAGTTGACAACAAACCTGCCTAACCTACTGCTTGCCTCAGGCGATTTGCCAGCGACAAAGTTGCCGATAACCAAATACCCAGTGCGGTACGGCTCTTACTGGGAACGATTTTTGCTTATCCAATCCAAAGTTTTCCACTAAGAAGTGTACTTTGATCGGTAAATGCACGTTTTATCGTCGGTTTTGTTCGATTCAGTTCACTTGAATCCATTCCTCTTATTTAGACTCGAATCAAATTCAACATAATAAACCGAAAAATAAAAACAATAATGAACCAACTTCATCTTACAAATATTTGCTTGTCTGGATAGAGAAAGGAGATATAATTATTTGATACTACCTTAGACGACGGATAAATATTTATATTCCAGCTAATAATATATTGTTACGAGTTACGGGACTCGAATTGAAATGCCGTTGGAGTTACTATAGAATTTATTAGAACTATACAAAACACGTATAACACAGGTGCAAATATAACTGGACGCAACTAGTACAAACGTGATGCACGATTCAATAACACGCGCAAATTCCGTCACTATATAGCTTATCGAATGTACACACGTCTTGCTCGTATCGTAATCGTCGCTTGACTGCCTCACCCATCCATTCGGGTACTGTTTTATAGCAATAGGTTGTTTTTCTAATTACAAACACAAAGTAAACAAAAGAAGTCCAAATGCAGGAAGGTAATAAAATGTGTTTCTACAGACGCAGGTGAGAATTCTTTCCTTCGTCGGCATTTGGTCGTAACAATATTATATCATTTATGTTACTTTATAAAAAGTCTGTATATATTACATCTACATTATCATATAACTTTTGGGTTTGTATCTTCTTACATCAGTGAAATTGACGGTATAATCTTACGCACTTGTATATGTCAGATCGATGAGTGTCACATATAAGCAATGCAGGTTCCATAGGTCTTTTTCTACTCAGTCAACAAGAAATAATTGTTACAATGTGCATATGAGGCCAGCAAAACGGTAAGTGAAGTATGTATGCCCTCAACCTGAATTTTAATCCTCGTCATTGAAACGAGATGGTCTAGCCGCTAAACAACCAAGACTTAAGAATTGCTGTTAATCTCTCAGCTTGACTTCAACAAAAAAGTGTTAAACTCGTAGAACAACTTTGTAAATTACAAAGTCTGTAATGTGCGCTAGGTTTGATTATTTACTCAACTTTCGACAACGAGAAATGGTTTGCTGAAACTACTAATTTCAGTTTCGGATTTTATTAATATTTTACCATTTTATTACTTTTCCCAACAAAAAACAGAGACGTAAAGTGGGTAATGTTTCACAGCACGAATATATTTGCTAGCAGCTAACCAAACATTATTTGACTTTTTATTGCATAGAATAAATCTAGTTATTGTTATGAAGCCAGTGGTAAATGTTTTAATTTTAAATCACAAACGCATTGTATAGATGTCGAAATAAATAAATGGATCAAATAAAGGCATTGTAGTCCTATGCTAACGATTTCGGAACGTTTATGAAACATCATTAGGGCGTTCTAAGCGGCTTCGTTTATATAAATTGATAAACCAACATTTATCTTCGCTATCGGTATAAACCATGGAAGATGAATATAAAAACCACAACTGCCCATAAAACATAACTTGTGTTCTGATGATGTATTCGATTTCGTACCTACGTCGTCATTTTACCACCGTACTGCTCTCCGCCGACGGGGAGTTCATCTACACTAACTTGACACCTGGAAGTCATCCACTGTACGTGGTAGTCGCTCCTTTATGCCCTACGTGAGTAAGCCGTAAGAACTTCCCTCCCACGGTTTTCTCAAAGCGCTATAATATGAGGCTCTTCAAAAAGGGCGTAAAAAGATATTTAAAGGCTCAACGAGGTAGGCAATGCATCGGCTCTCCTAGTGTTGCAGATGTCCATGGGCAACGGTAGTCACTTGTCATCAAGTGGAACCGTTTACCAGGAGCCTACAAGCAAACTTAAAGAAAAAAAGATAATGTCTTCAGCATAGTCCTACCACATCTCTCTATTTGTAAGAGTATGTTCTTCAATGAAAATTAATCCCGGTACCCAAAACTGACCATAAGCTCTATAATGGTATCCATAAGGCTGAATAACAGCCACTAATAGTGAATGTAAACTTTCGACGTCGTAATATTGACTAAGTTAGTTTTCTTGTTGCAATCAATCTACCCAAATGGAGGACGTATTACAAAGTTGGATGGCCCTCTAAGCCCAAGAGGTCACTTCCTCTTATAGTTAATTATAATAATTGGCAAAAGGGTTCGCTGCATGTAGCCACTTTGTCTACCACGTTTGAGATATGCTTATTAAGTTATCCGCTTTATTACATTGTTTTGAAATTTAATTGAATGTTTATGATAATTAATCTCAAGTGAAATTGAATTTCAATATTAATGCTGGCAGTTAGCAGCTAGTCAAATCTTGAACGTAGATTACTAGGATAAGTATATATAGTCCTTGCTCTTCCTGGAATAACGTTAGTGTTAGTGACTGTGGCCAAATGCATCTTATTGTATAGCGTTAAATAACGCCGTTAACGAATAGCTATATTAATGTATATAATTACGTATGTACACTTACTGTGAATATTTACCATCATTAAGACCTAATCATAATATAGCATCACAAATAAGGCATTAAACCCGTCGCTACACCTGCGTGAAACGGCCAATAACTAAACATTACTCCAGATGGAGCAGCAGTAGGGTAAAATAAGGTCTTATACATTGAAACAAGAGAAGAATCAAGTCGGCAGATTAGTCGTTAATCTGGTTTTGAAATATCAAAACGAGGCTTTGATTACTTTTTTGTTTAAATCAAGAATTATTATTGTCAATAAATAATTTGTCAAAAGTGTATATTGTCCTCTCAGTATCTTAGACTTTTAGGAGGGGAAAAACTAAATTCAAAACAATACTTACTTACTTACTACGCTGGCTCAGCGACCTTAAGTGGTTATTGGCATCCGAAATGACAACAAGCTATTTTCCCTGTCCTACGCAGTTTCTTGCCAATTAATTCAATTCAATTCAAAACAATACACCTAAAAAATACTGTCACCAGCAATTGAGATTTGAAGAAGATCCGTTGAGCAAATTTTGAGATATTGTTTAAGAGATTTTGAGATATATTTTTGGTTAATTAATTTTGTAGAGTCCTGAAGCTAAATGAGAAAATAGTGAAAGTGGTGATCCACATTGAACGTGAACGAACGCACATTTTCCCGACTTTCTTCTACATATATATTGCCACGCCTGTTTCCCATTGGGGTAGATAGAGCCGATGGATCTCCATCTGCTACGATCCTGACGGACCCTTTTCGCTTCATCTACTTTCATCAATCTTTTGCCTTTAAAAGTAATTTCATATATAAACACAAGTTTTAACAGTTTTATAGTATTGTTAGAGGCATAAATACTCCAAAGGTATCCATAAATTGTAAGTAAACACAAAAAGCAAGGTATAGCGCTGGCGCATAAACTAATTACCTGTTCGAGATCGCACGAGACCCTTCATTTGTGCCGTGTAACTTAATTACTTGCACTGACTGACAAGTATGAAGTACTAGAAACATTGCCAATGTAAGTTGAGCTATGGAAAACATATTAGAATAACTTCGGCGTTCGAGATAACAAAACGTTGTGTACAACGCCAGAGTTCTATGCTTTTGGTTGGTTCGTGATTCCTAATATAATATTGCACTAGATGCTTTCTACGTCCTTGCCTGCGTGTAATCTAGAATGTTAGTGCAATTGTAATGAACTGAGGATATAATAGGAATATTTGGTTCATATGAAATAGCCGTGAATAGGAAGTGTTTCTCGTCGCGATATTTAGACATATGACCATAAAAGAAAATTCGTATGGTTTACTGCATATGGTCAATTGTCTTTAAAGGAGGGCTCTTCACTAATTACTACTGTTTATTATATACCAATAAAAATACATTATTATACACAATAATTTAATATATACACAATCATTCTTAAAAACTAGGTTACAACACGAGTTGAACAAAGGGCGGCCTTATCGCTTAAAGCGATATCTTCCAGATTCTTAACATTAAATACTGGGGTGGTCTGAAAAGTTGCCGACCTCTACATGAAGATAGCAGCACTCGTAAATAAAAGCTAGTGAATTTCGTTGTTCATCTGTTAACAGTTACTCACTGATGTCCGTGCGTTAGGTGCCGCGTTTGCTCACGTTAGACCAAAAACGTGTTCGAATGAACTTTTCCAACGCTCTGTTGTCGCAGTTTAGGCGCAATAAATCCGAGTTTTGACACCGATTAATTACTGTAGATGAACAACAGTATACGCTCGAAACAAAAACACAGTCCAAACAATGGACTGCTCTAAGAAAGAAAAAAACTGTTTTTTCTGATTGGAAAGTGATGGTGACTGTGTTTTGGAAAAGTGATCGAGTTATTTTAATCGATTATCTTCAAAAAGGAAAAATCATTATACAAGCATACTACGCATCATTACTTGACAAACTGAAGGCAGAACATGCACATTTGCAGAAAAAGAAATCCTGTTTCACCAAGACAATGCACCCTCTCACACCTCAGCGGTTGCCATGGCGAAAATCCACGAATTACGGTTTGAACAGCTTGACCATCCGCCTTACTCGCCAGATCTAGCCCTAAGCGACTTCTTTTCGTTCCCACATCTAAAAATTGCACTCGAAGGACAGAATTTTTTGTCAAATGAAGAGGCAATCACCTTCGTCAATAATTATTTTGCGGGGAAAAACGCCGAGTACTATTTGGACGGGTTACAGAGATGGGAGCATCGCTGGGAAAAGTGTGTAGAGTTACATTACAAGTAGACTATGTTGAAAAATAAAGAAAACTGAAAAAATGTATTTTATCTTTGTTATGTCGGAAACTTTTCAGACGACCCACGTAATACGTTATTACGAAATATAATTAAATGTTAATTACCTATACTAGATCACATCCAATATTTAAAATTAATTTAATTTTGAAAAATGTGGACCAGATATATTATATCTCAGGAAATAAGCTCTGCTTATGAATAAAGTTTTGACAAAAAGACGAAACATGCGTAACGACTGTATAGTTTCTGATGCTACCAAAATTGTTAAGGAAAAATTAAAAAAAAAAACAGAAAGCGGAGCACAAAAAGAAAGAAGACGGCCTCTGCGGTTGAACGGGCTAAGCTTATATCGGCTTACCTCACTGTAACGCAGTCTCCGGGTTCGACTCCTGGGCACTGTAAATTTCGTAAACGAATTTCTCCATTATTTGCTATGGCCTGGGTATCTGGGAAACGGCCCCAGAGTAGTCCGCTGTATTATTACCCAAAACACAAGCGCAACTTGCTTAACATGGGGATATACAATATGTGTGTTTGACTGCCGATTATTATTATTATACTGAACGTAATATACTTTTATAACATAAAAAAATAAATTTGGAATTACATTTGCTATAAACAAAAATTAAATTACGTTAGAAATTGACAGATAGCGCTATTTTCAAACGATTATTCATTTCATCTGACATTTCAGATATTTTTCCGTTGCCCTTATATCAGGTTCGTAACTAATATTGTTTGTGGTTACTACATTTACAGGCGCATCGCAACTTGTATTGATTAGAATTATGCTTAAGAATCATGCAAACCTATAAAATTACTACGTAAACATACTTTCAAATGTAAAGCATTATTAGTGAGGATAATATCGATTCGAATACGTAGATTAGGTATTGCTTTCTGCGTTGAAGGAGAGACTCCAAAGTCAATTACTTTGGAATAGTTCGTATAAGCACATCTTATGTTAGAGAGATCTCTTCGCTTTACGTTGTACTAATAAATTCAAATTGGCAATAAAGGAGACCTTTTAACGAGGAATCAAATTTATGTGTAATCTAACTTACAGAAATTTATGTAGGTAGTTTTAAGATGATACGGGAATTGTATTCAAGAATGTGACAATGAGAACAGAAAGAAGTAAAAGAAGAGAAGAAGTCAAAAGCTAACGATGAATGACAATTTCAAAGCTTCTAAATATAACCCATAATTATATAGGACTGATGACACAATATATCAAATACAATTTAAATATATATATAACTCGAGAACGGCTGGACTGATTTGGCTAATTTTGAATTATTTGTAGAAGCCCATGGAAGTTTTAAAAGGTGAGTACATATGAATAAATGCTTGGAATATGGTAAAAACAACAATTTTTCTTTCCCTCAAAAATATTCCTACCTGTCAAAAATTTGATGTTTGTCCCGTCGTTTAAAAATCAATTACACTTAAAAGTCGTTCAGAAATCAAATTAAATTAAAGGTGAAGTTTTCTTTTTCATGTTTTTGGTTTCCAATGTCAAACGTTTGATGGTCGTCCCGTCGTTCAGAAATCAACGTATTTATTTATTGATTCTGAGGCGGTACGAAGTTTGCCAGGTCAGCTAATAATCTAAATAAAAACTTGTATATAGGTGCCAAATCGCTGTCGGTTGGGAACGTGACCAAAACGACAATGGCAATGCATCCAGCATTGCCCCAAGTACAGGCCAGCCTTTTGTCACCCTATTCGATCTCTCACTATTGTTTAAAATATATTTTTACATTACATCAATTAAAAATGTATAAAGAAACTCATCATATAATTGCTTATAATATTTTATTTATTTCGTGTAAATGTTTTATATTAGTAAAAAATCATGAAAAGTGGACTTATGTAAGCGTCGCAACAAAAAAAACTCACTTTCATCTTATAGAAGTATGTCTATTAATAAATATGGAAACGTAGCATAGTAGTGAAGAAAACAGTATAACCATTAAAAGCTATTTGAATGGACTAGCCTTTTTTCCAGAATGTCTGTTGGTTATATGTTGATATTTTGCCGGTAAACTTTTAATGTATGCCCGTTTCGCTTGTGAACAGAGCGGTTGTCTCACGCTAAAACAAGGTAAATGACTATTTAATTCATCGATAATATAATGTAAATTGTAAATATAGTATTCAAACATTTAAAATATGAATGTATGTACTCTTTGAAAAAGATGAAAGTGCTACACTAAACAGAAAAATATCACATTTGTCAATTCAATCACAATCGTCTTTTGAGTTTAAGAGACAAATGCTTGACTGGCTATGCAATACATATTTTTATTCATTAAATAAATGTTTTGACTTCCGATAATTATATTAAATTATATGAATTTTCAATTAAGACCCTATATTGCATTATCTATAATTTTAGATATCTTACAATATTTGTACAACCATTGTAGTAAAATAATCGGCCAGGTCTTACTTACAATATTTGTTGGGATGCTTTCCTATTATAATAAAATATTAAATAACCTATCACAGCTCAAGGAAACCTATCGGGGCCCTAAGCGGGGCTCACTTATCTTAAAAGCCCCAAGTCTTTCGTGAGTAGAATGGGGGCACTCGCCAGTGACAGCAGCAGGTCGCAACTCCAGTTGTATCTGTCGGGCTGCCAACCAACGAAGAGGTGGAGCAGGGTGGCTTTTGTAGGATTCGCAGCCACCCTCGCAGTCAGGGCGCCTTTCAAAGCCCCGACAGAGCGCCCTCAGGATGCTCAGGGCGCCGGCAAAGCCGGCAGTATAGAGCCAGCGTAAAAAGGCGCGTACTCAGGCCAGTGGATGGGCTGTCTGCGTGGCAGCGTCGAAGAATCGGAGCTGCACAGCTCTCGGGCCAAAAAGACTAAGTTCCTGGTTCAGATAGCAGGATTATATCAGAGAAGAACTAAGAAAATATAGATATTATATTAGTTTACTGGGAGGATTACTACAGTCAAATGCATGCTTGATGAATCATGGTTTTCACTTTTATATTGTTTCAAAGGTACACGCGGATTCTATTTAGAAATTTTCAAATATAGGATCGCAATCTCAGAATTTTCATGAAAATGTTATGCGACCTACGACAAATTGACATGTGAAAAGAAAATAAAGAATAATTTAGATATAATCTTTTATTTTTGATTGACAATTTCAAATAATTAAGTTATTATAAAATTCGTATTTTCAGCAAAGTAAAGCAATAAATTAAAGAAATACTAACTGCAAATTAATACGAAAATTTAGGGCTGTGTTCCTATACCCGAATGACAAAGTTCAGAGAAGTCAAGATTTACCTACAAACAAACAAAGAGATATTGAATTTAAATATTTGTATAACAAAACTTTAATAAGCAAGTAATTGGGACCCTATCTATCATAAGCACCGAAATAAATAGATGGCAACGCCACAACATGGGTCAGATACGCTGATACTAGTCACACTGCTTTATCAACTACTGTACACACACCACTACTTGTATCTCTGCAAATAAAGAATCATTCATTCCCTCAATCCCGTTTCCCCAGTCCGTTACCTAATATCCCATTGCCTTCTATCCCGACACCAACCAACTTTTAGAACGGAATAGAGATAGTACTATTCCGTCCTAAAAGTTGGTTTCACTCTTGGTGTTTTAAACGTCTATAGGCGACTATAACCACTTTCAATAATTTGGGCCGCTGATTTGGCAGCTTCACATTAAAAAAAAATGAAGTTTTGTTTATTGGTTCACTATATTTTTACCTCATTACTTGGTTTTGTATTGAGTCAGTCGGAGTGCAGTGGTATGAGGGAGGGGGTTTGGAACTTGCTCCGTCGATTCCAGAAGCTTGAAGAACTAATTTAACTGCGTCCCTAACTGCCACTTCAATAAATTCTAAACTAGTAATATTTATTCTTTTTTGTACTGAGTTTCAATCTTGAAAGATCTAAAATGTCAGGTGAAATATATTTTATAATGAGACGTCTACGTTCAAGATTTCTAGGGGCTATAATCTGAGTCTCAATTTGAATTATTTAGATTTTACGTAAATAAACAGATCTGCTGGCATTTTTTTTCAACACAGCTTGCTTCTGTAAACTTTGGTTCTATGACCCGTAGGTCTTTTTCATTTTCCAAGGTAAGCTTATTGCAGTCTACAAATAAAAATCTATCACGTGCTGAGAATTTGTACACTTTGTTCGTGAATGTATCTGTTTTCAGCACTATACGAACAATAGTTTAATCACTCAAAATATACTATTTATATTATTAGGGTTGTGACTCGTAATAGATATAGACCCGCGGAATGTAACGACTAACCTTTTCGGCCGTTATAATATATTAAGAAATATAATTTATTTAAATTCAAAATAGAAAAACATTATGGTATTGGCCCTTAACAGAACACATGTTTTGTGAATTGCCTTTGAAGAGAATACAACATTATCTCAATCCGCATATCATTTGAAGAATAAGATCTCGGCCAGGTCTAAGCCCGGCTATCTGTTATACTATATTAAATACTAGCGGTTCCGGCAGAAGTTGTTTTGGCCTGACAAAATAAAGTTCTAGAATCTAATTCCAGCGCCACCTACCGGGTCTAATTGTGAATACTAACTCGCGTCCCAAACACAAAAGGCGCGGGGTCGAATCGTGACTGAAAAGCATGCGCCACTTAGGCAAGAGCCCGAATCCAGCAGTGGGATGTTTATAGGCTATTACAATTATTTATTTCAATAAATAAAATATAATACTGCTAGCGGCCCCGACAGACGTTGTTCTGCTCTGAAAAAATAAAATCGAGGACCCGATCCTAGCGCCACCTACCGGTTCCAATTATGGATTTTAATAATCTGGGGATCCACTCAAACACAGAAAAACAAAATCACCAAAATTGCTCCCGGTGGTTAGGAGGATTCTAGAGCCTGATCACAGCGCCACCTACCCGTTCCGACGGTATAAAAAGTATCCTATCTTTCAAGTTGGATCAAACTGCACACGGTGTGCAAATTTGATTAAAATCGGTTAAGTAGTTTAGGAGTCCATCGCGGACAAACAATGTGATACGTAGTTTATATATATTAAGATTTACCTAAGAAGTGTCTGCCTATGTACGTTTTAATGACAATCTATAATACAAGAAGGGTCTTACTTAACCCTATCATTACCAATAACCGTCTCTACTCTAATAAAATAATGCATTTGTATGAAAATTTTCGTACAAATATCCCGGGTTGATATCCACCGTCTGTGTCAAGTTCTGCTAATTAGACGGCCGACTACGCGCAATGCATGTTAACGAGTGACATTTGCATGGTGTCTCCCTCACTACGAACCTTTAAGGTGCTGTTTCAGTCCTCCGACTATTCAATTGTTCTTTATTTAAGCATTTGCTTATTTTAATAACTTACTTACGTAATAATAATTGTGTAGCAAGAAGTAATGGCTTAGCTTTCTTAATGAATTAATAGTCTCACCAACAAAGAAGTTGAAGAGAATTTATAGAGATTACGGAATATTTCACTAAGCTGCTGCAATGTCATGTAATCCTTTATCTTTTTGTTTCCTTTTAATTATTTTTCAAAAAATCTTAAACGTTAAGAATTAAAGAATATATTCGAAACTATTAACATACTTTACAGAAACAATTTAGTATTGCAAACAACTGCTGTAGTATATGTAATACTATGTTGCAGTTGTTAGCGCCCACTTTCAGACAACTCGTTTGTCATCATACAATTTAAAAACAAACTTATTTTAAAGTTTGTACTTTGGGAAAATTTCGTGTTAATATTTGTAATGTATGTAGAAATGCATAGATGTTCGAATGGGTGTGTATATGTATGTATGTGTATATGTATGTGGTGTGTATGTGTGTGATGTGTGTGTAAATGAATGAGTGAGTGTGTGGTTACAGACTTATTAGACTAGTGTACATGTTTTACAATTCTATTTATTATGTAGTCCTTAGTTTTATTCTTTATCGTTGTAAGTAGCGACTAATCTGTCGCATCAGTGACACCTCACCTTAAACAATAGCGGGTAGGCGGTTGGCTGTTACGAGCCAACTGTCAAAATCACCACGTGATCATTACACCGGGGAATGAGTCGGAAAATGAGCGCTCACGGATAATTGCCATCCCAGAATGAATTTGTGATTCTGTAATGCGATATTTTGATGAGGTGCGGATGACTACGTCACTGTTGTTGTTACGCTGCCGATTTGTATATTATTTATATACACAAGTACTGTGTAAAGTCTATATATACCTACATGTATTTTAAGCCAAAGTTCAAAATATTACAAAGCTTTTTAAAATATTATGTAGATATTCCAGCAATACTGGTATTGGTACACTAATGAGTTTAAAATGGCATTTGTTCCGGAATTGTATTAAAAATTTGGCTTCCAATCTAGGTCTAAGAAATGGTACGTCCATATAAAAATTGGGTAACTATGATTTACATCACTCGTCATTATTTTTATTGCATGAGTTCAGCAGACAGGCAGACGGCCCACTTGATGGAAAGCGGTTACCATTGCCTTTGGAGTTTTGCAACACCAAAGGTGCTACAAATGCGCTGCTACTGGAACCTGGTCACTAATGCCGGAACACAACTCAAGGTTGATATGGCGACATACTCGAGACCAGGGGTGGTAGCCATCCAGTCAGGCAAATGCCCTACCACCTAGCTGTGGGTCGTTTAATTTTTCAAGTGACCAATAACACTCCTGTTTGATTTAAGAGCCCTATTAGACTATCGTAGAAATACGAGTCATTTTTATACAAAAAACCTATGACGGTATAATAACTACATGCAATTCATATTGTCTATGATCAAAGTTACGGGATCCTATTTAACATCAAGTGTACAAATATGATCATATCATCCGTCTTACCTAAAAATGGCGCCAAAATGCAAGCATTTTGACTGGTATATCTTGTATATTTTGTAAGACTTTTTATCTTCCAATCTAAGTTCTTCGAGTACGTTGTTATTGATCCTTCTCTCTGATCGCCTTGCTACCCATGTTCTAACCCAAATACATCTTTTATTTTTGTTTTTATCTTTTTTTCTAATGCTAATAATAAAATTGCATTCATAGCAACGGAAAACACGGGTAAATCGTTATCTATCTTTATAAAGTATGACGTTTATATTATCGCAAGTGTAATATGTAAAAATGAAGAACAGCACCATTTAAATATTATCATTGAAGTTGACCGAAATGAAATTATATTTTCATAGACTGCATCAAATATAATAAAAAAATCTTTTTCTGACTTAAATTATTCTTTTGAAATATTTGTAAATATTTTTTAATCACGTATAGGTTCGCGTTTGACCATTATCTTGCTCGATTTGAGCGGAGACATGGTCTAAGATCGAGCACACTTACTTAGAAGGTACCTATTCACACGAGACTTGAAGACACCCAGGTTGTAGGTTTCGGGAAAAACTGACTCCGGCAGTGTGTTCCACTCCTTTGCGGTGCGTATAATGAAGGTGGACTCAAAGCGCTTATTAATAATGTAATATTAAAATAATAAAGATTACAGAACATATTAAATTTGTTAAGTTCTTTTCAGAACCGATTCTCCTTTCATACACTTGGCTTTCACAATTTATTCAAACGGGATAATGTAGTGGACAAATTATTAGGTTATTTTTCAGAAAAAGCAAAATGTCTTGTGGAAGAAACAATATTTACGCAAGAAGACCTGCATAGAAAGCAGTGGTTAAATTATAAAGCAGACACATGTGCATTAAAAGAGAACAGCTTGCTAGACGCATTCATACATGCTATGGCAAACTACCTCGTTTAGCTAGAAAATATAATGACCCCATCTACAGTAAAGTATCAAAAGTGATAACTTTCTAGCGTTACTGTCTAGCGTCTGTGAACGTTACTTTATTATTATTGGCTGTTTATAATATTTTTGTATGCTTTTCGCTGATGCTCCTGAAATTGCAGTTTATTCCTGTGGGATATTAAGCCACCCGCCGGCTTTCCGCTCGCTGTTATGTGAAAAGACTCGTTTCCTGTTTATCAAACGACCTTTTACTGGAGCTCTATTTTACAAAGCCTGTCTTTACAAGTTGTTTACATAATAAAATTAATGGAGCCGTATACTAATATAAATAGTAAATTGGAAGATTTTCTATATTATCTTCATTAAAATGCTAAACGGCTCATAATGAAATTTTGCAAGAGATGTAGTTTATTCTAGGGAAGAACATAGTTTTGTTATAAAAACGATCTTAATTAATAATAATCTTAATTTAAGACTTTTTTATGGGCAGCCTTTAATTCTTTGAGTTACGATATGAAAAGTCATATCTAAGCATTTGTTAAGAAAAACAAAAATATATTTACTATATAAATGTATGTCTTTGGCCATAGAAATGGCCCAGACATTTGGGGGGCTTGCGTGGGGCCCTTTAACAAATTATAATAATTAATAATGTAAATGTGGCGTGACACTGACCGGAGATTATCCCTGTCTACACCATATAGTAATGCACTCATGGACAAGCTCCGGCCGTGTAGGACTATTGTGGGAAAGAGGACAAAAATTACCGGGCTATTGGGGTGAACTGCTAGTGGTACTAGGGGTCTGGGAATATGGGGACAATGGCGCCTGCCTGTCGCAATGTTCAGGGAACATGGAAAAATGGGCAGACGGTGACTCGCCAGTCCCTGCAAGGGCCCAAAAAAGTCTTTTATGGCATAAAGACTGGGGCAACATGGGTGTGAGTGCCTAAGGGCTGTAGAGAGGTGGGATGCAGGTTCACTCGCCGAAGCTACTTCTGACGTGATGCCATTTATCACTTCCACCCCTGGAGCTTGAGCCTTAGCTCTAGCGATCTCCACTCCGTGCCGGCTGGTTAACTGATGACCGAGACGTGAACCCGGCGAGGCGGGCACAGCTGATGGTAGGTGTGCGCATCTTTGTGGTGCTGCAATCTCGTTTGTCTCCTTATTGTTTCGTGTTAGCCATAATTTTGTGCTTTTTCTAAATTATTTGTGTAGAATTTTTATTTTCGTCCGGATGATTGACATTACACATGTCATAGTAATAAATTTCTCTCTATTGAATATTAATGAAGGAGATTTCTTGTAAATTATTATATATATTATTATTTATTTCCCAATGAGCAATTGAGCCTTGGGTATATAGCGTCTTGCAACCCCCGTACGTTCCCGCCGCCCGCTCTGCGCGTGAGTCGGTATGTTGCAAAACCACACATAATTAAGCTATCGAAGATTTCCGCGTCCTGTTACTTACTACGACATTTACCTCATCTGATAGATAAACTTAAGTGGTCTGTGTATCTGCGTCCCTTGCGCCCCGTGTAACGAACCCCCTTTTTGAGTCTAATGACTATGGAACGACATACTCAAGCCGAAGCATAGAGTGAGAAATAATGAATTTATAAAGTGAAATTAATAAAATTTATTCATAGAATAAATCATGTAATATTGGCCATAAATCGTAATCATCTAGTAGCAGGAATCCTCGTCGCAATACCGTTAACCCTATGTTCACAAGGTAGGTTATATAAGAGTGTCGATCAGAGAACAGGAAGACTATCAAAGGTTGATGTAAAATATATATATATATATATAATATTGTAGTAGTATATTGTAAGTGTAAAATGCTATGCATTTTATGAATTATGATAAATGTGTTACTCATGATATAAGCTCATCACCTGAGTACGCCCGTGCCTTTATTTTGCCAAAAGATATTCTAATGTAGATTCATAACAAATTATATATTTTTGTGTAAGGCACCCCTCCTAACTACCTCTCTGTTATGCCACCGCATTAGCTATCAGTAAAAGAGCTCATATCGAGATAAAAGAAGAACCTCCAATTTTTTAATTAATATTTATTGAATCAATTATAAACATTATCTAAAACTAGCGTCGGTTCACAACGTACTATTGCTGGCGAGAAGAGCCGACAAGAAACTCCCAGCAGTACGATCTATCCATTTAAAAGAAACCCGTTTGGAGTGCCTTGTGTGTAAAATGAGTTGGAAAAGCCAAAAGACTTAAGTGAACATTTCATCTCAAAGTCACCTTTCCAAAATATCAAATAATATTGTCAATATAAGGAACGTCACCTCAGAGACCTCCCCTAATGCAGTAATAAGAATATCACAGTAAATTAAAGATAAAGGTTAATTGAAGTTTAAATAGTGATATTCTCTACATCTCGTAAGATTCCCATCCCTAAATTGTCAGAGTAAGAGTTTCAGAATGTCTCTCTATGAATTGTAAGTAAATTTTAAATTAAAGTTTGGCGAGAGACAACTTCACTCATATTATAGATTCCCTTGTCAAAGACAGGTTTCAGGTTTGCCGTGAAAGTTAAAATGAAATTGAAAGTTAAAGTAAATTAGCAAAACCTTACATCCATCTAATGACCCTAGCACCCAAGAGATGAGAGCATAGCACCGTAAAAGTAAAGTTTAAGTTGAATTTAACATAAAATGGTGATACTCTGCATCAAAGATGCCTTCCTTGGTAACAATACTCAAATGTAGATATTTTTAATCATCCTTTCCAATTCAGTCAAGTCCACTTGGCCTAACTACATCTAAGACTCTCATGAAGTCACATATCGTGAAAGAAAATAGATTTTGATACGATTGATCCTCCTGCAACACGGTAGCTCATCCCCCTAACCAGCTAGGGCGTCATCGAGGTGCCCACGCGCCTCCAGGCTGATCCGCGACTTAACCAGTTCCTAACCTTCAGTTACCAATTCAGTTAATCTTAATATGTGAAACCATTTTTAGTCTCGTGAATACACATATTATAAAAAAAACAAACTAAATTTGCTTAAAAGCTGTACGCGCGGTAATCCTTGATAATTGTCGAAATTATCCAAGGGAACGTTGCCACAATAAACAAGTGGGTCGTGAATCCCTTTGTCCAAGGTTGCAGAGCTCATAAAACCCGGTCCTAATCTGAATCTTCATAAAAATTTTCAATATGTGCTTTCACCCCCATCTCGTCACTTCAGTTTGTAATAATATTTAAATGCCTATTTTATACACATTTGGTAACAGTAGGGCTGCTTGTTTAAGAAAATATAATTAATCAAAAGAAACCTTTAATAAAAATTTAAATTGTAATCAACAACTCCTTTGCACCAAACAAAGCCAAGTGCCAAAGTAGACTCTCTCAACAAGAAAGTATTTAAAATATTAAAATTCAATAAAAACTAAATAAACTTTAAATTTTCTAAAGTCAATTAGCCTTCCCATATGGAACGCATGATTGTTGTATAGTGTAATGTTATAATGTGGTGTTATAAAACCATATATAAATATATACACATATAAAAATAGACTAATTAATAAATTATTAATCAAGACTCCGACTTCACAGCCATAGTTCAATAATAATCCCTCCGATATCAGAATCAATGAAAACTCATTACGCAGGCTGACTTCAAGCTCACTGAAACAGAAATAATCGGACAATAACAATCAACGCTCCAGCTCTAATCAGCAAACACAACAAGTAAGAGTCCATAATCAGGTCCAACACCGTGTGTGCAACAGCAAGACAAGAACTCCTATAGGTCTCCATTGACATATAATGAATCTCCCATAGCAAAGTAACTAATAATCATATTACTTGAAAGAATCATCAAAATCTCCCAATAGTTCCCGGCTATAAAGAAGTAATATTATTTAATTAGGTTTCCTAAGACAATATTATATTTAAGGATCCTTAAATGAAATTAGATTAATACATTTTTTTCCGCAAGAGACTATGTATCATAACTCCTAAGTAACGTATTAGCACACTGAGGCTTTATAAATAACCCTTAATCATTTAGTTAACTATGAAACTAAAACAATGTACAAACAATTCTTATCTGTTAATAACGCACAAGTCAATTAAGACATACTTTAAATTAATACACCCTTATATAGCTCGTTCTCCATACAATATATAAATTAAGTACTGTAATTAATTAAGTTCAAAAATATATAGGACAGTAGATAGTAAACGAGCCTTCCTATCTTTACATAAGATTATGTAAGACAAATTATAGAAATGTTCCTATAATATTATAGTTTTGAAGAAACGGACCTAAGGAACCCTAATACGTCTAAAGACTACCAGCTAAGTGTAACAAAATCAATGTTACTTATAATATGTACTACTAAGAATATAAGTTATTTGTAACTACACATTACTAATCAGGCTTTTAAGATTAATTCAAATCGTATGCATACGAACAATTATTATTAAACTACTAATACATTACAAAAGACAAGAATACGTGATCACGTCAGAAGAACGTCTGAAAACATAACAAGCAAGATATCAGGTAAGTCTACATGGTTAATATAACTATTAAATAAAGCTTGAAGACTTAGCTTGGCTCTTTGGCGAAATTTATAACAACCACATCCGACGTATACATATTGAACTTTGATTGTTTTATTATTAATAGCGATTAGTTTATCCATTTAAATCTCAATTAGACTTTCTCCATCTGAAAATATATAAAATACAAATTTTTCCGAGAATAATCTTTTCATTGTCTTCTCCTGTCAAACACCAATATTCAAGTCCTTTCTTTTGTCTGTCAAATTTCAAACAAAGAAAAATTCGATTATATCATACAAAGAGATTAGTAGTAAATACATATATTATGCGAAATAAAGGAGAGAATACATTATATGGAGAACAGCCATTCCTTTATAAATAAACAAAAATTTATAAGTGAGAAAATAATAAATACATGATGATGCGTACCGTCACACCCGGAGCTCGTGTAGAACGACCTTGCCACCTTTTGTGAATCGCCACGTGATTAGCAGCGGCAGAGCCCCTGAACCAGCGCTGTGGTGGGCAAGTGTCTAACTCCGAGGTAAGTGCAAGAATAGAATAGAATATATTTTATTGTATAAAAATGCTACATAAAATCAAGACATTACATAAATACAAGTACAATCGGCGGTCTTATCGCCCATGGGGATTTCTTCCAGACAACCTTTGGATGGAGTATAGGAAGGACAACAAAAGTCGGTAGTTGCTAAACCAGCACTCGTACAATAATTTAGTTAAATAATTAATGAATAAATAGTAATATATATGATAATATATATATACAAAAATAAATATACATATTATATCATATACATACAAAAGTAAACAATAACACTATAGCTTGAGGTAGTCATCTGTAACTTATCTGTTAAAAGAAGGTAATGATCGTGTCTGCTTGATGTTTAGTGGTAATGCATTCCAGAGTTGAATGGCCTGGATGGTAAACGACTTGTAAAAACTTGTTCTGTTGACAGGCGTTTTCAGTTTCAAATTCTCTGACAATCTAAAGAATTAATCAAATAATCACTGTAATTAAGGAACTGAAAGCGTCCCTTGAGATAAGCAGAGGACTTGATTCTATGTTCACCAGGCACCAGTTCTTAATTGGAGAATAAGGAATGGCCATGTATTAAGAACATAACCCCTACCCGCGGAGATTGCCTGATTGCTCTCCAGTTAATATTATAACCCAATTGAAAAAGTAATATAATAAATGCGGGCATAGTCGTGAGTGACAGCTATTTGCTTCAATAGACTACGTAGTGCGTTACTTCTTATCCCAAATCTGGGGAGAAAGCTCGGATTTCTTGCATCTGATATTTTTCTAAGCATAACTTCATAAGATATGGAATTGTAATAATAATTGTACATCGAAAACTTTTCTAAGCGGCGTACTTTTCTATAATGGGATTCAAACTCACTTTCTTTAAATGAGGCAGGGGTGTTTTTAACCGACTTCGAAAAAAGGAGGAGGTTCTCAATTCGTCGGAATCTTTTTTTTTTTTTTTTTGTTCCTTTTTTTATGTATGTTCGCCGATTACTCCGTCATTTATGATCCGATTTACGTGATTCTTTTTTGTTCGACGCGGAATAGCTTCCAATTGGTCCCCTAAAAATTTTACATAGTTTGGCCCAGTAGTTTTTATTTTATGGTCATTTTTCATGGAAATAATTTTCACTCCGTTCCATATGTTCGCCGATTACTCCGTCATTTATGATCCGATTTACGTGATTCTTTTTTTGTTCGACGCAGAATAGCTGCCATGTGGTCCCCTAAAAATTTGACATAGTTTGGCCTAGTAGTTTTCATTTTATGAACATTTTTCATGAAAATAATTTTCACTCCGTTCCATATGTACACCAATTACTCTGAGATTTATGATTCGATTTCCGTGATTCTTTTTTTGTTCGACGCGGAATAGCTGCCATGTGGTCCCCTAAAAATTTGACATAGTTTGGCCCAGTAGTTTTCATTTTACGAAAAATTTTTTGTTCCGGGTTCTTAGGACCTATATTTTTTAAGAAGCGCGGCACCATTTGTAGGTCCACCCATACATAGCTAGACACTAAAAAGTAACAAATAAAATTTAAAAACTTCGTTTAAAAAAACCGACTTCAAAAACTAAAAAACTAAAATGTATAAAATAACTTATTTCTAAAGCTATTATTATTAATATATATTATCTAACACATCTTGAAGTCGGTGCAAAGCAAAACATAAAAATTACTATATTTTGAAAATTACTAAGCACCGACTTTAAGATGTTTTAGGTAATATATATTAATAATAATAGCTTTAGAAATAAGTTATTTTATACATTTTAGTTTTTTAGTTTTTGAAGTCGGTTTTTTTAAACGAAGTTTTTAAATTTTTTGATACTAAGTTTCCACATCTTTTGTAATTCATACATATTTGTTTTTAATAATGTCTCTTATATGTGACTTATACTAATTGTACACCACATAAAATGTTATATCGAAAAAAAACCATACCCTTATTAATTGCTTCAGTAAGGTAAACAATAAATACAAATATAATTACTTAGACTGCGCACTCTTGTTCGTGTTTATTAAGACCACCTACGGCGAGGGTTCATTTCACAACAGCATATGCCAGCCGAAAGTATTTTAAAAAGGCTTTTGTAACTTACCCCTTACAGGCTTCAGCTCTGAATATAAAAAAGCGTAAGTGATAACATTAATAAAATTAATTAACATTTTAACTAAAATAATTTGATATTATACCATTATACCTGGCATTATTAGCGTAAAAATTCTTTTAGTATCTCGGGGGAGTTTTCACATTTTGGGCCGTAAAGGTCTCTTACATTTATTTTAAGCGCCTTAAAGACTTACAATAAGAAATTGTATGAAAATTGATTTTATTCAATTTGAAGATGTATTATTAAAATATTCACTCAAATTTACTTGCACAGTTTGCATTAGTTATGAAAGTATTATTTTTTACAAATATTTGACTTACTTAAAACTTACTTAAATACTTGACTGATCTGATGATGGAGTCGGAAGGTGGCCGTAGGAACTCCTGTACTAAACAAGATAGACCCGTCGTGTTTGAGCTCGTTTGCTGCTACATGATATCCTGGATCTCAAAAGCTTGTATTTAAAAACCTTTTTATTTGTAGTTGAAATGCGTTTTGTTCACCCTTTTGTCCGGGGACGAATAGTGAGATAAAGTGAGATGCACTGCATTTGTTCCTCTTCTGGGGTGATTGCTTAACTAGTCACAAACCTGGTACATATGAGCCTGATCGTAAGAATTTACACTCCACTTTCCAGTAGCTCAACACCCTGGGCAGTTAGTTATTTACATCCAAGTATTTAAAAGCCTTGTTATCATCTTCGTTTAAGATAAATATACATACATACATAACTTCACGCCAGGTCCCTTACGGGGTAGGCACGAACAACAGAGCTCTATTCAGGCTTATTCTTACACAAATACACAAGATAAATATAACTAAACTAAACTAACTAAACTAAATTTCATAAAATCTTTATATATCCAAAGCCTTGAATATAATTCACAACCATTTATATAAATACGTTGACAGAAGCTAGTAATGCTAAATATAATCATCATTTCACAATAATTTGATACATAATTATTAAGTAGAAATATAAAATTAGAATTCCTAAAAAAATAACATATTTGAAATCTTGGTTTTATGATGTACGTCTCTTTACATTGAGATCTAAAGCTTTTCAGCAAAGGCGAGTTCCGCAATGAAAATGCTCTTTTATTCTTCAAGAGGACGTAAGTATTATACCGTCAAAAACAGGGCCCTACAAAAACAGATACAGATTTAAACAATGCTTGTTTGGATAATACGAGACTTTTTACGAAAAACAACCGTAAGCGCCGAAATTTGAAAGTGTTCTTGTCATAAGCTTATGTTAAAACCCTTTTTAGACAGTTG
This sequence comes from Dendrolimus pini, assembly GCA_949752895.1. Classification (NCBI taxonomy): domain Eukaryota; kingdom Metazoa; phylum Arthropoda; class Insecta; order Lepidoptera; family Lasiocampidae; genus Dendrolimus; species Dendrolimus pini. The sequence goes on from OX457137.1 coordinate 8,672,143, forward strand.
ATTGAAATAGTCGGTTTGGCTATTTTGTGTTTGCTTTTAGGCAAACTGGCAAATGATCCACTTGCTGGTAGGTGGTTACCGTCACCCTTGGACATCTGTAACACTAATTTAGCCCGTGCTTTGCCTGCCTCGTTGAGACTTTAAATGCCTGTTTACACGATATTCGAAGAACCCTATATTATTGCCCCTTATTATACATATTTCTGCCATGTGGGTATTTGCTCGACTGGATGGCTACCACCCTTTGCCTAGAGTATGCCGCCATAACCACCTTGAGTTGTGTTCCGGCATTAATCCATCCAGTCTCCCTTAAGAGAGCAGCAGCGCATTTGTACCACCTTTGGTGTTGCAAATATCCATAGGCGATAGTAACCGCTTTCCATCAAGTGAACCATCTGCCTGTCTGCTGAACTCCTGAAATATAAAAAAACATACACATATACTGACTAGTTTTAGAAGCGAATTATCTCTAAGCTAGCTCTAATCTGGGTATCGTTTTTTTATATCTGTTTTGGTATTAATAGGACAACAAACAATGTACGCCCAATCATGACTATAAATGTATATGTTTGGCTTTATTTCTATGTTGTTTGTTCCTTTTTTACAAACTTGACGTTGAACCAATTAATCTGAAATTCAGTATGGACTTCGATAAAAGAAACAAACGACAGAAACCTTTATCGCGGATAATAAATAGCTACTGGCTAGCACTAATGCTAATAAAAGTAAGTGAATACTTATCATTATTGTAGATTTTTAAAATAAACGTTTTTTTATATAAATAATACGCTTATAAATAGTACGCTTATAAAATTGTAATAATAATTCGTATCCTTTATTCTTAAGAAACAACGGTCTCGGTGGTTTTCTCATCTCACAAATCCAAGCCCCAAAAAAAATGTTCACTATTAAATTTAAAACATTCTGAATGGATATTTATAAAATTCGGGTACGTCCTATGTATATTTTTCTGTAAAATATACTTAAAACAATTATCACGTGTTTTAAAAAATCTAAAATCTATTTAGTAGTAGTTTAGTAGTTTCGTAGCCATTTTAGGAAAATCCAAATATATACTTATTGATAAAGGAATTATATCCAGGCGTCTGTCTGTCCGTTTGTTTGCCAATCTATGTATGTTACAAAGTTTGTAAAAAAACGTTGAAGAGAGGTTATAATAATATGCGGCTACATAAAGGTGCTGTGTAAATATCAATACACTAAAAAATAGAGGTGATCGCCATACGAGTAATTGGCTAATGATTTTTCATATTATTACAAAACTGATAAAAAAATCTGAGTATAAACATGACCTCAAAACTAATCCTAGGATTTTATTAACGACAACAATGAAAATTCGCTTTACTTTTGACTAATGTCTGCGATAAACAGAACCTTTTCATTGATTACAACCTCATTCCATTACTACATAATATTATTATAAATCACACATGTCACTCGCCCTACATACGTCTAACATAAATAACCTTAATATTATACCTAAATAACATCTATAAATCTAAATACATAAAAGCTGTGAAATCATAAAATATACTTACTGAAATCGAAACAAACTTTAAATTTAATATATTAACAAAACAGCTAAGAAGGTATTGTATTGGTTTGGCGAATAAACACGTTATAAATAAAACCATGCTGGATTTTATTATTGTAGAGCAAGGCTGTTAAAATACCCAGTTTCTAACAACCAGTTCTATATCAGTCACTATATACAATGCTATTCTCAAAAGGGCTAACCATTATGAACCCAAGTAATACTTAGAATAACTTTCCCTTTGATACCATCCATATCCAATCAAAGAGGTTTATGATATTACATACGAAAATTTACATCGTAAACACTAACTACGGGGCTTCTATCAAAATTCCCCAATAGTTTCTCTGTTAAGGATTACCTTTTGTAAACTAAAATGGGCCGCAATCATCATCTTATGGACTAGGATTACGAAAATGAAAGGGTGACCATACGATATTGGTTACAAACATTATTAATTTATAATATAAGTCTTAATTATATAATATTTTACCTAATTTCATGTTACTCTAATATTTATGTATGCCAATACAATGTTTTATTCCTGCCACGGCTTGTCTGTAGGAGATCGTTTCTTAGCGATAAGACCGCCCATTGTGCACATTTAGAATATTTTAGGCTATAAGTTTTTCTGTGTTTTCTGTAATGGTGTACAATAAAGTTTTATCTATCGATCTAATTTATTCTCGTTTAAATTAAGAAAAAAAGACATGTCGTATTTTAACAGATATTACATTTTTTTCATTCAGAAAGAGTCGTAAATATTTTAAATTTTACGAACGAAATCTTTTGAAACTCTGAAGGCATTGTTGTCACTAAATTTACGGTATTTTATATACACAAGTTAGACGCAAGACGTTTGTTGATATATTTTTTACAGACACTTAATTACACTTCAACGGGGTAAGTAAAGAAAAATATCACGTATTAAAAATGAGTGTGTAACTTTTTAAGTGTTATTTGAAAATTTTAAAACAAATTATCGGTAACTGAACGATTCACCACATCTTCTGCTGTAAAATTCTTACATATTCGGTTATAAATTATAATTCTGATAATGTGACCTTACTACACCTATTCCTACTTAATAGCATATATCATACCCTACTTCGTAACTTATATACCGCTCAAGTCCTTATTTATAGTAGGTATATGACACGTATATACAAGGCTTACAGGCTCGTTAAAAAAGATTTTAAAAAATGTGGTTCATAATCACATTCAGAAAACGATTATGGAAAATACGTTTTACACTTTTTTTAACGAGTCATAACTATTATGAATAAGGTTAGTTTTAAAATCAATAAACCTTAGTTATAATTACTTTCATGTTTGTTACAAAGTTTCAAAATAGATTGGAACGTTTACCGGATTTTTTTTCCCTTATTACCGTCAATAATATTTGCAAAATCAATGTCAAAATCTTAAATCCGTAATTTCAGTCAAAAAGTAGAATTTAAAAGTAATAGGAATAAGATTTAAAGTATGTATCTATTCCGAATTATATCCTAGCCATATATTTGTATATATGGTGGCCCTACTTTGAGATAACCGTCAACTATGTCTAGCTTATACCAGAGCCTCAGGCGTTCGGACCCCTTCGGTCCTCGGCAAATATTCCATATAATCATTCGGTTTTAATTATTATTGCAGCGGCTAAGTTTTGTTTGATGTATTGATTAAAAGCGTGTTTGTTTTGAAGTGCCATCGAAGTTGTGGGTTGCAGTGTCAATAGATACTGTAATCTCGTGGGGGCACTGCTTTTATACAACTCGGGTACCCCACGCATCTATAAATACATACGAATATAATTTATATGCTACTTACAATGAGTTCTGATGAAAAACGCCTTTCTATTTTAAGCTAGAATGATTATAGAAATCAATGTTTTGGTCGCCAAGTCGGCGTCTGAACGCACGCGTCCAGTGTTGTTATGTGCAATTTGAATAAAAACATTTTTTCATTGAAAATGTCCATAAAATGAAACTACTGGGCCAAGGTCTGTTAAATTTTTAGAGACCAAACGGCAACTATTACTGACCAATCAAACTAAAAAAGAATCGGTGTACACACATTAAATAAAAAAATACCAATCTAGTTGAGAACCTCCTCCTTTTGGAAGTCGGTTAATAAATAAGTGTGAAACTTGTAACTCTACCTTAGGCAAGCGTCGTGGGTATTTTATCCATCCCCTTAAAATGAAAAGGCCTGATCGGCTTTATAAACTAAATCCTTTTTTTATTGAAGTATAGGTTCACCTTAGACTATGATCACGCCTGATACAAGGCGAGGATAAAGTTTAAGATCGAAGAAGAAGATACCCAGGTAATAGGGAAAAAGGCTCCGAAAATGAGTTCCACGCTTTTGGGGTCAACATAATAAAAAACTTGTTTTTTAAAAAGCTTTTTCAATACAAGCTTGGATATCTTGGATATCATGTAGCAGCAGAGTGCTAGCCAAGACAAATAAAATGAGCCCTAACATGACGGATCTATCTGGTTTAGTAAAGGAGTTCCTATGGCCACCTTCCGACTCCAGAATCAGATCAACTCCATGGTACCAGATTATTGCATTATCACGCGATATACATATGCGTGCAAAATTTTAGCTCAATGGTAAACCAGGAAGTTGATCAAATTTAACTTACAAGATTCCACACGAACTTACATAGATACCTATGTATGTATGTACATCCACTGTAAGTGAAATAAAAGCTTGTAAAATGGACACAAAGCACTTAATTATCTATAATTTTATAGTGGGTGATGTACGTGCGATCAAGTACGCGTAGTTATGGCTCGACGACCTTTTTCGCCCGTAAGTCATCGCAAGTACGCAATTTTTGAGAAGCGAAAAATCGCCGAGCCTTTTGAACTCGTACGCGTACTTGCTCGCACGTCTATTATCCACTTAAAACAAATAAAAAGTATGATTATATTAATAGTTTCCATTATTACCTCATAACAATTCCATCATATAATACCTAAAAGTCTACACAATGAAAATTTAATACTAGTGACATAAACACGAAAGAGGGGTAACATTGTCGCACTAACTAAACGACTGGTAACTTTACGAGCGCATAAACATAAAAAACTCATCGGTAACGCGAGAGAGGAATATGAAAAATACTCCTAATACCACTTGCATGTGTGGAAATAAAAGTTTTTCCATTTACCGGTACATTGTGTGGTATTTCCCTATAGAAGTCATAAACAGTGAGCGGGCAGTACACCCTCTACGTCTGTTCGGTGTAACTTACACAACGTGCAGTAAATAAACAAATCGACAGGCGAACACATTGTATATTCTTGTGTTATGGGTAATATAGTACGCATATATAACGGTATAAAGGGCCGATCCCAGATATTTAGTCCATAGTAAATAATCGTTTTTACACAAATTAAATTATCTGCAGATTTTCTTAAGTTTTCGCGACTTGTATACATAATAAAACTACGTTTTAACGGTTTTAAGCGCGGTAATTTATTTGATTTTGGTTAATCCGACAAACGACAAACTCGTTTGACAAATGTCATCTATGTTGTCCGTGACCACGGCCACTAAAAAGCGGCCGAAACGTCGGATTACCCAAAATCAAAATATCAAATAAATTACAGCGCTAAAAACCGTTAAAACGTAGTTTTATTATATCTGCAGATTGCTTTTTTGACATTAGTATAATAAACGAATCAATTAAATGATAATTTTTTTATATCGTGGACAAAATTATTTACAGGGATAAATATTAATTGATATTAAGATAGAAGATTGACATAAACATTCCGAATAGGAAAGTTGCTAAGGTACGGCTTTAAATATACAATGTACTCTGTGATCTACGTTATTCTGTCATAGACGCAGTAGACATAAAACTTGTATAAGTGTATGTCTTCATATTTTAATACGTTCTTGTTAAATTGATACATCACATTTATTGTTCACCACATACACATAAAGTACACATTTACAGTCATTTCAGGGCAGGAACAAAGGGCGGCCTTATCGCTTTAGCGATCTTTTCCAGACAACCCGGAAATAACAATAATTAATTTTTTTTTAACGTATGTAATCTATCAAGAACCAATGATAATACAATAGATCCACAAAATTATGATATTATATTATTACTATATTTGTAATCATAATATGTGTTTAAAATGTATTATTAGGCGCCGTCCTATTGTCATCGCTCGCGCGATTGGTGCGATGCGATCAAAAAATGATCGTGCGACGGTATTGACGGTCGCGCGATCATGCGATGCGATCAAATTGTCTAAATTTCATCGCGCGACCATCGACGCATCGCAAACATACTGATCAGTACTGAATGTCCTATCCTATAGCACTCGCCGCTCGCGGGATCAAATGTTTCTGTTGACATAGACAAATATTAGTAAAAATCTTCTTTTTTCCGTACATCGAAATACTGATTGTAAAATTCACTCGCTGATTTCTGTTTTTATAAAGTAGATATATTATGTCGTCCTCGTTTTCTTTTTTTAATGTTATTTACGATTATAGAAATATGGCCCGATAGCATAAACTGTGCATCTCTGTTAAGAGCCATTTCGAGTGTGATCGCATCGCTCCAAAACACGATTCTAAACCGGTTTCATCGTACGATGACAATAGGACAGCGCCTTCTAATCGCGCGACCGGTTTCATCGTACGATGAAATCGCATCGTAACCATCGCGCGAGCGATAACAATAGGACGGCGCCTTAAACTTATAAATGTATTTGAAAAGTGCAACGTATGCGTTACTGTTTAAAGGATTAAGTTTAATTTTATACCAGTCTTTAGCGCCGTGCTCCGTCTGGCTCGGAGAAAAATTGAGCTTCCTTCACCATTAACCAGTTTAAATTGGTCTTTAAATTTAAAAAAGGTATAAATTGAAGACGCTAGGTCCTATAAAAATAAATAAAGACGGGAATGTCAGAAAACCAGACCAGTATTTTTATACACCCCTATAAAACATAATTTTAATTGCTAATTTATACTATACAACTTTATTTATAGATTTGCTATTAAAATGAACTCATGTTTCTTTATTTAGTCGAGTAAAAATTACAATAGTTGGTTTTCAAAATTCAGCAAATCTAGCTACCCTACTACTACTACTGCTGCTGCTGCTACTACTACTACTACTGCTGCTGCTACTACTACCCTACTACTTATTAAGTAATTTATAAAATCGAAATTATAAAAAAAATAAGAACTAAAATTTGTTATATTATTTAATTATACATTGCAAATCCCGTTTCTTAGCTTTATGTTACTACTATATTTGGGATAACATTGTTTTCCGTTTCACTTACATGTAGGGATAGGTTTAATGCGTTATTTGTTATACGACAATTGTATTAATTTAATTTTTAAACACATTAGACATTAGCAGATAATGTATGCATACACATTGATTTAGCTAATCTTTTATTTTATTTTTTGTGTTGTTAATAAAACGCATTTGGCCACATTCAATCACTATTACTTATCCCAGTTGACACCGGATGATTACATTATATATCGTTAATATTTTAATGACAAACTTCTAATAAGTACATAATAGTTATCGCAGCGACCGTAACTTTGCTTGAACCATCAAATGTCAACATTAGAGAATTGTCCAGTGATTGAAGCCTACGATTTTTTCTGTGAACCCTGGATACTCAAACAGTAGGTAATGCTCGTCGGGTCAATAAAAAAAACCTTTTAAACACATTTGCTCAAAAAATGCATTTACGAAACCTATTGTAGTTACATGGTTCGAAAGTTAAAAATAACGCACCAAACTATACGACAGAATGTCCGGTGAAATAGGTACTCTCACCTAAGTTTCCGGGTACTTCGTTGTACAGCACCGTGCATATCCTTTACGCTTTGATTTTTAATTTGCATAAAAACATATATACAAAAACTTTATTAAGGTGTTTCGCATTATGAGAATAAATAAGTTGAATGATCGAACCTCCTTAAAAGCACTTTTGATCAATACATTTGTCTCACTTTAATACTAAATAGAAAACAAGACGAAGATATGGTTCTAATTTTCACCACACGCACGTGATGCCTTTTGCAAATGCGCGCCATTGACATATATTTTTTAATTAAAAACTTTGTGTCATTGCCTATTACTGTTTTGTCGCAAATGTATTGATAAACATTGTATGACACACTCGTGCCTATGGTAAGCCCTCGAATTGATCTCAAGCATATATTCGTCTTTTCATTTGGAAAAACCAACTTACTGCACTAGTATCATAAATAACTATTAAAATTTCGTTTATAAACAGCGTTCTCAAGTTCACCGCTACGTGAATTAAAAGAACATTTTCTGTTACATGAAAAGCAATGTTTAATAATTATATTACGTGCCCCCAAATGTTTGCAAACGCTGTCTATCAAGCGCGTGCTATTATGTATATCCAGAGGCTTGCCGGAGAGCCACACAAGCAAATAAAGTTACGCCTGGAACGCAATGTAATGAGACTTCATTGGATTATATCCGGCTTATGTAAGCCCCAATAATAATAACCAAAAATGCGCGTGGACTCCCGTTTGAATAACTCACCCAATAACGTCTAATTTGGTAGACCGGGATTCCGCGTCGCTCTCGAGTTTGGGTTGTGGCTTTCGGCTTCTAAGGTTGCGTTCATTCCAGTTTACGGTTATACTCATTATATTAAATGTTATGAGTTTGGAGAAAATTTTAAACGTATCTAATTAGATGCGGGTATAATAATAAATTTGTCTAACCACACAATTTTTAATGTTGGGAATATTATTTGCATTTTTATAGAATTCCAGGTGACCAGGAACAATTTCGGGGTATAATCCAATAGATGTGAGCGTAGAAGACCTGGACACTAATAGGAGGACTGATCGCAAAATCCGAATATCATTTCTGAGTCATGCTTTGAGTCTGCATGATAAAACCTAAAGTGAGGATATAAAACAACACAGATCCATCAGCGATCATATGATACGTTCGTAGACAGCAGTTTTGACAAAATCTTCTCCATAGCTATTGTCTTTAATTTGAGGGTAATTTTATGAGAATTCGTACGTTTTTATACGGCCTGAGATAAACGTGGTAAAAACTAAAGTAAAACTGGAAGTAATTTTTCAATAAGTAATAAATATAGTAAATAAAAGTTTACAACATCATATATATCAGTATACTTACATATATTTACATGTACATGTTGGGTATATATTTTGTGTAAGTTCATAGACGTGTCTCAGGTGCGGTATCAGTACAATTTCGAGTCACTTGTTTCCACCCTCATTCGAAAGACCCGTTTCTGCAATAATGCACCACGCTCCATTTGCACCTACTGCAACTTGTTTTAAATTTTATCGTACATTTTTAGATGGGAAACTATAGTAGGAGTGGGATATATTTTCTGTCAAGATTAAGGTACGATTTGGACATACTCATAAATAAATACAAGTAATCTTTATTATTGCGTACGTCAAGAAAATATTGACAATTACGTCATTTTCCATACAAAAGCGACTTAATTTTTATTTTGGTTCAGGCGTAGGCTGTATTTGCCTGGTGTTTTAAAATTAATGAATAACATTTGAAAAGTGATGAATATTATTACAGTAATTATTACTTCTTTTGAATACGTTAAAATACTACTTCTTATTTAGCAAGTACTTTATAATAAGAGTATAATATAGATGCAGGTTTTGTATCTATATTTTCTTTGAGTTCTCTCATAGTTTAGTACAATAAAAATAATAAATACTATTGTAGATAATAATGATCTGAACATTACACATTAAAATCAATGTGTTTACCATTAGAACATATTCAAATTTTCAACGCATATTATTGAATTTAATTCAATAATATGCATTTAAAACCGAAGCTAAATATTAATAATTTATTAATTAATATTATTCTAAATTAATTCGTTCAGATATTTGGTTGCTTTATGAAAATACACACGAGATAACAATCAATTAATTTCCATCGAAAAAGAATTTGCTTGAGTAACTTCCAGTCGTATTGCTCTGTGTCTTTTACCAACATATATTCCGTTCTACGTATCTTAATGTATTTTTTTTTCACTTCACTGCAACACTTTAAAACGTATTTGTTTTAGTTGTCTTTGATGTCTGCAAATGTCTGCTGTCTTATGTTGAGATGTTGCACATTTGCTTTCAGAATATGTTTTGCCCGCATTCAAAATAACCGAGACAACTAGACAAAATAAATTATTTTATAATATAAGAAAAAATATAACACTTACAAATATATTTTCAGTTTGCTACCAAATATCATATGAATATATACATATTTTGAAATATATATAACTTTAGATCACGTATCAAATATTAGTTCATTCTTAGTTCATTGCACTACTTATATCGTCAAATTAGCTAAGAATATCTTTTAAGTTAGGTTACCTGGAAGAAATACCTGGACGAAGGAACAAACAAACCTTAACACTTACTTTCACACTTCATTAGCACTAGAGCATTCTACGCATATTTACTAAGGCAACTTTCTGTATCCCTTGGAAACTTTCCTACTGTTAGTGACAAAAGTATTATATTATTTTCTACCACGGCTTCAAATACAGAAACATTATAATCAAGTGATTGAATAATTTGGACTCTGACAATAAGACTGGTCCACTTTAGTCTTATGGATAAATTCTTAATAGAGTATATTCTAAATAAAGAATCAAGTTAACCGATGTGCCAGTAGTTATAGTATTAGTAATCTAAAATGGCAATGGGCTTATCAAGTCTATAGTAGTGCTGATGGTCGATGAAGTAGACGAGCTTTAGAGTGAAGGATATGTGAATGAAAAAAGTGATATATGAGACCCTCCAGCTTGGTGGATAGGAGTGCATAAATTCGCTGGCAGAGCGTGGTTGAGGGAAACGGAAACGCATAATTGGGAAAGAGTACGCCTAACAATGGACTACGAATGGCTAACGATGAAGTCAAAAAGAACCAAAAAGAAACACAGAATTTCATCTGTCTATAGTAAACAATTCCTGTCCGCAACATTAATACAGAAATAGAAAATATTCAACACCACGTTGCTGCTTTATATCTTTTGTTTCCGTTTTGTAAAATTTCGCCCCATAACATTATGTTGATGGCGGCAATAACGTTTGAAATATTTACGTATATCCTAACAAACGAGGCGGGTTCTGATAAATGTGCTGTACTGCTGCTGGATTGACCGTGTCGGAATTTAGATTAACCGAAGACCGCGAGTCTCGAGTATTTCTCATTTTTCATTCGGAAACGATTTTGTTCCAATTCTTTATTCGATTTACGATTCGTATTCGTTTGTTTCAGTTACAATCACTAATTCTGTTCAATATTCAAATGTGATGAAAGATGTGTTCGATTTTTAAATAGTTACTAATAAGTAATCGGGTAGTTGTCAAATCAACCGAGTTACTTTATAGCGATTAACAAAAAGCTGAAGCCACTTTCATTTTACACGAGTGTTGCAAATTATGACTTTATGTATCAAATCAAATAGAGTATTAATTATAGTTTAAATAGTAACTAAACTTATTTTTATAATTATATTTCAAATTTATATTGGTGACAAGATATTTGAATGCCCGCTCTTTTATGTAAACATCGTTTCAAAATTTAATGTGATGTTATGTGTCAACTACATCATTGCAATTTAAAGCATGCAAATTCAAATAGATTAATTACGTATTCCATCTTTTAAATAGCTTTAGGCATACCCTGGTAAAAGCTAAGATTAGTATTGTCAAGCAGAAATAACCAGTTACAACGTACGTGTTTTGGTAGGCATAGATGACTAATATATTATATACTTTAGGATCCTTAAAATGTAATCAATGTAATGTGTCGTTTTATCTTTAGGTCGCCTTGCCAGCGAACAATTAGTTAGTTCTACTCTGGCCGGTGATGTATAGACTGATAATTAAAATGTTACTATTACTTATAATATAGGGAAGTACCAAATAATATTAGGAAGCATATGCTACAGAAGCTCTGATCGATAAACCAATCATTATCTTATCAAAAATATTCCCAAAACCAATCCGCGTTACGTGTAAAGATAACAATAATAAAAAAATTACAAATAACATTTTTCAAAACATTTTTATTTCCAGAGTTACAATGGTTACGTCCCCCGCTCATTAACAATGGATCGGCTGCCGGGCGTTGGCGTGAAGACCCTCTCATCTCGGATTATATCAGATCCAAATCCCTGGCGTAACAATAAGACTCCACTTACCCCACCTTGCTGCCTACGATGCTCATTTTGCAATTTTAGTGACCGGTCGGACACATGGACACATAAGATCGGGAACAAAGAAAATACTTAGTATTATTATAATAAATAATGTGGGTCCTAATTTATGTGGTCTTTCACATTTTGAAATACACAGCAGTCTTCTTATACAATAGTATATTTGAAGATTTGTTATAAAGTAAACAAGTCCGCTATATCATATACAACAATTTTCTCGTGTAATTGTCAAGATATTTTGACGTTAAAACTTCTTTAAGGACGTTGGGCAACTTAGGAATGTGGAAAAAGCATTGAACTCGGGTACCCGTCAAATTTCACTTCTGTGATGTGTAGTCCTACGATGGGCAGTTTTTTTGGTCCCTTGAAAATATGGTGATAATATCAGCAAACGTTTTTCCACTTTTTTCCACGTAAGTTTTTATTTTATTTTATTATTTATTTTTATTGCATGAGTTCAGCAAACAAGCAGACGGCAAACCAGACGTAAAAGGGGTTAATACCCCCTATGGACTTTTGTAACCTGCAAGGGTCTACCAATATGCTGCCGCTCGCTAAAGTAACACTGAAATCTAATTACTAATGCCGGAACGCAACTCAAGGTTGATAAGATGGCATACTCTAGACTAAATGCCCTAGCTGTGGGTTTATTTTGTCACCTTTTATGACAGACAGCCCGGCCGCAGGAAATTGTATTCTTTCTCCATTCCTGCACGGATAAGTGACCTTTTTATAACTATTATCCCTATTAATATTATAAATGCGAAAGTAACTCTGTCTGTCTGTCTGTCTGTCTGTTCCGTTTTCACGTAAAAACTACTGGACCGATTTGGCTGAAACTCAGTATGTATATATTTTCGATACCGAGGATGAACATAGGATACTTTTTATCCCGAAAAATGGGATAGTTTCCGGGATAACATGATATTTGTCTGTTTGTTTGTTATGCTTTTACGGAAAAACTACTGGACCGATTTGGCTGAAATTCGGTACGTATGTAAATTAAACTAAGGATGGACAAGGGATAATTTTCATTTTGGCCTTTTTGGTAATTTTGGCCTATTTGGTCATTTTGGTCTATTTGGTAATTTTTCCTTTTTAGTCATTTTGGCCTATTTGGTCATTTTGGCCTTTTTGATCATTTTGACCTTTTTGGTCATTTTGGCCTCTTTGGTAATTTTGACCATTTTGATTATTTTGGCCTTTTTGGTCGTTTTTGCCTATTCCGTCATTTTAGCAATGTCAGTCACTGTGGTCTTTTGGTCTTTTAGACCATTTTGGCCTTTTTGGTCAAGTTTTGTAATTTATTTTATTGACAGATAGACGGGGGATGGTATATATAATTAGCGATATAAAATGAAGTGAATCTTCTGTGCGTAAATACATAAAAATGTAATATAATATAACCTGTAGCACTTGCTCTATAAACAAGAGACACGCACTAGAGGTTAACCCGCGGCGCAGCCGCGGGGTAAACTCTAGTAAGAAAATAAAATTTCACTCTTCATTATATTTCTTTTTGTTTATATAACAGCGTCCGTAACAGCCTGAGAGATAGGTAAAATATTTTTAAAGGTTTACGACTAACCAGGAATTTTTTTAATCACATAATCAAAATTTCTGTGTACAGTATGTACTATTTGCAATATAGTTCACGATTCTTTTAGTCTGTATGTGCCAAGTGGTCAGTTTCAAAACAATAAGTGAGAGTCAATAGAGACCCTTAATTAGGCCGGACTTCACCCTAACATGTTCCCCAATTAATATACGAGTTTGAAATAGTTATTAATAAAAGGATAGTACTGTGCTTTTTGTGGGAAGGATTATTTTGTTATAATGTTTGAACATATAATCGTAATATAATTGGCTGTCGGTACATCCTTACTCCTACATCTTTAGCAATATTTAATATGTCGGAGTCTTACTCTTATATTATTACAGATCTTTAGACAACTTGGGGCTATACACTGGCACTTCTTAACTGAAAGTATAATAATTTCTGCATGAATATTATACAAGTGAAGCCAAAAGAAATGTCATTGTTAAATATAATCAGGTCAAATACGTATTTATTCTTAAAGCAATTTGAACTGAAATCATTATAAAAACGCCAGACCGCCTCTGCTTTTACTTTTGCTAACTGCCTCATTAATGGATTACCGGATGAATGCCTCCATACTGGAAGAACATCAGAGATTATCAGCATTAGGCCGATAACGTATATTAAAACTTAGCCACATAGCCCAAAAGAATCCAGACAATATGGAACGATTTGTGGTCACTGGTAAAGTTCAAGGCAAAAGATCTTGCTGTGGATCTCCAAATAGGTGAATCGACCAGGTTGGTGAGCAATCGGACCTATCAATAAATTCGGTGTTCCACTGTGCTCAAAACCGATCTCGGCGAAGGAGAGCAAATTAATCACCCTCCATTAAAGTCACCATCCTCAGCAGTAAGGGAACGACTTACAATAATTGATGTACTAGTGTACCAGCGTCAGTGGATATTTTTGCAACATCATCAGGCATCATTTAAAACAGACTTTTCAAAAACTCCATTCTTACACACAAGCAACGTTAACAAATGTCGTGTGAATCTTCTGAATAAACAGAAGTAACGTGTGAGAAACTGTTTACCGGAACTAATGAAGACAACTGAACCAACACTCAATCCTGATCCACTATAAATCATGCAGTCACAAAGTCTATTCTGACGGACGATTTCCCTAGAGCCCTCAACCACGGAGATATCTAATTACAAATTCGATTCGACCAATAAATATTCCAATGGTTCTATATTTGCATAATCCTAACCACATTTGCAATATTTGGTACATGGAATGCTGATAAGATTTTAATGCATGAATAAATAATAGTTTTACGAGTTACTTGTACATAAATGTTTGTGAATATAATAAATGAAAATTTCGCTCCAACTATTCCTTGGTGTTAATTGGTTAGATAATAATAATAATAATAACCGCAGGGGGGCTTTGTGGCGAAGCCTTAGGTGAGTGGCGACACCTCGTACCTGACTCCGGGGGCCAAGACAAGGCCCCCGCCTCCGTGCTTGCCTTAGCCAGCTGGCACGGAGTGGAGATCGCTAGAGCTAAGACTCAAGCTCCAGGGGTGGAAGTGATAAATGGCATCACGTCAGAAGTAGCTTCGGTGAACCTGCAGCCCACCTCTCTACACCCCTTAGCCACTCACACCCATGTTGCCCCTGCCTTTTATGGCATTTTAAGGGGCCCATGCAGGGAGTGGCGAGTCACCATCTGCCCATTTTTCCATGTTCCCTGAACATTGCGACGGGCAGACGCCATAGTCCCCATATTCCCAGACCGCTAGTACCACTAACAGTTCACCCCAATAGACCGGTACTTTTTGTCCTCATTTCTCACAATAGTCCTACACTGGCCGGGGCTTGTCCTTGGGTGCATTATTATATGGTGTAGACAGTGATAATCGCCGGTCAGTGTTACGCCACATATTTACATTAAATTTGTCAAGGGGCCTCTACGTGTTGGCCTCCCCATGGCCCCCCCACGTAAGCCCTCCAAAAGTCCGGGCCATTTTTATGGCCCGTGGTCTTGAAAGACATACAGTGATATAATAATAAACCTCTAGTACCACTAATATTTCACCCCAATAGCCTGGTACTTTTTGTCCTCATTTCCAACAATAGTCCTACACTGGCCGGGGCTTGTCCTTAGGTGCATTATTATATATGATGTACAGCGATAATTGCGGTCAGTGTCATGCCACATTTACATTAAATTTGTCAAGGGGCCTCTATGTGTTGGCCTTCCCGTCTTCAAAGACATACATAATAATAATAATAGCCTATGAAAGTCCCACTACTGTACTGAGTCCTCCCATTATGATAGGGTACCGGACAGTATACCTGTCACGCTTGTTCAAGGCGGCTTGGCAACTTTGGCACATCGGTAATCTTGATACATTTCATCATGATGCTTTCCTTCACCGTTGTTACCACGTGGTAATTGTTACAATATGCACTACTATATTACTATCCGCCCGCAGAATGTTTGCCGATAGCCTCATGATGTCACGCGTCGTTAGTCAGTAGGTTTGACAAAAAAGACTGCATAAATAGTAGTTGCAATAAATGTATTATTTTATTTATTATTATATATAATTAACATATGTATACTTATATACCATAATAGTAGTAGATAATGCAATACAATAATAGTAAGTAGTCATCGGCAAACCTTTTGAGCGCGGCTTATAGGTCTGAAAATTCCCCAAGTGGTGCATGCTTTCCGGCCAAGATTCCCACCCGCGCCCATCCAATTCGGAAAGTCCTAACCACTAATCTACCATGGATTTCTTTCACTGTCATGTGACATTTTAAATATTTATTACGTCAAACAAAGGTATAATGTGCATACAAATCATATTTCACTTAATAATTTTGATTTTAGTTATGAAGGATATAAATGAAGGCAATATAATAATAATAAAAACAGTTTTTGCCTATCTTCTCAAATTTATCAATGTTAACATATAACTTTCATCAAATTATGTCTCCAATTCACCTCACCACCTAAAACAAAGAATCCTTTAAATATTTTTTACGAAAAATCTTTTTACCTCTACTTTGATATTAAAGCAAAAACCTGCAGTTATGCAAACAGAAAGTCTTAAAATCTTATCCTAACAAAGCAGTTTAAAGAAAATGCATTTTGAAAATAAATCGAACTTTTATCTTGATCAGAACGTAAACATTTTCGTGAGTCAAACGAAGCAGAAACCAAATCAAACATGAAAATAGATGCAGACGACATCAAAGAGTAAGAGGACAGACTCAATTACAATATACAATTGATAGTTCTGAACCCTTATTAGTTTGACCACGAAATAAGGCAATTTCGCGGACAAAGGATGGCCTATGTATTTCCCATTTCGGTATTGACGTTATTTCAATCCCAGTAGTAAGTGGAGTTAAAATTAATAGAAAAGAGGAGGAGAGTAAGGCAACACATAAGGTCAGAAAATTACATAAGGGAACATTTGTTACAAGTTGTAGTGTAGAAAGGCAAAGACAAGAAGTAGCTTGAAAATGTCAATGGACACGATGAATATACAGAACTTTTCAAGTGGTCATTGACTTTTTATTACCAAATTCGAAAATATTAGATAGATATAGCGTAAAATTGGGGCCGATTCTGATGAAACTAAACCGGTCATTTAATTTATGAAAAATCAATTACCCTAGTCAGGAATCCATTCCGCAGATTTTTGAAAAAAAATATACTATTATTATTATTATAATAACTCTATTCCGCTCTATAGTATAGCTTGTAAAGATCCACTTTGGCAAAAAATGCAATTTTATATAATTTTTGTCTGCTTGTTAGAGTAATATGTAAAAACTACTAAACGGATAAAGGAAGATTTAAGTGGTAATCAAATTGATTTAGATTGATATTTCGTTTTTTGAAGTGAAACCTGTTTAGAATCGTAATTTGAAATTCGATTAATTTCTTTGTGATTTGCCATTTTACGCCATTTTTACTTTTGGCAGTTTTGGCAGTTTCGGTAGTTTTGGTCGTTTTTATAGTATAGTTAGTTTTTATAGCTTTTTCACTTTTGTCTACTAAGCGTTATTAGGTATAATTATGTTCGCCTGTATATACTACTCAGAAATTTCACTTCTACTGCGTGTGAACTTCACACACATATTTTCGCGTATTATAATTGTAATATAACATTGAATAGACCGACATGGGAATATTCTAAGCCCCTTTTTGTAAGATGGACGCTGTCGGCGTTTCAAAAGTTTCCAGTTGACGTGTAATAGGGCCGCCCCCGTCCAAATTTATTGAATTTGTCCCGGGGATGACCACACGCTTATTGTTCTGTCCGGGCATTGATTAGGGTACCAGGTACGTTCGATGTGTATGATTTAATTATGTTGGGGAGATCATGAAGGCTGGATGTTTTAACTAATTGGGTAGGTGTATTCACATATTTGTGTATGACTGCATTATAGCGAATATATAAGCGGATACAAATTTACAGTCATGTTTTTATTTTTAACATAGCTGTTGTGGCGGCGCTGGGTTAGGGATACTGTGTTAATTTTACAGAAAAAGTAGTTTCGGACAATTTGAATGGGTATTTGAGAATGCGCACGTACACACCTGATTAATGGGAACGAAATGCACTGTTCCTCTGCTCCTAAGTGCACTTCACTTTATTTGTTATAATATGGTTTAACGTATTTAATTTTATGTGTATGTATTTGTAGTATATATGTTTATTATATTTTACATTTTATGTTTATTATTTATTGTGCGGAGCGGGTTATTTATATATTATACACATTTATGTGTTGCGGGCGCGGTATATGTTATGTTATTTTATATATAGTTATTTACAATTTGCAGGCGATAAATTTAATTTATTTGATGGTATGATAATGAACTATTGACGTGACGTGCGAAATAAGAACGCACCCTCAGATTTGAAGGAAGAATTTAAATAATAAAAGTAAAGTTTGTATATGCCGAAAGAAGGTTACTTGGCGATACTAATAGCAGTTGCTGTATTCAGCCCTATGGACTGACGACCCGCGTAAGGTTGGCGTTAGGCCCTGGGATGACGAAAACGGATGACTGGGATATGTGGTGCCAACTTAGAGAAGCCCACAAGACCGACAAGTTGCTGTATCAGAAATCGATTTTTAAGCGACCAGTTTTATATTAGCACTTAACGTGCCAGTGTTCTAGTGCTAGATTTCGGGCCATTCAGTTGACAGAAATGCAGAATATATCTGCCAACCTTATCCAATGTGGATTGGCCGGTTCAACACAATGGTAATCTCTATATACAAGTTTTATATTTTATATTGATGAACGTGATAAATTAATTAATCAAGCACATTAGAACAGAAAATTACCGAAACAGAACCCACGTCATATATGTAGTACCCAGGTGCCTTAGTCAATATACTACCACAGTAGAGCTGCAAAGACATTGGCACTAACGGAAGACCAGCGTTGGTTGTTATCAACCAGCATTTGCTGAGTTAGGGCCTGTTTAGAGTTGTTAAGTTTTTGGTTTTTATTAAACTGTTTATGTATATTTTAATCATTTTCATTAACTCTAAATAAACATTATTTTCTTTCTTCTATATATAATACCCGTTTGATTCTAAATTGTGTTTATCTGTTATTCAATCTGTGTATTTATTTCATTATTTTACATAAGTAAAATAGTGAAATAAATAATATGAAAACTAAGTATTTAAGGTGACTTTGTTCTCATATAATATAACTTTCAAATTTAAAAAGAATATCTTCGTTCCTTTCTCTTTTTGGAAACTACATATTTTGTGTACAAAAAATTATGATACAGGTTTATCCTAAGGTAGTGAAGACAAACAAACAAAGACACTTTCATTTTCACATCATATTAAAATAGATTTTACAACAACACAATTTTAAGATCGCTAATGCCATATTAAACTAAACTACAATGTATTTCTAAACAACTTAAATTGTTTTAACTGCTCAAGAGTCTACAATTTATTCTATGTAATTTAAATAACAACACAAAATATTAAACAGAATTGAAGCTAATTTTGTTTATTAAAATAACATTCAAAGACCGCTGTAATGTACTCACAACATATAGTAACATGCTGTAACGTAATTTTGCCTCACAAAGCACACAGAGCTTGAGCCCTACCTGATGGACACGGAGGTAGTATAATACATATGCATATTGCATAAGGACTTGTGTCTACACAATGTTTGTGTTTTTAAATAGTCTATTTTACCTGTATTATCTGAACGAGATTTTCCGAAGTCCGTTTCAATGTAAATGGGAATTCTGACTGTAGAGAGATAGTTATAACTTTCAGTGAGTTGGACTCACGTATGCTTCTTCAATAAAACACGATGCATATTACATTAAACTTCTTAATTAGTCCTATTAAAAAAAAAATTAAACGTCTTGCACAATGCAAAATTCGCCGGTAAATATGTTAAAAGAACTGTCAATACGTTTTGTGTAAAACGTATTTAGGCAGTTTAATATGATTAACTAAATATATTTTATGTATGTAAAGGCGATCGTTTTATAAGCGACCCTTAAAGTCGGTTTTTTTTTGTAGAAAATGTTTATGCTGCACACTAACAGAATTTAATACAAAGCCACATCTTCGCGTGGATGTCAGATAAATAACACAACCACATCTCTGCGGAGACCGGACAATTTGTCCAAGGGAACCTTTCAATAATAATTCCACGATAAATTCTGTGTAGTCGCAAAGACCACAACTTAGGGGGACGACGACGGCGGCCATCCATTAATTATTATATTGCTTTTTGACAGCATACTTGAAATAGTTTCGTTATTGAGTCGCTTCTGCTTTCATACCTAATTTTAATGTCTTATAAGACCTGCTAGACTGCTATACCAGAGTTATATCCGACACAACGTTGATTTTTTGTGAAAACCTTCCTAGTAAATGGTAACATAATTAATGTAATTGCATATTAATGGTAATCTATACTAATATAATAAAGACGTAAAGTTTGTGAGTTTGTGACGTTGTAGGGGGTAATCTCTGGATGTACTAAACCGATTTTGAAAATTCTTTCACCAGTGGAAAGCTTCATTATTTCTGAGTGACATAGGGTACATTTGATTGTGATTAATATTTTTTTTTTCTAATGCCCAGCGAAGTGGGCGTGGCTCAGCTAGTATGATTATATATTAATAGTAATAATATAAGTAACGTATACCTAACTACTTAAATAAACAATGAAATATTTTAAAAACTTTGTTATTAACATAAATATGTAAGAGGTTTATTAAAATGTCATTGTCAAGAGTGACATGTTGTCAATGTCGATCTTGCGGAGCGTTGTGTCTAAGGAAGTGGAGTTGGTCGTAAAAATAAGATATATATAACCTCTTCTGAAGAATGGTCGCCAGTGCACCAAATGTTCGACCTACCGCGATCCATTGCCTTAATCAAAGTTAATTATAACGTAATCAGTTTTAATATCAAGAGAGATAATTATTATTTAAGCAATAGAAACATTATGTTGATGACTTCATCAACATAAAGTAAAATTATTGAAGATCGCAAAAGATGTTAATTTCATAGATATAACTACATATTCATACCATACCATGATAAATTCTGATGACTAAAGCCTTTCTGAGCTTATACGGCTATGACGAGCTTATATATTGTTACGAGTTACGGGACTCGAATTAAAATACCATTGGAGTTATTATAGAGTTTATTTATATTTATACAAACACGCATAACACAGGTATAAATATAACTGAACACAACTAGTACAAACGTAATGCACGGATCAATAATACGCGCAAAGTCCGTCACTATATAGATTATCGAATTTACACACGTCTTACTTCGCTTGTGACTTTCGCTAGACTGCCTCACCCTCCGTTGGGGCATTGCTTTATACTGTACAAATACAATACGTCTGTAGACTGAATGACTAAGAATCACACCTGGCTAATGACTACCATAAAGATTACAATACACAATGGGCTATTTTTCCAAACACAAATTTTAAACACAAAGTAAACGAAAGAAGACGGTTTTAAAAGTGCTTCAATGCTATTAGCTCAAACGACGCCGTTGGGTAATAAATGTGTTTTGTTTATGTTTACCAATATGCAAATGGCCTAAAATGCAACAATATCAATAATCGGTGTTTGTTTATAATGTCACCTCTTTGTGTGTGTATATACCCCGTAACAACTCATGGAATTAACTCATGAAAACCAAAATTTATTTTTCGAAAGTAATATAGTGACGTGGGAGCTCTTTACCAGACAACTATGTTGACTATGAGAGCTTTGTTATTATTTGTATAACATAATAACAATATTGTTACAGGTTATTTTCATTGCAGGTTCATCCACCCCGTGTCTACAGCGATCTGTTATAGTAATGTCGGCAATCTGTCGCTTGCCCAACGTTATAACTCAAAGCGACTTGCTTGTTATGTTACACTGATATCATAGTATTTATGTACCTACGAATATGACTTGCTTCTTTATTGTTATTGCTGTCTTTGATTTTTACGCTACAGTTCAGTTGTGCCATTTGAAAAGCTAGCAGCGGATATTGTTTGTTATACACAAAATAGTTACATATTATATCTTATACTTCTTTTCGTTTGATTGAACGCGCTAATCTCAGGAACTACTCATTTGATTTGAAAAATTCTTCAGTGTAAGATAGCCCATCTAGGTTCATATAGTCCTTGACTAAGTCAAGGGAAATAGCAGGACTTACATGGCCCTATTAATGAAAAAAAAACTTTAAAGCATGAGGTGGTTAGTCGAAAGCTCTTTTATAGATATGATGAGTTTATGCTATACAATAAATTAGGTTTACATATAATTGATGTGTAACAATGTTATCATTAAAATAATTAATGATTTATAGGCATCTGCTGATGTACTGTACTTGACAAAATATGTAAAGACTACATCAATACATGGTGTCGCTCCTAATAATGCATAACAATCGAAACAATCGTTTTATAATGATATAACAATCAAGTTATCTTAAAGTGGGCGATGAAAACTGCAACATATTATTGTTACGACCTTAAAGCCGACAAAAGACAAATTTACACCTGCATACCTGTAGACATTTCATTACCTTTTCGGCATTTGAACTTCTTTTGTTTACTTTGTGTTTAAAATTTGTAATTAGAAAAACAGCCCATTGTGCATTGTAATCTTTTATAGTAGTAATTGTGGTGTGATTCTAAGAAATTTAGTCCACGCGGTCGAGCAGACATATTAAATAAATAAATAAATAAATAAATAATCGGCAGTCAAACACACACATTGTATATCCCCAAATTAAGCAAGTTACGCTTGTGTTATGGGTAATACACAACGGACCACTCTGGGGCCGATCCCAGACACCCAGACCATGGTAAATAACGGAGAAAATACGTTTCCGAAATTTACTATACCGGGAATCGAACCCGGAGCTTCTGCGTTGCAGTGAGGTAGGCCGGCAAAGGCTTAGCCCGCTCAACCACAGAGGCCGTCATACTGTATTTACATATTGTATTTGTACAGTATAAAGCAATGCCCCAATGGAGGGATGCGCGGTCTAGCGACAGCCACAGGCAAAGCAAGACGCTAGTGACGGACATTGCGCGTGTGATTGAATCGTGCATTACGCCTGTACTGCTTGTTTACAGTTATATTTGTACCTGTGTTATATGTGTTTGTATAGTTCTAATAAATTCTATTATAATTCCAACGGCATTTTAATTCGAGTCCTGCAACTTGTAATATTATTATACTACTCTAGAGTAGTACGATACCATAATTATATGGTTTTCTGTACTATTATACCATATTAATGGTTTTCAATAAATTCTTTACTTCTAATAAGCTTAGTAAATAGTTTTGATGTGCTATATCGTTATTCTTCATGACACTGCTGTGGTGGAACATTTCTTGAAATACATTTGCTGGGTTTTGAAATTTCACAGCTACGTTAACAGTAAATTTATTTTCAGAGACATTTTGATAAAATTTGGTTAGAGATAAAATAAATGATAGGAGTATGAAATGTTAAGAGTTTTATGTTTACTAGCCGACATCTGTGTTTTTCGTGAGACTCAGAATTTTAGTCATATCTTCTGTATCCTACAAATTATTGAAAGTAAATACATATAAAACCAACATTAATATCTCTGGCTTGTATTTAAGGAACGGATCAGCGTTGTCATACAACGGGGAAATGCGGCCAGCATTTTGGGAACGCTCCGCACTAGCAGCGATATGGACTACATTTTTTATCTGTAAATATTTTTATAATATTTTTTTATTATTTCAGTTTTACATTTTATAGTGTAGTGAAATATGTGAGGTAGACTAGTTCATAATTTTATTGTATTAAATATTTCTTTTACTCCCTTACATTTTCTTTGAAAATCCTTAAGCCGTTTCAGAACTTATTTGAAACAAACTTTCAATCAGACGGACAAAGGAAATTTTATAAACGGTAGCTTATATTTAGTCATCAAATATATAAAATATGTCGCTTAAATTTTTGGATTTATTAGCAAATCACAAACATACATACATATTATCGCGCCTTTTTCCCATGGGGGGAGGTAGGCAGAGACTATGGATCTCCACCTGCGACGATCCTGACAAACAACTTTCGCTTCATTTACTTTCATTTACCTTTGTTAACTTGATTTTATTAACATAAATGGAAAAACTGATATGTTGAGTAGTAGATTTTATTAAGTATATAGCTATGATTAAAGTTTCGTCGCCTTCATATTACATGCATAGCAAAGTAAGGGAAAATTGCAAAATGCTCGCGTTCCTCATACACGAAGCGAGCACACGAGGACCTTATTAAAGTTTAAAGGTCTGGACCATTATTCATGGTTCAGGATACGGCGGTTGATTCCCCGCACGTAATAGTTGCTATAAATTGACTCAACTTTATTGGCTATTAAAATAAATAATGAAACTGTTTCGTGTTCCGCGTTTAAGCCATCTCTAAAGTTATCTACGTACATATACGTAGGAAATTGAATAATGCCGTGAGCGCAAGGGGAATATTTCGCTGAAATTTTGTCCACAAAATAATCATATAGGCTTCCATACAAACATGTATGCCACTGAACTAATTCTACACCGAATTTACATTCGCATAAAGAATTTTATCACAAGCTTTTATTTAACTTGCAATGGATGTACCCATGTATGTAAGTTCGGGTAGAATCTTGCGAGTTAAGTTTGACCAACTTCCCGGTTTCCGATTGAGCTGAAATTTTGCACACATATGTATATCGCGTGACAATGCAATAATATGGTACCATAGAGCTGACCTGATGATGGAGTCGAAGGTGGCTATAAGAACCCCTGTACTAAACAAGATAAACCCGTCGTGTTTGGGCTCATTTTACTTGTCTTGGCTAGCACTCTGCTGCTACATGATATTAAGGATTTCAAAAGCTTGTATTTTAAAACCCTTTTTAAAAACCTCATTTGATATAACAATATTGTGTACATGATGTGCCACAGAGGGCACATGTAAACCCATGAGGTTTCTGTGCCACAGTCAAATGTGTTTCTAATGTATATGAATGTAAGCATATTGGACAATAAGTAAAAAAAGTTTTCGATAAATCATGGTTGTGTCCGTGTCCGTTTTGGAGCTCTGAGTCCACTTATCTATAAAAGTGAATAGTAAACTTTTATAGCCTCACTACGATTTTCCTTTGTGCATCACAGTTAATATTATCTTATGGAATAACACTTAAAGTTTTTTGTTTTGGATTTCATCATCACAATAATACGAAAATACGTAAACCACACGATAAATTTATTGAAAATAACTTAACCTATTACAATGATAAAAGAATTTAACATAATGAAACCTTAAATCACTCTCATGTTTTTAAAATCTGGGGCTAAGATATATGAAAACGTATACTTCTTCTTTAGCAATAATATTTAATTGACCTTTAACTAAACGACTTTAAGCGTTTTGAGTACGGTAGTTGCATTTCAAAAACTAAAGATAAAGAATAACATCATAGTTCTTATCCTATTCATTTTTCAAGAGAAACTCGAGACCAGACCGACTGGAGAGGACCTATTTGCATAAAAACACCGAGGATCTCATTAAATATGAAGAAACTAGTCTGAATAAAATATTGAAGTACACTCACAAAGGGAAACTGAAGCTAATTTGCTGCTTTATTTACTGTTAAGGAGTAGTATTCTATTACATGCTCCAGATGTATAGTAACGTACGTGATATTGATCGGCCTACGTCGTATTCTATTAGAACAATATTTAATACATTAACCGATTTGAAATTATAACGAACAAAAATAAAATGTCACGTGGCCCTGTGACATAGTAGGTATTATTCGCAAATATTTTTTATTTATATTAATTATTTATTATCTTAAGTGTCAACTTGTACATTAGAATTACTTTAAACTACGGGCCTTGTCCGTATTATTTATTTAAAAATAATACTTATTATAAAATTGAAAGCCACAAAGCTATATTCAAACATGCTGTTAACAATAATTCTATGGATAAACGGCCCGTCCAGTGTTATCTGCAAAATAAAACATATTATTTAAACATATAACAATACAATAATAATTAAAATAGATATACATGTATAAAAAGATAAATTTTAAAATATTTGTTTTAATTACCGGTTTCTTATATTAAAAAATAATAGCTAACTGAGTGCATAGATAATAATCGAGTGCACGAACTTCACTCGGTATTGACCCCGGACAGTTGCCTGCGACAATTATCCGTGCTATGCGTGCTTGGTATTCGATGCTTTCTCAGCACTCACGGCTAATTTTCAAACACAAAAAAACTTGTTTTATTCTCCTTTGCATATATGATCGTTGTGTTCAATGTACTTCAAGTCTCGCGAGAACAAGTATCTTGTAGGTAAGCGAGTTTCATCTTATACTACATTTCCACCTGACATCAAGTGCAATTTCGGTCAAACGCAAACCTTTACAATATATAAAATACAATGTATAACCTAGCCAATATGTAACCTTCAAATGTACCAACATATCTTTAGAAATATTTTAAAGTATGTTTTAGGGTAAAATATCGATGTCAAAGCAAATTAATAAGGGTTCATGTACATTAGGAGCCCGAGCACCATCCATATAAAACCTGACTAAAGGACCGTACCGACCGTACAACAAAGTCTGTTTAATTAGCGCAATGCGAATACTTATCGTTAATTGGAGCTTGAAATGAGTATTACAGCAATGTGAGTCACTTGTATGTACTTAAGAGATCTTTGTTCACATTCTCTCTACTACTCTTCAAAAGGAAAATACAAAGGGAAACGATGCTGCGATGCAAAATAGTATTTTCCGTGAACTTTAACTTCTTTGTTATATTATAATAATTATAATACATCAGAGTATCTTTGAAAGTTGCACCCGTGAATGAAAAATTGAGAGTAAGAAAACTAAGTTGGTATGGGCATATAATGAGGAGGGATGACAGTCACGTGACAAAAAGAATGTTAAACTACTACATGGATGGGTACCGATGTAAAGCTAGACCAAAAAAGATGGATGGAGTGCGTGAAGGATAATATGATAACTTGTGGTGTGTCAGAAGATGTATGTCAGAATAGAGAACTGTGGAAGAAAAAGACATATTGTGCCGACCCCAATTAATTGGGACATGGTGAAAGAAAAGAGAGATTATAATCATTATAATAGGGATAAAAAAGAATAATAACAGACCACAATTGTTCCACTGCTTGGCTCGGGTGTTCAAATATCGCAAACGAACAGACAGTATACCCGCCGCGCTAATCCAAGGCGGCTTAGCGGGTTGGACACATTAGTTATCTCGGTGTGTATCTTCCATCATAATGTACACCTACACCGTCAGAACATGATAATTGTAACAATATGCATATTATCACAGAAAACTGCCAAAGTGGTGCATGATTTTCCTTCCAGAATTCGAACCCGTGCCTTGGGGGAAATAGGATTGTCTATGTATAACTATAAAACGACATAATTATATTATTTTATTGTCAGCAACACGTTAAATTTATCTTTTTAAAATTGTATCATTATTGGGTCTTTTTAATACTCATTTATTGAAAAATTACTGAAAAGCCTAAAATATTTAATTTTAACTAAAGTCAGAAATGTTTTAATTTATGGTCGTTATAGCTACTTTAAAGTATAAAATGTATAGCTAGTTCAGGATTTTCTTACACTAATAGTAGTTTAGGCGTGTAAATAGCTATAACACATGGTATATGGCTACCATGAACTATATCGTTCGAGCCCTGAAAAAAATACGGTGATATAAAACAAAAGTATGCGATACCGGGAAATCAAGACAACTTATAAGCGGCTAAAAAAATAAGCCCTCTGACCTTATCGCAGTATTTTGTTAGATCACCTTAAGTTTACCAAACTTTCTTCACCACCTTCTTCGCCACAACACCAGACCGGCCGGTTTATAACCTATTCCCAGTCCTTCCACTTAATGCAACACTTATTAGTCTTTTTTTATTTGATTTAGGGCCGAGTTTTTAATCATCAGATAGAATTAGTTATTTAATAAGTTTTAGATAAGATTTATCACGTAACGTGTTACGGCACCAATCTGTCTGGCTTCCCTTTCTCTAGGCAAGTTATCACTTCTGTCGACAGTCCTGGACACACAGGTTTTTTATTTATTTATTGATCCTGAGGCCGTACGAAGTTTGCCGGATCAGCTAGTTATATATATTTTGCATTTATTGTTGGTTTGTTTGTGGGTCTGTATTGTTTTTTTAGTAAATAAGAAGCCTACATTACTCTGGCCAACGTACCAAAACAAATCATAGACATCTCGTAGACCCTTAAATCTAAATAGCATATACAGAACCCCTACCTCTAATCAGAGTTACTCAATTAAATCGAGGAGCTATTCACTTTCGCACAATCCGTTGACTTCCCGGAATGCATTCAGTTCAAATACGTTCCATTAAATTAAACACCGTATTCTCAAAACTATTTATAAAGATTCCGTGGTAGGGGGATCCTTTCAGGATGTGAAATTTGACGTGTGAGACCTCGTTCGAGGTGAATAAAGCGATCTCGAGACAACCATTGTGCTGGGCTAAAGGTGGAACATATCTATCTCATAAGCGTCGCATATTCTTATTATACTTTAAGATGTCTTCATTTCAAGGGGAAAAACTAGGTATTTATATAGAGCTGATAAACATACTTTTTATACCTTTTTATTTATTTTTATGTAGACTTTGACTGATTGCACACAGCGATAAAAATATCCATTCTTTTTAATCATCATCATCTTTATGATTTATTAAATCATAAAGATGATGATAATTAGCGCATATGAGATGATAATCAATAAATCATAAAGATGAGTTATTCTTCTTCTTCTTCTTCTTCTTATATATAAAAATAAATGTTTGTCTGTATGTCCTTTATAGAATCGTAAACAATACATTTGATCATAGCTAGCAAAGCCTTGGTTTCGTGATCGGTGTTGCAATTGCCTATAGACAACAGTAACCACATTTCATGAGTTTGTTCGTCTGCTTGTTTGTCAACTTCGTAATAAAAAATGTTACTAAAATTATCACGAAAAATATTACTAATAGATACAGCTATTTGTTATAAATAAAGCTTTTAAAC
The DNA here is from genome assembly GCA_949752895.1 of Dendrolimus pini. Lineage (NCBI taxonomy): Eukaryota > Metazoa > Arthropoda > Insecta > Lepidoptera > Lasiocampidae > Dendrolimus > Dendrolimus pini. The sequence goes on from OX457137.1 coordinate 8,701,226, forward strand.
TATTGAACTACCCAGTGAAAGTCATTTTGTCATATAACTAACTAGCGGCCTACCCCGACTTAGCACGGGTAGTTAACAAAAAAATCAAAATTGTTTTTTTTTAAATATAGTATAGACTATATCACCTAGGGTTAGTGTAGCTTGCCAACAGTGAAAAATTTTTTCAAATCGTTTCAGTAGTTTCGGAGCCTATTCAATGCAAACAAACAAACTAATCTTTCCTCTTTATAATATTAGCATTTACTCTCTCCTCTTATTCTACTCATCCAATAACTAACTTTGTCAATTTTAAGAAACATTTGTTTAGCTTTGTGTATAAAATACTTTTTTTAATGAAATTGTTGCGGTGTACACAACTCTATATAAGTCTGTAAGCATCCATCAACTGAATACGTATTACATTGCATGTGAGAAAAAGGGCTCTGAACACGATCCACGTGTAACACAATCCATTATAATCAGAACCCATCTATGCCTTGAAAGATCCTCCTTTTCCCTTCTGTGCCTGTCTCTGTGAGGGAACTGGTAGGCCATTTTATAATGGTCTCAACTCCAGTACGTCTCCAGTCCGCATTTATATAGATTCCAAACGCATTCTGCAAATGAACACAATTTAAAGACGAATGCGTTTTTAGATTTCCAATATCAATGAACATTTGGTACCCTCAATTCGTTTGTAACGATGTAATATTTTTGCGGATTTTATCTTTAGAAGCTTGACAAAGGATATTTGCATACAACGAATGAGAAATGAATGCGAATCAATATGTATATATAAATATAATATATTATATAAAACACAGTAGTGTTAGTTACACTATTTATAACTCAAGAACGGCTGTACCGATTTGGCTGAAAAGTGGTAGGGAGGTAGCTTAGAAGCAGGAGATGAACATAGGATATTTTTATCCCGTTGGAACCGGTAGGTGGCGCTAAGATCGGGTTCTAGAATCCTTCTAATCACCTGGGCCGACTTTGTTTTTGTGTGTTTGAGTGGGTTCCCGGATGGTTTAGATTCACAATTAGAACAGCTAGGTGGCGCTGAGATCGGGTTCTAGAATCCTCCTAATCACCTTTAATGATTTTGTTTTTTTTGTTTGAGTGGGTCCCCGGATGGTTTAAATCCACAATTGGAACCGGTAAGTGGCACTGGGATCGGGTCCTAGATTTTTATTTTTTCAGAGCAGAACAACGTTTGCATGGGCCGCCAGTATAAATAAATATATTATGTATTATCTTGTCTAGCAATTGCAGGAAAATAATTAAATGATTTTGTATCCGTCAAGAGCACAAATTTATTTTCCCTTTTAAACATTGATAAAAACTTCTTGAAGAAACTCGTTTCTACATGGGAAGAAGATGTTGCCTATTTGCAGGCAAACAAAGGGTTCTTCCTTTAAGGATTGTGAATGATACAGCTGAAAGAGCTGTAATACTTATGCAAGATTTTCATGGTTTAGTCACTGCAAAGCAAGAACCAAAATAATGTTTGCTGCGCTGTGTGTAGAAATCTGTATCCCGACTATAAAAAATAGACCCTAAAAAGCAAATATCCTTGCTGATTTGTGATGTTCTTTTAAGTAATAAATACCAATTTTCTAACTTTCTTGTAAATTATTTATAAAATGATGAAATAACATTTCATTTAGCTACACAACGATAAGCGTTAAAGGCAGCGATTTTCAAATTCTTCACGGCTCTGTCGGCACGGGTTAATCTATACATAGGAAGACAAAATTTTGTATTTGAGTAAGTCTAGGCAGTTTAAAAAGAATTAAGGTTATGCATTTTGATATCTGAAAAAAAAAATCACCCATATAAGGGAGACCCTAATGAAACATTCATTTAATATTTTCCTTAGCGTGGGGCCTAGGGGGCTGTCAGAAAAGATCGCATTAAAGGCTTCATCTGCGTTAGTGTTAAAGATATGGGTTGCGGTCGAATGCGGCTTATTTAAAGCGTTTAAAAATAACGCCGTTAACTCAAAGCCACATTATGTTATCTGTCAATATTTATTTTAACGTGCTTAGCAATGTCGCATCTCAAATAAAGCATTGAGACCATTGCCATATCTGCGTGAAACGGCCTAAATCTTAAACAATAACGCAGATAAAGCCCCAGCATAAGCGATAATGCCTCCCTTGTTCAACATTTATTGCACCTAGTTTTTAAGAACGTAGTTTTAATTTTTGGTGAACAATAAAGTGTTATCATTCATTTATCCGTACGTGACCATAAATCAGATGAAAACAATAATTTAACTTTCACTTCTAGTAGGTTACAAGTAATGTCAATTCGGTCTTCATATCCCAAATAACCAGAGGGAATTGCAAAGCCATAGTAAAGCCGTACTCCTGTCCGCATTAGCATGAAGTGAATGACACACTCGGATTAAAACCATATTAGTCATGCATCAAAGGATGCCAAACGGAATTGTGGAGTGCCACCCCTGTGATTTGGCGAACTTGAACAATGAGGGCAAATTATGAAGCAATCGCTACGTTTTAAGTGCATCTTGACCTATTTCTGTCAATATTAAATCAGCGATGTTGATATGCGATTGTATATAATAAGCAGACGATATAAGGTTGATTTTTGTGTTACACTCTGTGACATTTGCTTTGAATAGATTTCGCTTACACGGGATGGTAAGCTATGATAAAGGTCTTATATGGAATTAATTTAACTTAAATGTAATATGGTTGTAAATAATTCAATTCTCCTATCTAGTATGTATAAGAATATTCGGAGCTGATTTGTTTTTGAAGTGATAACTTCTTATGGGAGGGTAAACCACTTCGTTACGTTACGCGTTACGACACCAGTCTGTCTGGCTCTTTACTTTCTCTTCGCATACGGCAGCGGTAGGTAGGCTAAGTTATCACTTCTGTCGAGCGTCCCATGACGCACACTTTTTTATTATTATTTTTATTGCAGGAGTTCAGCAGACAGGCAGACGGTCCACTTGATGGAAAGCGGTTACCATCGCCTATGGACATTTGCAACACCAAAGGTGATACAAATGTGCTGGTGCTATCTTAAGGGAGACTGAAACCTAGTCACTAACACAACTCAAAGTTGTTATTGCGACATACTTTAGACCAGGGGTGGTAACCATCCAGTCGGTCAAATGCCCTACCACCTGGCTGTGGGTTGTTTTGTCGCCTCTTACGTCAGGCCGCTCGGCCGCAGGAAATTATATTCTTTCTCCGTTCCTGCACGGATAAAATTTGTATGCTTATTCTCTCTATCGCCTTGGATATGAACCAATTCCCTTGAAAATTGTTATTTAAGTTGATCAATTAAATTACTCTTACAACGGGTATGAGATTTATCAATAGTGGTAGTGTGTATGTAAGGGCAATATGAATTTCAGATTATACGATTGAAAACCCTATTAGCACATATAAATTCCATTCAGGTCGAGTAGGTAAATTTCGTGAACAAATAGACCATTATTTACTTTGGTCTGTGTGTCTGGGACTGTCCTAATCAAGGCATCAGTAAAACATTTAGGAGATTTAAAAAATGTTACTGGAAAATTGTCTGTTATTATATATTTCTCCATACTATTACAATGTATGACAATGAAAAATAGAAAGGGAAACGCCATGTAATAACCATTGATATTGTAATAATAAGTCATTTACATAATTTGATTGACATGCATTCATTATATACGATTTACATGCGAATTTATAAGCCTCTTACTGAAGTCAATGTAGCTCAGTTCTAAAAAAGAATTCGCAGCAGAAAATAAATAAATATGTCAGAAAAAACTTACAATAATTTAAAAGGAGCGTTTCTTTATCAAATGGATTTTATAAGTGATATAGGGACTAAATGTTTTGTCTGTCCATTTATTGGAAAAACTAAAATGGCCATCTGTTGTTATTATGTAACACAAATTTTAGTGCTGTTTACTTCAGTCCAGTTGCTTTTAACGCTTTTCCTATCGGACTTCAGAAATTGGTTTGCAATTGTCTATGTAGCTCCGAACTTGGGTGCTTGTATAATGATCACGATAAAATATGCAAAATTACATATGCATAGAGATTTGTATAGTAAAGTTTTGCAGCACTTTAGAGTTGATTTATGGGATGTTATTGCAGACTCATTTGAACATAGAATTGTTTTATATGGATATACGAAAACTAATATGCGAATAACAAAGCATATTTATTACTATACAATTGGTTTATCGATTGTGGTGACCATTTCTCCACGTTTAATTATGTATATCGAAACAAATATCCTTGGCAATGAATTAAGATATTTATACCCATTTGATGGCTGGTACCCTTTTGATAAAGTACAATGGTACTATTTAATATACGTCTGGGAAAGTTTTATGACAACTTTAGTAGTATTTATCTACGCTTTTGCTAATATGATACATATATCTCTCACACGGTACATTTGTATGGAGCTAAAAATTGTATGTAATGTCATAGAAGGACTGATAAGTTCTGAGGATCTGATACAACTGCTGCATGGTAGGAACTTAAATGACATACATGAATCGATTAAAGAGAAGCTCAAAATTGTAATAAAAATGCACCAGTTTTTAGCACAGTAAGTGAATTTTAGAGATGACTACTTAGTAGTTTGTAAAGAATTAGTAGTATTAAACCAATTTCCATCCATGTCTTCCTCTGTACAGAATAAAGGAGGTTGGGGCTTCGCGGTTTTATCTCTTTGCCCCATTTAGAACTCGGTGAACAACTACCCACCGGTAACTAGGTTTTCAGCTCCTGGAGCCGTCCTCGCATGACAAAGGATACGCAACAGCTCACGCTGGCTAATCTTTTTTTTTATTGCAGAAATTCAGCAGACGGGCAGACATCGCCTATGGACATTTGCAACACCAAAGGTGCTACAAATGAGCTGCTGCTCTCTTAAGGGTGACTGGAACCTGGTCACTAATGCCGGAACACAAATCAAGGTTGTTATGGCGATATACTTTAGACCAGCGGTGGTAGCCATCCAGTCGGGCAAATGCCCTACCACCTGGCTGTGGGTTGTTTTGTCGCCTCTTACGACAGGCCGCCCGGTCGCAAGAAATTGTATTCTTTCTCCGTTCCTGCACGGATATCTGTGGAGTCCGATGGCCTTCGCGGGCTATGAACTGTCTATTTATGCGGCTTACTTGGCCATTCATTGGCGTTCGGTGGCCATTTATAAGGTTTACGTGGCCATCATTACTGATGGCCAATCCTTTACGGAGCTTTTCCAGGTTCCGTAGTCAATTTGACAAAACTCTACCCTTATATTTTCATCATGTTCATCCGAAAATCTACCTCCTTATGTCATTTATCTCAAAATCTACATACAGGTCTATATGACTAAAATTTAAAAGTAAATTCGTAGAGTGGTGTACTACAATTGCCAAACAACTAACAATTAAGGGTGACCACCATAGATTGAGGATTGAAGTGTTTGCACACGTCTTAGATTTTATAACCATAATTTCTGAATTTTACAAGCATCCAAAAACAAAACAAAACATGAGAACTTAAGAGAAAATTCCCTTTTCAATCTGTAATATTTTCATTGAAATCCGTTAAGCTGTTTATGGATTATTTGAGACAAGCTTTTAAACAGACTGACAAAGAATACAAATAAAGACTATTTATTTGTCACAAGGTATCACATAAAATTATTCAATTAAATTTTGGTATTTGAAACAACGGACATTATAATTTTATTAATTAATATAGCTATGATGGGGGATGAGGAAAATGGTATGAGAATAACATAGATAGGTACATATATTTTTTGTAATATGTATGAAAGAAGAATTACAAGTTGCTAAATTGATATTGTTTCAGAGTTACCTTGGAATTAGACACAGTATTTGGAGATGCTACATTATTGACTTATGTTTTTGGATCTATTTTCGTCTGCCTTACCATATTCACTGCTACGGTAAGACAGAATTAACAAATTTTCCTTTTTTGGATTTGGCTACAAAATCTTAATAGACTCCGATGTTATAATATAATAAATAACAGCCCATAAATATCCTACTGCTGGGCTCGGACCTCCCACTATAAATGGTGGAATGGACAGAATACCTGACACGCTTGTCCAAGGCGACTTGGCAGGTTTGGCAATTGATTATCTCGATGTGCAAGGTTTCATCGCGATGTTTTCCTTCACCGTTGTTATAATGTGGCAATTGTAACAATATGCATATTAGGTCAGGAAACTGCCTAAGTAGTGCATGTGCTCCGGCCAGTTTGGAATTACGCTACCATGATTTCTTATAGGACCCGATATACATTTGGTCGATTTAACAGTAGTAAAACTACATTACAGAACAGACCTCTTACCTTTACAGCTTTGAATATAAAGAAATCTGTATGAAATTTTATAATAGTTTCTTTTGAGGTATGATTCGGACTTGTACTAATAGTTCTTATGGGATATGAAAATAAAGCTTGCGTAGTTAAAATCTCATGTAATCTCAATATTTTTTTAAATATTTCAGGTCGTGGATAATTTTTACATGTCAGTCCGTTACTTCTCTTTCTTCTGTTCTTTGCTCGTGGAGGTATTCTTCCCGTGTATAATGGGACAACTTTTGATTGATCATGTAAGTAGCGTATACCGCATTTGAGTTGAGATGCTTTCATATAAAAATAAAAGACTTCGTTTAAAAAAACCGACTTCAAAAACTAAAAAGTATTGAATAAATTATTTCTAAAGCTATGTATAATATTTTATTAATATATAATTTATTAATATAAATTATCTAAAACATCTCAAAGTCGGTGCTTAGTAATTTTCAAAATATAGTCATTTTTATGTTTTAGATATTTTATATTAATAATAATACATAGCTTTAGAAATAAGTTATTTAATTTTTGTTTTGTTATTTAATTCATATATATAAATATATATATGTATATATAAATATATATATATATATGTATATATATATATATACATATATATATATATATATATAAGCTTATATATGAAGGTCAAGAAATTATTCTTAAAAAGAGAATGTAACTAAAAAAACTACAACAAAAGATTTTTTCTCTTTTAGAGTAAAAAGTTGGAGAATGCTATATATTTCACCGATTGGACCTATTCTGACATTGATACCAAGAGAATGTTACTGATATTTTTGATCCGAGCACAAAAACCTTTCAGGTTTACCGCGAAAGGTTATTTAACCATGAACCTATGCACTTTTAGCAATGTAAGTAATTTATAACAATTATCTTTTTTTAAATGATAACCCGTGATTTCTGGTATGGAGCGAAGTAATTCTCAGTCACAGATTCGTTGAGAATTTCATTTAATCCTTCTTTACTTGTTTTAAAAGCAATCAAGTAGACAATCATTCTGTATTCAAGACTTATTAAAAAGTGTACTAAATTAATTTCATTGTCAGACAATAGCCGTCGACACTTGAATGAAAGCTTCCCCAAGTTTGCGCCGCATATACCGTTCAAGCTCCGACACACATACTTCCTACATTAAACCTTTCTGTTTCATCACCAATTAGACCTACTTATGCGAAACGGAACTAATCCACAAACATGCCAAAATTTGGTTAAGGATGCAGAAGGCTTTCAATCTTCTATCGACTCAATAGGAATCATAACGATGTGACATTTACAGGATAAAACATTTTTATCAAAAAGTAGCTAACCCACAAAACACCAAGAGTATAATAAACTAACAAGATTCATGACCCATGGTAATCCAAAAACCTAAAAGGTTTACTTGAATATGTAGGACAAAATATAATATACAATAAATCATCAAAAAAAAGGCCAATATATAGACACTTTTTTATATGTAAAATGTTAATAAAAACGGCTTTTTCTCAAACTGCCAGTATGTGGGTTGGTTCCATTTTGCTTAAGTAGGCCTAATTTATCCTGCGAACAGGAGCAGCTGCATTTCAACTTATGGCCCGTTTCTATATTTATCAACCGTTTATTTGCCACACTATCGGTTAAAATTTCACAAAAGCTCCATATAAGTAAATTCAAAATTCAACCGATGGTAAGTCAAGTGAATGAATAATAAAGTATAGGAACCAGCCGTTACTAACGTTGCTAGTTATATCGTTTACCTTATTTCCAAAAAAATAACTAAAACATCTAATGTGATTCTTAATCATTTCAGATCTGTAGTTTCTCATACCAACTTTTCAACTTGCTACAAAGAACTTATCATTAAATTTTGGTAAGAAATCGGTATGACACTTACATTATATTTCCTTGTGCACACGTTTTCACTCACATGTCTTACTTTATCGTATATAAATAAATAAAATAGAAGTATCTGTCTATGATTCCTTTAAAAAAGCTAATAAAATTGTTATTTATACAATGCCTAAACGTTAACCGTTCCTAGAACTTTTATTTCTCTGTCTGTATGAAACTTTGTTTTGAAAATGTAGAACCTCAACATGTTTGCTATGGAACTCACTGATTGCTTCCAGACCAGCGTCTGGATGCTGTCCTGGCAACGAATGCTGCAAGGGTGGACTGTACTACCTACAATAGGCACCATAACGTAAAGCAAACAAATGTACCTAATATGAAAATGTGCTTGCCTGTTAATTTTGTTTTACTGAATTTTCGTGATTGGGAACTATTATACCGAAACAAGTATGTAAATACGAAATAACCTAAAAAGCATAATAAAACTACGTTTTAACGGTTTTAAGCGCGGTAATTTATTTGATTTTGGTTTATCCGACGTTTCGGCCGCTTTTCAGTGGCCGTGGTCACGGAAGACAAAGATGACATTTGTCTAACATGTATTGTCAAAGTTTTTATTTAGCCTACCGCCAACTTGTTTATTTTAATTATTTAGTTTTAATTTTGTTTATGGATATTATTTACTCTATGGGAGCCTAATCTAATTTACCACCGCTTCACAACATGTTGTGGCTTGAAGAGAAGAAGCGGCGCAAGAAACTCTTCAGCAAACATGCCTAGTTCTAATTTTTTTAATATAATATTTAAATGGGTGGAAGGAAAAATTACCCAAAAACCGTTAAAACTTAGTTTTATTATGTGTACAAGTCGCGAAAACTTAAGAAAATATTACCAAAAAGCTTTCGTTAAATCTTAAAATTTGCAAATTAATGTTTTTCGTATAAGTACATTATAATTCGATTTTTGAACCCAAATTATTAAATTATACTCATTGTACATTTCCAAACTATGCATGATATGCTTGTGTTATAGGAAATTAAGCCAAAACTTGGATCTGTCCACCCAGACTAGGAGAAACAACGAAACTTTCCTTTCCGAGATTTACTTTAGGATTTAATTTTTTTATAGCCTGAATTAGGCAAACAGACAGATGACCTGATGGAAAGTGGTCACCATCGCCTATAGACGTTTGCAACACCGTGGGTGTCGCCAACGTTGTCGACCTCTAAGATAATTTAGAATCCGGAAGTGATGCATTTTAGTGAGGTAGACAAAACAGTGTTTAAACTTCTAGACAACAAGACATCCAAATTATATTCCCTTTAGTTTTAGTGTTCTGATTTTAATCTACACTCATAATGTATGGGAAAAATAAGAGTAGAATAAGAGTCACTAAATTAGACAAACCGCAATGATCACTTGTTTAAATAAATCAAATCAAACCTTCGAGGAATATGGGTGTTATTGTCTCGTTGTTCACTGTCTCTGGAATTTTTTCTGGTAAATATAATTTTGTCTAGGATCACTAGGATCTAATAAAGGAAACGAAGGTTCTCTATAAGATTTTGGGTCCAACAAAGAGAGAGGATGAGACGAAGTAGGTGGAGGGTCTGAACCAACCTCAAAATCGAAATTCGAGCGTAATCGACGTAAAGTCGCTAGTTTGTCGGTATTCTATAGACACTTCGGAGAGTGTGCCACGGAATTACATGAATTGGTTCCTCCCTCAACATTTTAACACCGGACAAGCAGACGGATGCACTCACGCCACCGATATATGATAGAATTACCAACAAAGCGGTCGCAGCTTCCACTTTTATCATACACACCGCTGAAGAGTGGAACTCTTTACCGTCGTCTGTTTTTCCTGAACAATACAACCTGGATTTATTCAAGTCTCACGTGAACAGGTATCTTCTGGGTAAGCGTTTTCCACCTTAGACTGGATTTCCGCCTGACATCAGGCGCAATGTCAGTCAAACGCGAACCTATTCATTATAAAAATTCTCGAGATCAAGCCTAACATAATAGTAGAAATAACAGCTCAACGCCTGCGCTGGCTCGGTCACGTAGAAAGAATGGAAGATGAAGAATGGAGGATCGCAGCTTGAGAAAAGCATATTCGGTACATCCGAACGCGACGTCCGGTCAGGCTTTTTTTTGCAGGAGGTCAGCAGACAGGCAGACGGCCCACTTGATGGAAAGCGGTTACCATCGCCTATGGACATTTGCAACACCAAAGGTGCTACAAATGCGCTGTTGCTCTCTTAAGGAAGACTGGAACCTGGTCACTAATGCCGGAACACAACTCAAGGTTGATATGGCGACATACTTTAGACCAGGGGCGGTAGCCATTCAGTCGGGCAAATGCTCTACCACCGGGCTGTGGGTTGTTTTGTCGCCTCTTACGACAGGCCGCCCGGCCGCAGGAAATTGTATTCTTTCTCCGTTCCTGCTCGGATAAAAGCTTCGGAAATATCGCTGGAAGGACAGGTTTGCGACAGGCTTATGTGAGCTTCGTGGCGATAATTGGCAGGACACTGAGCACTCCTTTCGAAGGCCAAAACTCACTTTGAGTCGCTGAGCTAACGGAGTAAGTAGAATATAATAATTAGCACTGACTTGTTTTCCTGAATTATTTATCAACCCTAATCGTGTATCGTGACATGATAACAACTTATTTAATGGTAATATTTAACATAGCCTGAAATATAAAATTGAAACATATTATAATACAATATTAATTACCTTTTGATTCACGACAAATCGTGATTGATGTATTAATAATAAAATTAATGATTAATTCGTGAAAAATGTGCTATCAATAAATACATACTTTATTTGTCACGTTTTTTGTTTTACTACCACATTTTCCTTTATAAGCTGACTATTTTCTTCGAAACATTAGTCTTGGCAATCAAGTCACAATGGAGACGAGGCTACCTATAGTATTGGCCATCCTGCTGGCTTATCCAGTTGAACTTATAATTGCCTGTGAAAATTGTCCTTGCAGTAATCCTTTTTGTAAGATACATTTTACTTGATTTATTATTGCTTGCATTAAAATTGCTTTTATGTGCATATACTTGGTGCTTCAATTTTAAATATTTACGACAGGCCGGGCGGCCTGTCGTAAGAGACGACAAAACAACCCACTGCCAGGTGGTAGGGCATTTGCCCGACTGGATGATGGATGGCTACCACCCCTGGTCTAAAATATGTCGCCATAACAACCTTGAGTTGTGTTACGGGATTAGCGACCAGGTTCCAGTCTCCCTTAAGAGATCAGCACCGCATTTGTAGCACCTTTGGTGTTACCAATATCCATTGGCGATGGTAACCGCTTTCCATCAAGTGGGCCATCTGCCTGTCTGCTGAACTCCTGCAATATAAAAAATATGCTCCATTTCTCAGAACACATTCTGGTAAAAATATCTAACTTTCAATTCACTCTAACCTCGGTTTTATAACTGTAAATATAGCTCTCCTAAGCCTTTAAAGCTATAAATATCTTTAATGAGTTGAACAATCAGAGCTGAAAGTTTTCTTATATAATGGGGTAGCTTGCACAGCACAATAAATTTACAATCAATGATCATATTAAACAGCGGGTGTCCAAATACAATATTATCATAATAAACTTTAAAATATCGTTATCAAAATAATTGCTTAAACTATGATTAAATACGCTATTAGAGCCGTTATACAAATAGGGTTGTAACTTGTAACACTCATATAAAATATAGGCTTTGGCACTTTGCAAGTTGATAAAAGTACCTCAATTTATTTGACTGTCAACTACCCTATAACACACAAATATGGACGTAAATATGCAGTTGTTATAATTTTATTGACCCATTGTCTCGCCTGATACCCTTTGGGGTAGGCCGAGACAGTGGATCTCCATTTGTTAAGACCCTGGCAAACACTTTGCGCTTCATAAACTTTCATTAACTCTTCATACAGACACGCTTATTTAAATTGCCTTTAACATGACCTTTGTTCAAAACATCTTCAATTTGATCATGGGGACTTCGCCATCGTCGGCTGGCACTGGCTCTATCACTCACATTGCTGTCACATACTTGCGTCGTGATTATCGTCATCAAACATTCACTAATGTAACACAGATAAAACATCTTGAGCAGGGAGACATAAAAGCGACAGTTACTGGGAGGAAGAAATTTAGTCTTGGGAAGTAGGTACTACCTGCGTTAGTGTTAAAGATTAACGGTTTTATTCATATTGAATCAGAGTAAGTTTGTAGGCATCTTTAAAGATCTTTATCTCAATATAAATAAGAGTATTTGAGTCTATGTCCGAATGCATCTTGTTTAAGACGTTAAAAATAACGCCGTTAACACATATACATGCGTTACATGTCTATATTTAACGTCATTGTCAATATCCCACCACAAATAGCGCAATAAGCCCGTCGCCATATCTGTGTGTAACAGAGTATGTCTGTAAGATGTCGCAGATGAAGCCACCCGCAGGGGAAAAGTTAGAATATATAAATGGCCCAGAGAATGTGCTTCTATACAGTTTTTATTTGAATTTGCTGATTGTCGCCGACAGCTTGTCAGATGTTAGACTTGCTGTAAACATCAGAAATCAAAATCACGAGGTGTAAATTTAAAAATATTAGATTTTATCTACTAATTTTTGTTTCCTACTTTAATTTTTTTATTGCATAAGATCAGCAAACAGGCAGACGGCCCACCTGATGGAAAGGGGCTACCATCGCCTATAGACATTTGTAACACAACTCAAAGTTGTTATTACTCTAGACCAGAGGTGGTAGCCATCTAGGCGGGCAAATATCCTACCGTCTTGTTGTGGGTTATTTTATCGCCTCATATGACAGGCCTCCCGGCTGCAGGAAATTATATTCTTTTTCCGTTTCTGCACGAATATTCTAGTTATACCCGTGTTTATCATTCAGATTTCATTTATCTCTTCGCTAAATGAAAAAGGATAAGCATTGATTGAAAACTTAAGAGCTTCTTAGTTAAGAGCTGGTTGAAAATAGCTCTGCTTGCCAGAGTTATATGAGAAAGGTCCCACTCAACTACTCCTACTAACTCAAAAAGGAATTCTGTATTTATTTCAAATTTACTCTCTCTCTCTCTTTGATTTCACCTTCTCCCAATATATTTTCCTCCCCTACTCCAGCATAAATCCTAAGTCACATCCAAAATCATATATTCATTCACACAATCCATACATCTCTTTTTTGGTACTATTTAGTACCCATACACTTATATCCATCGATCTCACAGTTTGATATTGTTTTTGTCATATGACTTTAATTTTTCCTTATCACAGCCCATACCGGCTTAGTCTTCTTCATCCCAATTTTTGCTGTCCCTACAAATATATACAAACCACATAATATAATAATAAAATGATTTTATTTTTTCAGTATCCTTGCAGTTACCCATTAATTGTTTGAATGATGTTTTAAATAAAAACGTAAACAGAAAAAGTTCAGGTAAAATATATTTAATATTATACCTATTTATTAAGAAAATTTTGTAAACAAAGTAGCAGAGAAAAAATAGCCTTAAAAAGAAAATTTGCAAAAACTGTCTAAGCGCAGAGGTTTTCCGTTTGCTTTGTACATGAGGTCATTTACGAAGAGCATTATAAAATGTCTTCGAGGCCGGTAATGCTTCGGTACAATCGCAAACGTCTATACACGGCTGTGACCGCTTTCCATCAGGTGGGTTGTTTGCCAACGTTTGGCAAAAAGAAACCAGGTAATAATGATTATCTATTATATTACAAAAGTGTAAGTGTCATATCCGTACATTGATATATTTTAAAAAAGCAACTGAAATAGACTACACATATGAACGCTGAAAAGAAAGATAGCTACATTGTTTTTGAATTTATTTTCTGTCTGTACGGGATTCACTTCTTCATATCCCGGGAATTCCACGAGATTTTTGCTAGGAGCGGTTCAAACTGGTACTGCACACAGAATTTAATTTATTATTATAAATATTTCACTTGTCTTAGGACTGATTTGTTAATCTTCAGATAACAGCTATCAGTGGAATAAATACATTATTATCCTGACTAAATGGAAAAATGGAAAAATTTTGCTTTTTATTCATGCAACTGTCGTTTTGATTTTTCTCATGTTGTGTTTTATTCTGTTGAATAACTTTTACCTGGTAATTGAAACGTCGCCATTAAGTAAATTCATAGCAATTCTTCACGCGCATTTCTATCTATCTCACTATCTAGTGAACTTAATCTAGGTAGTCAAGAGCACAACACAGATACTCACAAGGATGTTGTGAACTAGGTATGATTTTGATATTAAATGATATATTGTTAACAACAATTTATTTCTTGATTTTATAGAAATTACTCAGAAGCCTCAAAACCAAGGTAAATAAAGTTGTATTAAATCTAAAATGGGGATTGTTCACTTTTTTTCAATCTGGCTATTTGAAAAACCATTTCGAAAAATAGTGCCCCTAATCATTTCTGTCTAGTTAAAATTCCAAAAAACGTACGATCTTCTTGTATTTTGTAAGAAATGCGTTTGACCTTTATTTGACCTTACTAAATCCAATCAGGTGGGCCGCCTGCCTGTTTGCCTGCTTCAGGTGTAAAAAAAATCTAGCTGTACATTATTTGATTTAAGTTATGTAACATGGATTTTCCCTAAAGACCACTTTAAAAAATTTAACGATAACTATAGAAAATAATAATGGTTGAACACGAAAAATTATAAGCCTAGCGACAAAATACCCTAAAATGATCACGATACGTAATGAGTAATGGCAGTGATAGTTAAATAAGTAGCACAGATTACTATGATTAGATATAGATAAAACTTGCTTTGATTATTTTTGTTTTCTAGGCAAAGAAATCAATGTAAACTTGTGCCTTGTGACGTCATCGGAGAAATAACTTTAAAATCGAATTATAAAAAAACTATCGCTTAAAATACAAAAATATTCAAATTAGTACCTTAAAATACCCTATTTTACGTAATAAAAATATAAAATCAGAGGGTAATTTTTTGTGAACAATCCCCATTAGTTCTATACCTTGTAAAAGTTTAGTGATAAATAATGAAGTGGGTGCGAATCTTGGTCGGGAAGATTGCACTTAGGAAGGTTTCTTCATGTGGATATGTTACAATTAACACCTACTGTCGCTGAAGATCAACAACATGAAACCGAGATAACTGATGGAAATGGTTACGCTGAATAAAGATTCAAATTACAAACAAATCTAAATAAGATGAACATTATGTTCATTGTAAATATACTTGCAGTGCCTCGTTTACAATGGATTACTTGTAGCCCTAAAATATGCGAGTATTATTTTTATTATATAAATTCAGCAGACAGGCAGATAACTACCACCTGGTGGAAAGCAGTTACCATCTCCTACGGACATTTACTACTACATATACACTATATATATATATATATATATATATATATATATATATATATATGTGTATATATATATATATATATAATATATATATATATATAGTGTTACGATCGACAAAAACCAATTCACACGCAGCCGAGAGACATATTGTAATTGTGCAGTATAAATCAATGCCCCAATGGAGAAAGGGGCAGTCGTGCGATAAGTACAAGCGAGGCAAGACGTATGTACTAAATTCGGCAATCTATTTAGTGTCGGACTTAGCGCGTGTTATTATATTTGTACCTGTGTTATACGTGTTTGTATAGTTCTAATAAATTCTATAGTATGCCGTTGTAATCAAGGGCATTTTAATTCGAGTCCCGTAACTCGTAACAATAATTATACATATAAAGAATCACATATCGATTTAGAAAGTACTTATTTTAAGTTATCTATCTTCACTACTGAAATAAGAAAATATAATGGGAATAACTGAGATGCTAAAAATTAAGAAAAATACTAGAAATATAACAAAAATATTAATATAATATTTATTTTCAGATTCTATTTACGAGAGGAATTTGAAAAATTCTGCTATACGACATATTATGTAGTATTCAAACATAATAATTATTAAACTTGTTAACATTTTGCAGTTACAGGAAATTCGGGCGGGTCAAGGACTCCCTATAATTATCCTTATCCTTCTTGCCCTTATTACCGCTATCCTTATCCTCCGTATAATCCTAGTCCTTATGGTGGTACAGCACCAGCACGTAAGTATTACAATTCAATCTTTATATCCCTTCCTTATTAATATTATAAATGCGAAAGTAATTCTGTCTGTCTGTCTGACTGCCTGTCTGTCTGTCTGTCTGTTTCGTTTTCACGTAAAAACTACTGGACCGATTTGGCTGAAACTCAGTATATATATGTTTTCGATGCCGAAAATGAACATAGGATACTTTTTATCCTGAAAAATGGGATAGTTTCCGGGATAAGAAAGAAAGAAAGAAACTTTATTTGCAAAAAATAGCGACGCAATTACATTTTTACACACAGAGCATATTTTGAAAATCTGTACGCCGCATCTTCAGCAAACAAGGTTTGCACTCAGCATATTGCTGTGCCGGAACTATATCCGACACAACGCTGATTTTCAGTGCAAACCCTCCCTTTGACGTAAAACGAAAAACGACCCAAATTGGTTATTAAAATAATAATTAATAAAACTAATTCTACTTATAAAATACTTAATAATAATACTTAAATACGTGAAAGAAATAAATAAATTTTAATAAATACTATAAATACGTTACTTTAAAATTAAAATAAATACTCCTGTAACAACTTGTATCGAATAATTTATTCGAATACTATTCGCTACAGTGCTAGCCGATTATTCCATATTCCGTGTGCCACTTCACTGACATGCATCATGCAACAAATGACATTACCTAGTTGCCGAGCCATAAATATAAAAAAAAACAAATGACATTTTACTTCATAACCTATAAAAAATATTGAATGTGTTATTTTGCTGTTAAAATATGAAATATATTTTATTTTCCCACTCTGTATAATAAATATGCCGTGCTGCCTCGAGTTACAGGTAAGTTGTCAGACCATGATGTGCGTTTACTGCATACGGGTTTCTTGTTGTGATAAAAATATATTTGTCTTTCTGTTTGTTATGCTTTTACGGAAGAACTAATGGGCCCATTTGGCTGAAATTCGGTACGTATGTAATTACTGAGGGTGGACAAGGGATACTCTTCATTTTGGCCTTTTTGGTAATTTTGGCCGTTTTGATCATTTTGACTATTTTGGCCTTTTTGGTCATTCGGTCATTGTTGCCTTTTTGGTTATTTTGGCCTTTTTGGTCATTTTGGCCTTTTTGGTCATTTTGACCATGTCGGTCACTGTGACCTTTTTGGTCATTTTGGCCTTTTTGGTCATTTTGACCATGTCGGTCACTGTGGCCTTTTTGGTCATTTTGGCCATGTCGGGCATTTGGGCCTTTTTGGTCATTTTGGCCTTTTTGCCTATTCCGTCATTTTGGCCATGTCGGTCACTGTGGCCTTTTTGGGTCATTTTGGCCATGTCGGTCATTTTGGCCATTTTGGTCACTGTGGCCTTTTTGGTCATTTTGACCATGTTGGTCATCATCGCAATCGGAATATATCGAATACATACATCATAGAATCAGAATACATCGGAATAACAATAACGATTTTGAAACCGCAGGCACAACTAGTCCCAAATAATTTGGAGATGGTGAAAGGAAAGAATCCTTAAATGATATATTTATTTCTAGATACTGTTATCGGGTTCCACGGTAGTAAGATACGTATACTGATTCGATCACTCGCTACTGTATAGCGCCTATCATATTTAATAAACTTTAGGAATTGTTATGAGTTCAGCATACAAATTTATTTTCTTAAGATTTATTTTATTATTTATTATAAATAATAAAATAATGACAAAGACATGACTAATATTTTTTATAACTAGACATAATATAATCTTATCGCAATATTTTATAATGCAATTTAGTTTTAATATTCTGACGTGTATTCGAACATTGCATGCCTAATAAGGTAAAATGTATTGAAACAACGCATATTGTAACATCTTGTGTACATACATACAATTTACCAAATAAATTATTCATTAATTTATAAAAAAACAATAAATAAAACACCTCAACCGGACAGAAAGATGAATAAAAGTCCGACATTTTGAAACACACGGGGACATCGACCATGACGTCAAGACCCGTATATCAGCAGCTTGGGCCAAGTGGCGTGAGGTGACATGTGTCCTTTTGCGAACTTAAAATGCCGGTTAAAAGGACAGGTCTACAAATCCATTATTAGACCTGTTCTTTTATATGGCAGTGAAGCGTGGGCAGTATTTGAGCGACACAAGCAGGAGCTGCGTGTCAGGAAATAAATATGCTTCGGTGGATGTATGGAGTCACGCAAAAGGATCGCGTTAGGAACTCCCGCATTCGCGGCACCGTTCCCTTCCGTGACATAGCAGACGAACTGCAGGAGAGTCGCTTACGCTGGTACGGCCACGTTTTACGGAAACCGGCTAATTAAGTGGGGAACAAATGTCTAGCCATCCCACCTCCGCCAGGTCCCGATCGAATGTGTAGGCCCAAGAAATGCTGGCTTGACGTTGTGAGGGATCACATGCGTACCGACGGTCTCAATACAAGGAATGCCGAAGATCGCGCGAAATGGATAAGAAAAAATAGGAAATCGGACCCTGGGCGTCGAACTGATCGCTCCGAACGCAACCGGAATTTAACGCTCGGATGATGATGACTTTAGAAACACACGGAAAGGGAGACCAAATTAACTAAGATTGGTGAGCGACTATATAAATTGACGCATACAACATGTATAGTAATACAACCTTTTATGATTTATGTCTATAATTTTAATTACAAAATACTAATTGTTTTTTTTTCCAGAAACGACTGCTCAGACTACTTCTACTTCAACAGGCGGTTCTAAAACTGCATCACAATCAACAAGCACGGGTAAGTATACGGAGCTTCTAGTTAAATATTGGTTTGAACAAAGAAACTAATTTTCTTTAAGTATACATAAATTCTAGTCATTTTACTGCACAACGTGAAACATCAATTTTATTGGGAATAATAAATTACTAATCTTCGTATTCCAATTACATATCTGATACTGACAGTGTTTTAATAAAAATATATTCGCTGAAGACCAAGCGCCTTACAAATGTCCCGCAGTTTTAGAGGACTCGCGTAGGACCATGGATAGGCCATCACGTAGATATCCTTTCCACAAATTTAATGTAAATGTTGCATGATACTAACAAGCGATTACCCCAGTCTACATCGTATAAGGGCATTTGCCCGACTGGATGGCTACCACCCCTGGTCTAAAGTATGTCGCCATAACAACCTTAAGTTGTGTTCCGGCATTAGTGAGCAAGTTCCAATCTCCCTTAAGAGAGCTGCAGCACATTTGTAGCACCTTTTGTGTTCCAAATGTTTCTATAGACGATGGTAACCACTTTCCATCAAGCGGGCCGTCTGCCTGTATATCCTATAGGATATTCCTATATTAACGATGGAGAAGACGATATTATTTTAGATTTATTGTTATATATAAAGATAGAGATACATTTTTCACAACTCCATATAATTTTGTTTTTCAGCAACTACTACGGGGGGAGGTACGGATAAGGAAATCTTACATAATTTACTTTGCTTCTTTTATATTAATTATTGATTACTTAATATAAAGTATCTTATAAATGTATTTCCAATTTTATTATGTAAGACATGCATAACTAATTAATACGATTTTCCAAGAGCTGGGCTGTCTGTAAGTTCTGCAGCTTCGCATTATAAAGTCCTCTATAATGGTTACGGATAGATGGCTGGTACGGGTTTGTCCAAGGCCACCTCTAACCCAGCCGCCGGATTCGATGGACCACCTGTGCTACCTCAGCTGTTACCAGAATGGGTGCCTCGGGGTACGTCCTCCCCCGCGCTACGACTAACGTGTTGTTAGCATACTAGGTAATGCATACGCCGCGGAGGACGCCCTGCAACCCCCAGTGGTAAACGATGTTCCCTGTGTAACACCGCAAAACATCTCTCAGATTTCTTTTATCTCCATTTACGGAATCAGACAGTATATGAGTTAAGTTGTATGTACATGTTTTTTAAGGACTATTCCTTCAACGTCAGCACGCAAAAATCGTAACAATATGTATAGAATATGCTAGAAAAACTGTCTGAGTTTTGCACTATGTCTGGTCAATATTCGAACAGACAGCATTTGAATGAGACCAAGATGCTTTAACCACCAACATGTCACGATTAAGATGTTTATGCACTGAGTTATAACATGTCTAGATAGAGCATTGCTAACAAACAACACCGTCAAAAACGGCATCAAAAACGCGAAGCGTTGCTATATTCTCTCTCGAAAAACTATCAATGTGTCCGTGTTTTCGGGATAGCAGCTAAAAAATATCACCCCATTTTTTAATATCAATTTTTTTTTATATAAGTGGAAAGTTTATATGATCGTTATTATTTAATCGCTTTAAGTATTATAAGTAAATAGAGTTTTTTTATAGTTATAGTATTAGCAACAAATGTTGTGTGTCTTGAAAAGAACCATAAAAAAATACACTCACAAATGAACATAACACATTTTAGTATATGTATTAATTTTAATTCGCAATAAAATGTCCGTACAGATATTAGTACAATTTTTTATGACTGTTAAATACCAATACTAATGTAATAATTATAAACAAAATATTCATAATAGCAAATTATTTTTGTGTTGCACGACATGATCATGAAGGTTATTAGACCACTAGTTAGGCCCTAAAGATTATCCTGCGCTAAAATCAGTGAAATCATTTATAATAATAGTGAACTTGGAACGATTCGATGACTTCCTAATAGGTGTGTTATCCAAATTTATATCAGTAGTAGGAACTACAGGGTATCTACACGGAGTAATTTAGTGCATGGACTTAAGAACACCTAAACTTAAAAAAAAATGTTTTATTTTATTTTAATAATAACCCTTATTATTAAAATAAAATAAAACATATCAAAAAGTTTTTATTCAAACTAGTTCGGTTGGACTATTTCATAAAGTAAAATTTGTTTTTTAACATATCAATATATTAAACTATTACTTTATCAGGAATTAATGGAGATGCAGGTAACAGGATATAGCCAAATTAATATCTTAATTATGATAATAATCTACTAAAAACGTCAATAGACCATATCTCCATAAATTCAATACGTTTTTAGGTAACATAAAATGAACCTATACAAAAAATAAGTTTCGAAATCCTTCTCTCTCTCTCAATACTTCTCTTTAGCGATAACTAAAATTGCATTAGAAGAAAGTAAACAGTAAAAGTTAATCAAAATTTTAGAGCACCGAAAATTGTCTCTTTGTTAATTTGTTGTAAATTTTCTATCTAGCAAAAAAAAAGCACTACTGCAACAATATATAATTGGTTATTTCAACTTTGTTGCATGATACTTCAAATATCCCGTATTTTCTGTTTTAAAAAGGATATTATGTTTATTTCCGTTACCGTTAAGTATATACATATGAGAGTTTTAAATTAAGTTAGTATTGTCTAGATTCATGGTAAATCGGTTCATTTCCATAACCAATTAAAAGAAAATATTATTGAAGTGTATGAATCATGATTACTATCTTATAATTGAATTAGTAGTGCTATTTCAATACACCTTTCTTGGCACAGCTCCATTTTTAATTCTTCTAAAACCTTTTTCCGATATACAAATTTCTTTTTCCTCAAAATAATTGGAAAACACAAATGACCTAATGTTTCGATTCCAGTAGTGGTCATCTTGCGATTCCCAGATTTCTTTTATCCAGCGATTGGCTACAATTGGATTCAAAGGAAATTTAAAACGGAATATAAACTGGTTTAAGAAAACCGGACTGACCCACAAACATTACATGTCTGTTTTCTACAGATTTTTAAATTTATTCATATTTTACAAAAAAAAATCGTAACAAATTCCCCAAAATTTTGGAAAATAAGTTCCACTTCTCACCTGACAACATTAGTCAATTCGATAACCTTGGACATATCGAAATTAAATTTCATGTTTTTACTAAGAATTCATGACAAAAGTCATAAGTTTTTCGTTTAAATAACATCTTATCCTTATCTTTTCCTCTTTTAAAATAGTTTGGACACATTTTAATAGCGCAGGACGGTATAAAAAATTTTTCGTGAGAGCTCAGTAGTCAGCCAGTAAAGTAGTCAAAACAACACTAACAGGCGTGAGGAGCGAGTGCACCAAATTTGGCCGTTTTTTGAGCCGTTTTTGTGCGATTGATGCGTGATCTAGACGTTTATATGATCTAAGTTTAGTATTAAAATTAGTATAAATTAATACAATAAGTTATTCGTAAGGTACATACACCTTAACGTAAAAATCACTAAATTAATGTCACACACAAGAACCAAAATAACTAATAAGCATGTTTAAATTCTAAAAATTAAATCTAGAAATTAAGTTGTAAAAAAGGGTACGGAACTCGAGTCCGTAAAGTTGTTAAATAATAACCCAAGGTGTAAAAAATTAACTATAAAATGTCGTTCATGGGTCATGGCAGGACAAAGTGTCGGCCCAATAACGGTAGTCAATGATTATAAAAGTAATATCATGCCAGCGAAGATAAATAATACAAGAACCGTTCATTTTTACAGATTATTACTTTGATGGTAATTAACCAATTCTACCAGTAACATCCATATGAGGAGGTTACTGGTAGAACTGGTAGACTATAACTGGTTTATATTTCAGGACCCTATGCTGGAGGGCAGAGTGGAACATATCCCGGAAGTAAGTTACCTATTACATTAACAAATATAATAATGCAATCAAGGACAAGCCCCCGGCAGTGTAGGACTATTGTGGGAAATAAGAACAAAAAGTACCGGGCTATTGGGGTGAACTGACAGTGGTACTAGGGGTCTAGGAATATGGGGACTATAGCGTCTGCCCGTCGCAATGTTCGAGGAACATGTCACAATGGGCAGACGGTGACTCGCCACTCTCTGCATGTGCCCCAGAAATGCCATAGAAGACAGGGGGGGCAACATGGGTGTGATTGACTAAGGGATGTCGAGAGGTGGACTGCAGGTTCACCAAAACTACTTCCGACGTGATGCCATTTATTACTTCCACCTCTGGAGTTTGAGTCTTAGCTCTAGCGATCTCCACTCCATGTCGACTGGCTAAGGCGAGCGCGGTAGCGGGCCTTGCTTTGGCTCCCGGAGTCAGGTCCGAGGTGTCGCTACTCACATAAGGCTTCGCCACAAAGCCCCCCTGCGGGAAAATTATTATTATTAATATTTATATATAAACTAGCTGTACCCGGCAGACGTTGTCCTGCCTTTAAAAAATAAAAATCTAGAACCCGATTCCAGCGTCATCTACCGGGACCAAATGCTACACCTAAATTCTGGTACCCGATTGCTGCGCCATCTACCTGGTTCAAATTAAAATCTAAATCATCCCGGTAGAAAATTATCAAAATACTAATATCGCTATTAAAAAATAGGGGTTGATCGTAGAGGGTTGAAAATTTAGGGTTGTATGTATTTTTGTATGTTGTATCATAAAAAAATAGAAATTAAAAATGTTGTCTAAAAAATAAATTAAAAAATTTAGGGGTGGACTACCCCTAACATTTAGGGGGATGAAAAATAGATGTTGTCCTATTCTCAGACCTACCCAATATACACAAAAAATTTCATCAAAATCGGTCAAGCCGTTTCCGAGGAGTATGGCAACGAAAACTGTGACACGAGAATTTTATATATTAGATGTACAAAGAAGCTTAAAATGTTAATAAGAGACGTAACCCTTCACAATTATATTATTATTGTAGAAGTACAAGGATTAGTGAATTATGAGAATTGATTGCTTTCAGGCTCTACCATCTCATCAGCAGAGGGTGATAGTTCAGCAGGCGCTTCTACATATCCAGGTAATTATGTGGCTGGGTCTAGAATCAACAAGGTAATATAACCTGAAATGTATTAAAAATATGAATAATTCATACCACATACACACACTTATAAAATTTGTCAAAATAATTTAAGGCGCAGTTTACGTCTTCAAATATTTTGCAACACTCACTATACCTACAGTGGGCGCAATGCAAGAATGCATTAGCGTAGGTATTTTCGCTGCATAATGACAGCTCTGGGACTAAACCAGAGCCCCCATTAAATATACATTATATGTTACAAAACATACATAAACATAGCTTGCTTAGTTTAATTACAGTGTCCAATGTAAGTATAATTTGTATACAGGCAGATTTTTTTATGTGGGCGTTCAAGGTCAAATCCTTGCAATACTACTTAACTATGCTAAATAGTGAAAAACACTCAAAGAAGTGTCGAGGCCGATTTTCTAAACTAAAGTGGTATCATTAGATTTTAGAAAAACATTTACGCTTATCAGAAATCGAGTCGGCTGACTTTGAAAAAATAAAAATATCTTCTATTATTATAATATCAAACCATAGAGTAGCTTGTAAGGATCACTTTCTGTGAAGGAATGTTAAACTGTTAATCAAAGGAAAGGGTTGTTTTTGGACAAAATTTCTATTTTCCATACATTAATCAAACAATTTTTATATTTTTGAGATTTTAAAATTACTTTCCAGTTTGATAGATGGTTTTCAATAGATTATCACGTTTTTAAAATACAAGTAAATTGGCAAATAAAGCATTATATGTACTTGATATTGAGACTAAAAGAATTCATTCTCCTAAGTCGTTCCCTAAATGTTGAGGATTTGAATGAATAATTCTCTCATCCACCGAGATCGGTCTTGAGCACGGTGGATGGCTGAAGTTATTGATATGTCCAGCTGGTCAGCAACTTGGTCAATCCACCTATTTGGAGATCTACCACGAAATCCCATGCTTTCAACTTTTCCAGTGAAGACAAATTTCTTCATTCCGTCTGGGTGCTTGCGTCTATGTGGCCAAAATACATATATATTTCAGTATCCGTTGTGGGCATACTACGACTGCTGATCGCCTATCTCGAGCTCTTCCATTATGGTGGCATTTATTCGGACACCTGTCTTCGGAATAATTATTGTTCATATAAGGCATTTGACCACTTCTGGACCAGAGTATGTCCCCATAACAACTTTAAGTTGTGTTCCGGCATTAGTGACCAGGTTCCAGTCTTCCTTAAGAGAGCAGCAGCGCATTTGAAGCACCTTTGGTGTTGAAAATGTCCATAGGCACCGCTTAAGCTCCTTTCTATCAAGTGGGCTGTCTGACTGTCTGCTGAACTCCTGCACTAAAAAATAAAATTAAAAAAATGGACGCCAACATATTTCAAACGCGTCAATTTTGTGTTTATATGCTGCCTTTACAGTCCAAGTTTCCGAATCCTACAAAAAAATGAAAAAAGCGTGTGTTTTAAGCCCCTTTTTGACCGATTTAAAATCTATCGAATTTAAAAGAGTTAGAGTGGCTAACTAACATGATAAAATTATATTGACTTGTTCAAATTTAAGAACCCTCTCCCGAAGAGAAATAATCAACAACAAACAACAAAGAAGAACAATAATTTAAGAACTGTTAGCGATTCAGTACTGAAATTATATGTAACTGTTTCCGGGTTCATTAGACTAAATGTAATGCCTACTCAGATGGTAGTCAATCAATTCGGCTAGTAGCTACCTCATCTACATTGGATCAAACTTAATTTAATGATGTATATCAGTTTTGCGATTTCAAAATATATCAACTGATATTGTTTTGTAAATTAATAGATAGAGAGGTGTGTTCGATCAATCTTAACATGAAAATGCAAAAAACGTTTTTGCATAACAACACACAATAAGTTTGTGATAGCTATCTATGTATTCGCCAAAACATGTAAAAACTTCATCAAAATATGATATTGCTCACAGAAGCTTAATTGGTAGTTAGGTAGCTATTTATAATCGTCATGTCTGCTATTTATCTGAGCGTCTGTTCATATGTGTCAGAGCCGTCTTATCAACAACGGTTGTGTCTATATGAATACAATTTAACAAGAAGATGTAGTCTATTTAGCGCTCCAAAGTTATACATGCATGCCAGAATGTTCTTGACTACGTCAAAGCGTTTGTTACTTTGTTACTATACTTATTTTCATTCTTCCTATATAGATGGCAGTTCTAATTCAGGTGCTCGAACTTCGACAGTAGAACGTAAGTTTTTATTTAATTAGACCTTATAATATTAATTTATATTTATGAATGTGTTACCTTTTTACCCATTTTCACTCCGTGCAGGAACGGTAAAGGAATACTAATTCCTACAGCTGGGCGGCCTGTCGTAAGAGGCGACAACAGAACCCACAATCATCCACCCACCCATTAGGGCAATTAGAGTAATTTTGCTCGACAAGAAAGTGAAATCGCCAATAGGCTTTAAATTAAGGTTATCTACTAAATATAAATAATTATATTCATATTAATTTCACAGCATACCCTGGTTATGATGGGAGTGACTATAACCGACCAGGTTATGGTAAGTTAATCTGTTTATCTATAAAATTGTAGTGGAACATTTACAAGCCAATAGATGGCGCTGTACAATAATTGAAGACGTGAACTATTCCCGACACAAAGAGTATATACATATTTCCTACAATAATCAATAAGCTTAGGCCTGCGAAGCCTTGCCAATAAGTACGGTCATTCCTAAAATTCAATAAAAACTATAGACTGATTGAATTTGTAAAATGAATTTATAAAAGAAAACAAAGTCATGGAGACTGGAAATTTAACAGTTAGCACATGGGCGGGTGAATATTTAAATATGTGCATATTCGGCCATTTCAAAGAACACTACAAAAATGTGTTTAAAAACTGTTCTTTATGGATTATTAAGGTAGTTTCTTATGTTGTATTTCCATATATTTTAATTGGCCAGCGATAAAGCTGGTAATGTAGACATTGTAGGAAAATATATTTTTTGGCAAAATGGTAATGATATTCCCTTAAATGGTAATTAGAAATATAAAAATAAAAAAGAAATAAAAATTTAATATTTTCTTGAGTTTTCGCGACTTGTATACATAATAAACTATGTTTTAACGGTTTTAAGCGTGGTAATTTATTTGATTTTATTTATTCCGACGTTTCGGCCACTTTTCAGTGGTCGTAATCACGAAACACACAAAGATGAAAATACTCGTTGACAATTACTTTTGTCTTCTGATAATCGAACTTACAAACATTTGATCAGGTAATCTGATTTGCATACCCTCATGAACCATATATAATAGTAATTAATATAATAATTTCTTATTACCATTCAAATGAACTCATTACCATTTTATTAATATGAACGGTAAAAATGGTAATTTGGTAAATGGTGGTTAGAATATCTAATAATGATTGGAAAATTTCAGTATTTAGTAAGATTATGCAATTTTTAAAATAAATATTGAAAAATAGTCCTTTAAACGGAAT
Organism: Dendrolimus pini; assembly: GCA_949752895.1. Lineage (NCBI taxonomy): Eukaryota > Metazoa > Arthropoda > Insecta > Lepidoptera > Lasiocampidae > Dendrolimus > Dendrolimus pini. Next base: position 8,728,905 of record OX457137.1, read on the forward strand.
CTACTGACCTACATTTTATAAAAAAACATGTTACCTACATCAAAAGCTCACAAACAGTAGTGAGAAATATTTTGAACCAAAACGCTCGCGACGAAGGATAATCTTCAATTTCGCCGGAATGCAACACTCTTCGACAAAATCGTACGGTCAACGAGTGAGCGACGACTGACTGTACATTTATTATCTCTGATCGCGCTGTTATAATATTTAAAAACACAGAAATCATTGTGGCCATGTTCACGAACGGTAAGTAGCGAAAAGCATAAGGACATTTTTCAGAGTACCCTAACTTAATTAAATTATGTTCTTTGTGTAATTGTTTAGAATTTAAAAGTCTTAAAATATCCTATTTTACGAATATGTAACCATTACTTCGTTCTTCAATTGCATTTTGATTACTGGACTAATAATTTGTTGAAATCTGGGAAAAGGGACACTGATGGTAATTAGATTTTGATAAGTTATCATTTAATTTTCAGTATTTCAATTTAATATATACATATATAATATATTTTGCACTTTGTAGAAAACATTTAGATCGGTCTATTAACAAGCATAAGTTCACCAATAGTGGTAGTTAAGTATGTTATTTGTTAAGGGCCGTGCGATTTGCACATTTTCAAAGAATCACCCGGGCGTTATCACTCAGTGATTTTTGGCAACGGGTATCTAGCCGATATTTGATTTCAATACCGGTATTGATAACCGTTGCCGAATATCGGTATCAAAGCAGGTTTTTAACTAATACGCCATGCCGACACATGCGAGAGCATGTTTAAAAAAAAACAATTCTACATGACATGAATATCGTAAACTTCGTAAAGTAATCACGACCTTATGTCTCTTGATGCAAAGTTAACCTATAATAACCTTTCATAGGTCAAACTATAATGAACGCTATTCGTCGAAATTCTAGCAACCATAAACCAGCGTCACTGTTACAGTTTAATCTATCAAAGGTTATTTTTTTTAGTAGAATTCGCCACAAAGGCAGGCAAAGGAATCTTAGTCCATACAGCCAAGTCTGATGTATAAATCTTTGTATAGTAGCGCAGTTGTATTGCAGGCTACAACCGACACCATTCAACGGAGTTCTTGTGAAAACTCGAAAGATCACATTTGACTATACAGTTCACATTTCTTACAAAAACACATAATCACTACTCAAAAACTATCAATATCCTACAACTATTGTTCATTTTAGAGTATTTTTACACATTGTTAGAAAATAAAACTGCACAGCACAACGTCCCCGCCTTCACCTCAGTTCCCGCCAAAAACTCCGCAAAGGTTATTATCGTTAAGCCATAGTTATATACAAATAAGGTTGTCTTTGGTTATAACAATATTCGTGAAATGTTTCTGATCTCTCTTTAGTCTGTGAGTTGCTGGATAATTGTGATTAAGTTAGTTGCCAAGCCATAAATGCATTAAAAAAATGGTGATTAATTTGCTAGCCAATATTCGCGCCTTCTCTGTTTTGCAAGTTAGGAATCATTTAGAAAGAGAGAGAAGGCATAATTATTTTGGTTATTATCGTTCGATCGGTTGCCAACGTAGCGAAAACGGAATCACTGAATAGCTATTGTGATTTTCAGTTGGTTGGCAACGTAGCGTTATCGTCAGTTGTTTGTACCTAGATATTAGATAACTGATAGCCGTTGCTAGCTGCATTAATACCGATACGTTACGTTAGAGGCATGTCAACCGTTTTCAGTTACGTTTTGCTATAGCGGACACATGCTTAGTTAGCATTATTAGCAACCATTATGTGAAAATTATTGAACGAATAGATGAAGATAGTGAAGTGAGACATCATGGATGGATGTATAGCCGCCTTTTGTTGGTCCCGGTGTTGCAAATCACTACAAAATATATCGTATTCATGGTAACGTGAAAAAGTGTTCTTAACCTTTTAACTTAAAAGTTTTAAGACGGAAGAACCACAAATTTGTGGTCAAATACAGATAATTGAAACGAACTTTGAACTGCTTGATGCTTTCTGAATTTATATTAGAATGAAAGAGGATGATGTAATTTCCTTGGTTTTGGCGCAGTAATTTTGATGGCAGCTGGCGGCTTGTGGAATGAAAAAAAAGTTGACCCCTCGAATGGCATAATATATTATATGATAGTCGCTATTTATGGTAATTTTTATGTCCTCTTTCTTATTGCGAAGCTAGCAAACTGTTTTTATTCAGAAGTTCCGCAACTTAAGTACAAGTCTCTTTTTTACAATTATTATTATTTCACATATTTATTTGGCCTCAAATTTCATACAGTTTTCTTTACATACACTACATAGTCTATCTACATATATATTCTACATACACTATATTATTATTATTATATTAGTAAGAACAAGGAGGCATATTGTGTTATGGTTATTATATTCTTTCAGGTTTACCACCTGGATGCATTGAGAATTCACCACCGGCATCAGGAGCAGGTATTTATGCTACCCATAGACGTAATCATGTAGTCGTATACAATCTGTTCTTTCTTTCTGAATTTTCTGAATAACACTTTCGTTAATTTGTGTGCTTAGATGGTTTATTTAAACTTTAGATTTTCTTTATTGGCCATTCCTATAAATTACTTCTCATTGACTTACCTTGCCATCGGTTGAATTTTTACATTACTTGTACTGAGCTTATGTACAATTTTAACCGATAATAGGGCAAATGAACGGTCAGTCAGATAAAGGAACCGGACATAAGTTGGCCAATGACCGTTTCTTATATCTCATTACCCATTTGCCTTACTACTGGTTAGAATTTGATGTAATCTACAGACAAATAACACCAAACTTCGATGGTAAGTTAATGAAAAGTAAGGTAGGATCCGGCCAGAAGATATTTCAACGTCATTATGTAGTGTAATTGTAATAATCGTATGAGTGGTGTATCAGCTACGGAACCATAAGAAAGCCTTTAATTTAAAATAAACAATATATTTCAAACATCACTGTATGCATATTGTTTAACCATTTTTTTTGTAAGTATATTTGATGCTGGACATCATTAATTTTTTTAGTTTAAAAAAGGTGGCAATTCTCACAACTTTGTAAATATTAATATTGCTGATATTTTCTAAAAATATGAAGAAAACAAGCGTCTACACTAAGCGCTTGTTTGTCCACTTTAAAATCTGTCGAACCTATGAGAATAAGAGTGGCTTAATTAACAGGATAAAATAAGTATTCCAGAACCCTATCCTCGAGAGGAGAGCGGAATGCCTTATCCCGAGGCTATGTTGCCTGTTACGTTCTCTATATTATAAAGAGGAACAATTTATATTTTTATTTATTTGTATATTGGTAACGAAATAATTCAAAAACTACTGGACCGATTTTAAAAATTATTTTAGCATTAGAATGCTACATTATCTCTAGATAATATTATATACGCTATATTTATTACTAGAATAAATTAAGGGTCCTTACTAAAACTTCAATAATATGCTTATACCAACGCGCACTACCACCGCATTGCAATACCCGTGTATTGCAATGCGGTGGTAGATCACTTCACAAACAAACCAAGACACACAAAGAGCCTAAAAATTAATAACCTAGGCACAGAAAGGAAAAAGAACACACATGGCACTAGATAGGATAATATATATAGGTATAGACATACGGCACACACTGCACATGCACTTCCTCACAATATCAGCATGTAACAGATACACTCTACATTAGTATAAGTTTAGTATTAAAATTAGTATAAATTAATACAATAAGTTATTCGTAAGGTACATACACCTTAACGTAAAAATCACTAAATTAATGTCACACACAAGAACCAAAATAACTAATAAGCATGTTTAAATTCTAAAAATTAAATCTAGAAATTAAGTTGTAAAAAAGGGTACGGAACTCGAGTCCGTAAAGTTGTTAAATAATAACTCAAGGTGTAAAAAATTAACTATAAAATGTCGTTCATGGGTCATGGCAGGACAAAGTGTCGGCCCAATAACGGTAGTCAATGATTATAAAAGTAATATCATGCCAGCGAAGATAAATAATACAAGAACCGTTCATTTTTACAGATTATTACTTTGATGGTAATTAACCAATTCTACCAGTAACATCCATATGAGGAGGTTACTGGTAGAACTGGTAGACTATAACTGGTTTATATTTCAGGACCCTATGCTGGAGGGCAGAGTGGAACATATCCCGGAAGTAAGTTACCTATTACATTAACAAATATAATAATGCAATCAAGGACAAGCCCCCGACAGTGTAGGACTATTGTGGGAAATAAGAACAAAAAGTACCGGGCTATTGGGGTGAACTGACAGTGGTACTAGGGGTCTAGGAATATGGGGACTATAGCGTCTGCCCGTCGCAATGTTCGAGGAACATGTCACAATGGGCAGACGGTGACTCGCCACCTACGTATGCCCCAGAAATGCCATAGAAGATGGGGGCAAGAGGTGCACTGCAGGTTCACCAAAGCTACTTCCGACGTGATGTCATTTATTACTTCCACCTCTGGAGTTTGAGTCTTAGCTCTAGCGATCTCCACTCCGTGTCAGCTGGCTAAGGCGAGCGCGGAGGCGGGCCTTGCTTTGGCCCCCGCAGCCAGGTACGAGGTGTCGCTACTCACCTAAGGCTTCGCCACAAAGCCCCCCTACGGGAAAATTATTATTTATATATAAATGTATAAAGAAGCTTAAAATGTTAATAAGAGACGTAACCCTCACGACTACGTAAACTAAAAAAATTGATTGTCATCCTTAAGTTTCAGTAAGACAGAAATCCATATTTTAAGGGATAATAAATACTACATCCTTGAGTAGTGGGCATACATTTTATTACAATACATCGAAGTATTCAAGAAATGCATATGTAGGAACACAGATAGACGGTTACGAATCAAACATATTCTTTTCACAATTATATTATTATTGTAGTAAGTACAAGGATTAGTGAATTATGAGAATTGATTGCTTTCAGGCTCTACCATCGCATCAGCAGAGGGTTCAGCAGGCGCTTCTATATCTCCAGGTAATTATGTGGGTGGGTCTAGAATCAATCAGGTAATATAACCTGAAATGTATTAAAAATATGAATAATTCATACCACATACACAGACTTATAAATTTGTCAACATAATTTAAGGCGCAGTTTACTTCTTTAAATATTTTGCAATACTCACTATACCTACAGTGGGCGCAATGCAAGAATGCATTAGCGTAGGTATTTTCGCAGCATAATGACAGCTCTGGGACTAACCCAGAGCCCCATCAAATATACATTATATGTTACTAAAACATACATAAACATAGCTTGCTTAGTTTAATTACAGTGTCCAATGTAAGTACATTTGTCTACAGGCTGATTTTTTTAAGTGGGCGTTCAAGGTCAAATCCTTGCAATACTACTTAACTATGCTAAATAGTGAAAAACACTCAAAGAAGACGTCGAGGCCGATTTTCTAAACTAAAGTGGTATCATTAGATTTTAGAAAAACATTTACGCTTGTCAGAAATCGAGTCGGCTGACTTTGAAAAAATAAAAATAAAATATCTTCTTTTATTATAATATCAAACCATAGAGTAGCTTGTAAGGATCAATTTCTGTGAAGGAATGTCAAACTGTTAATCAAGGGAAAGGGTTGTTTTTGGACAAAATTTCTATTTTCCATACATTAATCAAACAATTTTTATATTTTTGAGATTTTGAAATTTCTTTCCAGTTTGATAGATGATTTTAAATAGATTATCACGTAATATAAGTAAATACAAGTAAATTGGCAAATAAAGCACTATATGTACTTGATATTGAGACTAAAAGAATTCTTTTCCTAAGTCGTTCCCTAAATGCTGAGGATGTGAATCAATAATTCTCTCATCCACCGAGATCGGTCTTGAGCACGGTGGATGGCTGAAGTTATTGATATGTCCAGCTGGTCAGCAACTTGGTCAATCCACCTATTTGGAGATCTACCACGAAGTCTCTTGCTTTCAACTTTTCCAGTGAAGACAAATTTCTTCATTCTGTCTGGGTGCTTGCGTCTATGTGGCCAAAATATATATTTCAGTATCCGTTATGGGCATACTACGACTGCTGATGTGCTATCTCAAGCTCTTCCAATATGGTGGCATTTATTCGGCAACCTGTCTACGGAATAATTAACGTTCATATAAGGCATTTGACCACTCCTGGTCTACAGTATGTCGCCATAACCACTTTCAATTGTGTTCCGGCATTAGTGACCAGGTTCCAGTCTTCCTTAAGAGAACAGCAGCGCATTTGAAGCACCTTTGGTGTTGCAAATGTCCATAGGCACCGCTTTACCTCCTTTCTATCAAGTGGCCGCTGAACTCCTGCAATAAAAAATAAAATAAAAGAATCGAAGCCAACATATTTCAAACGCGTCAATTTCATGTTTGTATGTTGCCTTTATAGTCCAAGTTTGCGAACCCTACAAAAGTATGAAAAAATAGTCTGTTTTAAGCCCCTTTTTGTCCGCTTTATAATCTATCGAACTAAAAGAGTTAGAGTGACTAACTAACATGATAAAATTATGTTGACTTGTTCAAATTTCAGAATCCTCTCCTGAAGAGGAGGACGATAAGGTCTTATCATAACTAAGTTACTTGTTGCTTTATCTGTTATTATAAATGTAATATTATCATGCTAGCGAAGAACAATAATTTAAGAACTGTTAGCGATTCAGCACTGAACTTGTATTGTAACTGTTTCCGGGCTCGTTAGACTAAATGTTATACCTACTCAGAGGGTAGTCAATCAATTCGGCTAGTAGCTACCTCATCCACATTAAATTTAATTTAATGATATATATCAGTATTGCGATTTTAAAATGTATCAACTGATATTGTTTGTAAATGAATGGTTGTGAATTCGTTGTCTTACTTTTGCTGAAGAGAGGTGTATTCGATCATTCCTAACATGAAAATGCAAAAAAGTTTTTACATAACAACACATAATAAGTTTATGCGTTTGAGGTAGCTATCTATGTATTTGCCAAAACATGTAAAAACTTCATCAAAATATGATATTGCTCACAGAAGCTTAATTATTAGTTAGGTAGCTATCTATAATCGTCATGTCTGCTATTTATCTGAGCTTCTGTCCGTATATGTCAGACCCGTTTTTTTCAAAAACTATTGTGTCTATATGAATAAAAAGTAACAGGAAAGTGTAGTATATTTAGCGCTCCAAAGTTATACATACATGCTAGAATGTTTCTTCTTGACTACGTCAAAGCGTTTGTTACTTTGTACTATACTTATTCTCATTCTTCCTATATAGATGGCAGTACCGATTCTAGGGCTGATTCAAGTGCTGCGACAGGAGAACGTAAGTTTTCATTTAATTAGAACTTATTATATATATTAATTTATATCTATAAATGTGTTACCCTTTAACCCATTTTCACTCAGTGCAGGAACAGTTTACTGTTCTGAATACTAATTTCTACGGCCGGGCGGCCTGTCGTAATAGGCGACAAAACAAGCCACGATCCGGTGGTAGCACATTTACCCAACTGGATGGCTACCAGGTCTAGAGTATGCTGCTATAACACCTTCGAGTTGCGTTCCAGCATCAGTTCTAGTTTCTCCTTCAAGGCCGGCAGTACCGTTGGTATTGCTAATGTTCATCGGCGACGGTAACCACTTTCCATTACAGTTGGGCCGTCAGCCTGTCTGCTACGCTTCAGCAATAAAAAAATATCCAGAACACAAAGAAGTTAAGTCTCTTTCTTAGATTAGAATATTTGTTTTTGTTTTGTCCGTAATATTGTTTTTATTATTCGTTGGATCTAAATCGTATTTAATACAGTTTTGTAACGGCCAGCAGGCTGCCTAAGCGATATATAATAGTGGCAAGCCCCTTTTTCGTTATTCGCCGCACGCATCGCGCTTACGGTGCCCGTCTTCCTCCGACAGCTACTTTCAGCTAAACGCTGTCGAACTGTCTGCTTCGATCCGCGCGCGAGTGCAGTCTTGCCGCGGTTATCGTGAATGCTTGAAAATTTTTATGCACAGCGTTTTTGTTCTATGTACATCTTTTTTAATATAAAACGTGTTACAATATAATAGTTTTCATTACACAAACCGGCGACCATACACCACATCTGGTGCCTGTTGAACACTGACTGCACTCGCGCTGACCGAACCAGACTAATCGATGGCGTTTAGCTGTTGAAAGAAGAGGGGTGCCGCAAGCGCGACACGGACGGCGAATGACGAGAACGCGGCTTGCCGTGCTTAAGTCGGTCGCCTAGGCAGCCTGCTGGCCGCTACACTTTCTGTTTTGCCAATTTTTTCACCAGAATCTTCTACCTTTTTCCAAAAGTCTTGCGACTGATTTACGCTGCCGGAAAGTTCTACCCTCGGTCGCCACAATATCTTCCGAACCCTGTAAAATATCGAAATAAAACAGAGATGAACATTTTAGATAAAGTTGCTATTTTGATCTCAAATTTTTTTTGAAATCTGTTGCTTCACGAGGCTTTCCGATTTATTCAAAACAAACTCCAATGGACGGATGCGACAAAACACATAAGATCGCAAGCAAGTACGAAATGTAGAAAGTATGGGACTGGGCTGGACTGGCTTGGCTGGCCGGATGACTGGACTATATGTGATGTAAACATAGGAATGTCTATATCCTGAAGTGGACTGCGATTGGCTACTGATATATACACTAAATTTCACGATAATCGTCCTCGCAGATTTGATGAAGCAACCATCTGTAAATCCCGAAATAATGTATCAATTTGAAAAATCAAAAATTATCTAAAGACAATTGTGGCCCAGCTTTTATTTAAATAAAGTGTTAGAGTAAGTTTTAACGCTTCTTTAAGAACCATAAACAAGCGTTGAAACTAACTCTAAATCTCTATGAATAAGACCGTAATTGACTAATACTTACAGTGGCATTTATAAGCCAGTATTTGATATTTTTTGAATTCAGAAATATTTATAGATTTCTTAGATATCACGTACATAATAAATATTTTAACATTTATGTAGCCGCATCTACCAGGAATATGTATAAAAACCTTGTTATGAAGGGAGTGAGTAAAAGAAATGTTTGTCAAAAAATATCAGGTCAAGGATCTATGTAACCTTACTATTTATTAAGATCATATTCGTTAATATAGTTAACTTTCACTATGAATAAGTTTTTAATATAAAAAGTCGTCTTCCCGAGATGCCCTCAATAGCCTTTTTTTAATCAGGGGAAATCCGATTGAGGACTATAAGCCGCGAGAAGAACAGAAGCCTGGGAGGAAAGTTCGCGAACCGTGTGTAGGATTCGGCAGACCGGAGGTAGCAGCAATAGCGTTCCCAATCAGAACTAATGCCATGCTATTTAATTACCTCTCCCCAGTTAGAGATACCTACTAAAACCCTTGGGTGTTTTGTCCTGCACCTTATGTGCCAGAGTTACGGGTATGCGGAAGATCAACCAACTCCACGTCCCAGGCGGGGCCCCGCAGGCCACATCCACTGCAGGGGGAATTCTTTTATCCCCCGGCATCTTTTATGTCAAATTGGGGGGAAGGCGATGTGTAAAGCGCCTTAAGGAGAGATCTCCTATTCCCCGAGGGGAACTTACGGCGACTGAAGATCAAGCCCACCCTACAGCCTCGGCGCATTTTCCTTTGGTGGGAGCGGAGCAAAAACATCCGCTCACGCTCCGCCTACTCCTTCGCAAGCATGACGCGCTCACAGAAGCAGGAGACGGCGTCCCATCCGGATTGGCTCCCGATGGTGCGAACCACGGCTGGAAGCGAGGCGTCAAGTCCGGTAAAAGCGACGAGGTCTCGGTACTGATCTTTCCAGGCTGGACACAATTCCCTTAACAGCCTAGGATAACTCATGTTGCCTTAATTATACTACCCAATATTATTTTTAATTAAAAACATTATATGTTTTAGCTGGACGAGCGTGTCGAAAAAGGAGATCAATTGAATTTGCCCGAGGATTAGGTAAGAATTTACATTTATCTTTATATGCAAACGAACCTAATAATATACAATTGGTAAAGTACAAATCTGACCGTGTACTATGAAGAGTTATATAACATATATATACATACTTAGGATATACATATACTCGCGACTTTGTCAAAGCTTGACATTAAATTTTCGCGGGATTCCAGGGACATAAAGTAGCAGCAGCCAGCATTTAAAAAACGAAAATAAGCTATCGTTTTACAGGAAACTGTGTCGGAGTAAACTAATCTTTATGCATCCGAACTACATACCGCTCCTGGATTGCTGGGAGACAAAAATATCACACATTTTATTACAATTTAATGTAATAAAATGTGTGATATTTTATACTATCGATCAGTAAAAAAATCACATTGAAATTAGCTTTTTTATCTGGGCATTGCAAATCATTCACAAAAGAATTCTCGTGGGATCCCAGGATAAAAATTAGCGCCGACTTTAATGAATCAGCTGTTGATCAGCGAAAACCGTATCGAATTCAGCCCAGTAGTTTTTACGTGAAACCCGAACAAACAGACTAAAACGACAAAGATAAGAATTCTAAAAATACGTCGTTTATATAGTCTATTCCAGTTGGTTTTTTTAAATAGCTCTAATGTACAGAAGGCATGATTAGAATTTAGATTATTGTAGATAATTAGAGGTAACGAACATTTACTTCTTCTCTATTAAACAACCCAAGGTACTTTAAAGATATCAGAAGAATGATTAAATATTTCTAATGGTTTTCATTAACATTTTCCACCTTATGGTTGAAACGTTAAAGTTAGAGGGAAACTAAGGGCCGCTTGCATTAGATTGCTTAAATTTATTTAAGAAACTCAAACGTATTTAACACCCTTAAATACAATTAGCGTCTTGCACAACGCAAAATTTGCCGCTAATTATACATACATACATACATAAAATCACGCCTGTTTCCCATGGGGGTAGGCAGAGACTATGGATCTCCACTTGCGACGATCCTGACAAACAACTTTCGCTTCACCTCTAATTATGTATATTCAAAGAACTGTCAATATGATTTGTGTACAACGTATTTAGGCAGTTTAATATGATTAACTAATTTGATTTAAAGGCGATCGTTATGCAAGCGGCCCTAAAAGTTTTCCGAAGTCATAAAAATATTACCCTCTCTCCCTATGACATGAATTATTTCGTAAAAATTCAAAATTATGCATATTAAAAAATAAATGCATATTTTAACGAAAATTATTTTGAACAAGCTCAATTCAATAATTCTCAATAATTTTATTTAATGTCAATCTGCTGGCTATTATTGTATCATTATATATACTTGTATGTCTTTGAAGACTACAGCCATAACAATGGCCCGAACTTTTGGAGGGCTTCCGGGGCCATTCGAAGGCCAACACGTATAGCCCCTTGACAAAATTAATTTAAATGTGGCATACCTGACCAGCGATTATTCCTGTCTACACCAATATTAACCATATTATTATAATTGATAACATTCTTATTTTCAGTTGCAAAATCACGGAAACGTAGATCTACAGCTCGAGGCGATTCATGTGAAAGTACGTTTTAATAATTGCGAAAGTAACAGAGGCCTTACTCTTAAACGCCTTTAGCATTTCGTTTTCTTCTGATCACCCCGAAAGACTATAATATAGTCTAATATAATTAGATCATACAATAAAATATGCACTTAAATAATTAAACAAACAATCAGAAATAGTTCTAAAACCAAAACGAACGATGAAAGAAGTTTGAGAGTAAGCCCTCTGATCCCTTCAATTTTTGTTATTTATATTTACTTAATGTTCGTATTGTGATATGTTCCGATGTGGCTAGCTTTTACATTGGTATTTCGAGAACTGACCTTTTTGGGCGATATTTTCAAAGAATAAACTCGCAGCTTCCGGATCGGTCTAAACATCCTTACATTGGTGCATGCAGATTGAAGCGGATATTACATTATTCAATTTGGAGAGCGATAGATCTAGTGTGCTACTTAGTGCTATTCAGATGGAAAAGTGAGGCAGAGCCCAGTACGATCGCACTAAATTGGACCATTAACTCCTTAAATGCTTTACATCATCCAATTTTAGCACAGTTGCTCACTTAGCGCTCTGCAATTCGGATCATGTAATGCCCGCTTTACCTAATATTCATGGTGCGCGCACAACCTCGCTGTCGTGGTTCGGTCATACAAAATCGCATCCTCCTCCACCGTCAATCTGAAAAAAGTTAAAATTACTTCTGATTTAGTACAAGCTTTCACATTATTTTGCAATATAATATAAAAAAAATATAAAAAGGGTTGAGATATAAATAAAATAAGAATATAAAAAAAAAAAAATTTTTGCTACACGTGTTGCTGGGGAGTTTCTTGCCGCTTCTTCTCCTTAACAGCAATAACACGTTGCGAAGCGGTGTACATAAAGGAAGTAAAATTAAATTTTAACTTATATATATGACCTTCAAAAAGTCCATTCTCCAGTAGAACTTATTTTGAACAAAAACTTATGAAATTGAATTTGTATAAATTTACATAAAACAGTATCTTATTTCTGCTTGCACTGTTTGCTAAAAACTCCTTAATTCTTTGAAAAATAATTGTGTTATAAATATTTTGCTGTACTTATAAAAAAAAACTTATGATAAAATATATGGAGTAATTTTTTTTAGCTAAACGTATTACTGGGGAATTTCTTGACGTTTCTCCTTAAACGTCTATAACTCGTTGTGAAATGGTGTAATTTTCCACTTATTTATATGACCTTCCAAAAATTTTCTGCAGTGAAATTTAATTTCAATAAAAACATTTGGATTCGAATCTAACAACGCCTTCCAGTATCCATATACTTGGGAGGTTTTCTTTACGTTTTACTGGATAAATGTGATTTCAATTATTCTTCTTCTGTGTTATTATAAAATGTTATGATTTTGATAGCACATGTAATGGTTAAATTTCCGAAATAAATGAATTATTACTATCTATTTTTTTTAATTACCTTATTTTTAATTTAATAATATGCTAGAATACACCATACAAACATTTATTTATTAAAAATATAAAACATATGTTTTTCAAAACGAAACTTCAAAATTCAGACATCAGTTAAAAATATAAAATACTGAGTCCGCCCCACAGGGTCTTGGGGTCCAAGCCGTCCAGAGACAGGAACCTCCGCACTATTCGTGCCGTGTCCAATATTGCTGCTTTCTGTATCCGACCCTTTACCCAGCAGCCAAGCGAGAGCCTCTAGGTAACGGTCGAAACTCTTCATTATAAGACGGTTTACGGTAATAACTATCGGCACATTGATCGTTGACTCCAGAAGCTATATGGCAGCAACCTCGTGAACACGATCTTAGTATTTACTTCGCTTTTTGTTCTTCAGAAGGTAACTGTCACGTGTGATACTGATGTCAAAGAGTACCTATTGCTCGTCACGCAAATTGATCCATTATCACGATATCAGGCTTATTAGCTACAATAGTCTTATTCGTGATCATTGCTCAATCGTTGTAAAGCGTGTTTCAAATAATATTTCAGACAATTAATGTAAGACAGTATTGGCTACAGCGTTATGTCTGTACAAGTCTCCTCTGTTGGAAAGATCTGTACAGGTGGAAACAATATGCCTGAGAGGTCTCCACCTTTGCAGTGGCATACCCGATACATGTCCAACGTGACAATCTTACAGGATATATTTCTAGAATAATCTTCGTTCTTATAATTTCTTCCATAATTATAAAGACAAAGCCCTTGGTTTCCTAAAGTTACTGGATTGTCACTAGTTTACGGATTCTTACAGGTCTACATTGGTCTTTGTTAAAGCCCGATGAAACCTTCTATGCAGTTCCTTGCTCTTCCATACCTTGATGTAGTTGGAAGCACTCAGAGCTGCCTGATTGCACTAATCCTTATTCTCTTTAGCAAACGAAAGCATAATGTTACCCTTGTCTACCACCATAACATATCTTTGCAAGCTCTCGTCCATCTTAAGAAAATATTCCCTGAGATTCAACTCGCGACTGGGTAGTTTCTTGGGGCTTAGGAAGCCTCGGCCATCCCACCTTCCTGAGATTTACAATATCACTACATTCGAACGTTACTGATATATATAATGCTTTATCAACGAACCCTTCGATCCATGGCTTCCTGCTGTCTGAGTGTAACATAAAATACGTCAACATGGGCAGAACCCAGTCCTCGAAAACCTTGATCTTGTTCCCACTTGAGAGAAAGATAGTTAAAACCATCCTCAGGCGGCCAAAGATGCGGTCCTTTACCGTATGATTTTCGCCCGCGTCACCTATACCTAAAGAATCTGAGATATCCAAGCATTTATAATTTTCGATTTTGGAGATCGCTCTGACACATTTATGACCGCACACTTGATATTGAACACTGAAGTATTCTCTTGTAGTTTTCAGAAATTCAATTAAGTCGGATTTGTTGAAATCGAAAAGTTTAAGGTTATCCGTGTACAAAGTGCGACATGGTCTCACAACCTAACCAAAATCGACAGTCTTGTTTCGAAACCTCGAGGAAAGTGCTAATAGGCGCTGATCACACAATTCACAAAAATAAAAGACACGTCTCAGCTCTTGTAAACTTTTTACTGTTTTATGTAGGTATAAATTATAATAACTTGTGATATACACTTTAAGTAGGGAAAGTATTCAAAAATAACTATGCGATAGTGCTCACGTTGAAAAAAACTAGATAAACTATTTAATTCGATTTCGGATATTTAATGATTACTTACCCTTAAGATAATAAATTTGACACATTTTTAGTTTTATTTTTCGCAAAAAAATTTATTATTAGATATGTTATTAATATTATTTTCGTCTCATTAGCTACCAATGCACAGCATACGGAAATGTCCGCATCAACAAGTGAGTATTTTCATTTCTAATAAAGTCCGCATACATATTTATATTTTATTTTTTAATAACCAATAGGTTTTTTTATATAATAAATACAATTAATTAAACAAAAAAACAATTAAAGACTACATACATACATAACTTCACGCCAGGTCCCTTGCGGGGTAGGCACGAACAACAGAGCGCCATTCAGGCTTATTCTTACACACCTCACTTGCTTCTTTGACATTCATAGCTCTTGTCATGCACACTCATCTGCTCTTAAGGCTCCTGACATCACCTTCTTCTAATATACGACCAATTTGACACTTAAAGACTACACTACACGTAAAATAATATATAATATAATTCACCTTAAATCCTGAAATTTAACTGCAGCGCAACCTACCTGGTTTAAATTTGAGTCTAAACCATCCCAGGACCCACTTGAAAACACACAAAAATAATTCACCTAAATCCTGGAACAAATAAAATTACAGCGCCTCCTATCTGGTTTAAATTTGAATCTAAATCATCCAGGGACCCATTTGAACTAACACATCATCAGAATCTCGTCAATGCTTTAGGAACACATAGAAGACAAACATACTAACGTTGATTTTTATTTTACAGTTAAATAGTTTTTTTTAAGCCACAAACCCTTTTCGGCAGCCTCAGAATACCACAAAAAAATTATCACTATATGAGACTTGCACTGATAAAGTAAAATGATAATGAGTATAAGCGTCACTGCTACGATCGACGCACAAATAATTATAATGGCTGAAAACGGTTTAGGCCCTAAACTTTAGTGAGTGAGAGAAAGCTTATTGTGTGAGAAAGACAGGAGACCGACTTCGTTCTGATGCCTAAGTATTCTGTGATGTTAGCGGGATGAGAAATGACACCGGCGACGTCTGGCGGGCATAACTTATCGAGTGGTAATTGATCAATTATCGACCGCCGAGAGTAGTAAATTATTAAAGTACTAATATCGCTATTAAAAAATAGCAATTGGTGATAGAAGTGCGAAAATTTAGGATTGTGTGTATTTTTAATGTCGAATCATAAAAAATATACTGACCAAAAATAAAAATAAAAATTTGGTGTGGACCACCCACACTTGTCACTTAGGGATATAAAAAATAGTTTAAATCCTATTCTCAGATCCATTAAAAATACACAAAATTTCATAAGAATCGGTCGAGCCGTATCGGAGGTGTTTTGTTTCAAACACTGTGACACGAGAATTTTATAGATTAGAGATTACACATATATCTATAAAAGGCAATTACTTACTCAAAGGCAACCAAAAAAATATGGTATTGGTCTACGGAAATGCGAATGGGAAACTACTAGTAGATATGAATAAAAGATAGACAAATAAGACAAAATACTTACTAGAACTTTGAGGAGCAAGGAATAAAAGAGCAAGCAAGAGAAGACGAATACAAGACCGTCTCTGTGCTGTCATTCTGACCGGTCCACATTGTTCGCCATCTCTTCTCAGGATAAGGGCTCGATGTGACATTTGTACATAACATCATTAAGCTGTTAGAAAAAAATTGCTTATAGTTAAAAGACTGTGTATGATTTTCTCTATCCAAACTTCTTTATCTTAATGTTACGTCATAAAGAATTTTCTGTTTTGTTCTAGTGTCTACCGGATGTGGTGGTACTGGGACTGCAGAAACTATCGGTATTTAAATAACAATTTCAAGTTTTTAATTAAATTAGAACATTTACTAGTAGAGTTGGGTACCTAAGAAAAAAAAATGAGCTAATTTGCAATATAAATCTTATCTCTCTTAGTAAGTAAATAAATAGTCAAGGGCTCAATCGGATCATTGGCTCATTCGGCTCACCGGCTCAATTGTCGACACATTGCAGAATATCGTGAATTCGTACGGTGTAAATACATTTTGGTTTAAAAAAAAATTAATAACTTTTACCACCTTTTACCATAACTATATTTTGAAGCAAAAGTGAAAATATTTTCTTAACACAAGCGGCAATATGAACTAAAATTTCACCGTACGTGTCACAAGTCTCACAACTGCGCTTGCGCTATAGCTACTTCAGCTCTAAAAGAGCGAGGGTTATCATTCCGATTGCTATTATGTATCTCTACTGAGCTAAATGAGCTTAGCTGGGATACGGTTGTTCGGATCGAGAGAGCCGCATCTCTATTTTCTTGTTAGTGACACATTTTGTATAAGTCTATAATAAAAAAATTAATATTTGATGAACACAAGTGTGTGAGAAAGCGAGATGAATGTACTTATTATTGGGAATTTATTATTATCATAATATGCTTAGTTATTACGTTGAATTCTGCTAGCGTCATATAAGTTTTCGTATAGCCCAATCTCTTAGGTACGGAGATGTTTAATATACAAGACAAAGTGTAAAACGTTCTTACCGTTCCGTAACTTTTACATTTTGCGATAAATATTTTTGGAAAAAAAGTTTAGTTTACTATGAAAATTAATTACCTATTATACGTACCTATACGTTACACGGCCAGTTAATACATAGTTTTTAAGGTAATGGTGAGTATTTAAGGATTTTTTTAAATAAATTTACCCACGGCAGTTACCTGACTAGGATGGCGGTAAGACTTTAATTTAAAGAGTTCTATAGCTAAATAACTAAAAGAGAAGTCATTAGGCATCTTTAGGCTCGATTCACACTAGGTATGGTGCCGTTCACGGTTCAAATTCGCACCAGTTTCAGTTAGATAAAATAGATCGAAATAGAAATGAAATCATATTCACACTGTCGGTACAAGTCATGACAGTTCTGATCACGTTTTAGTCAAATATTCTTTTCGACGACCGATACCGGCACGATATCGAATCTAGAATAGAACTAAGTGTCGCTTGCATAACGATCGACTATAAATAAAATTAGTAAATCATATTAAACTGCCTCAATACGTTTTACACAAAATGTATTGACAGTTCTTTAAACATACTTAGCGACAAATTTTGCGTTGTGCAAGACGCTAATCGTATTTAAGGGTGTTAAATGCGTTTACTGTTTCCTAAATAAATTCAAGGAACGTTATGCAAGCGGCCCTAAAGCCATATGATAGTGAATCTTCTGATTCTTTTTGTTTAAGAATATTTAAATTGGAGGTGCAACGGTCCGAGACCGTAGCGAGATTGAAACGTGAACAGCATCATAGTATGATTTGAGCCTTAAGGAAATCTTCACAATGCGTGGGCTTACACGCACTCGATTAATTTACATAACCTTATCATATATTTTACAGTTACAAAGCAAAAAGACGAAAATGAATCTGCAGCTATGACAAGTATGATTTTTTTTTCTTTTAATAGACTATAAGGATGTACTTATTATACCTTTATGACTAAACGATACGCTTGTTCAAGACAGCTTGGTGGTTTCACATAATAATCCGCCTGAACAAATACTCTTATGTCTCAGTTTTGCACGCTTTTTTTTCAAAACTTTATCAGACTTTATTTTATGTAGTTTATTATGCATATTTTTATATTAAAGTATTTATATTACAGGCTAAATATAACACATATTTATTTAAATAAATATATTTTATAAATGTGTTACAGATCATACAAGCCCGTCAGGTTATTTTAAAAAAGACAGAAATAATAAGAAAAATCTCAAAAAATATTAGCTGGAGTTGTTGCTAAAAAATTGTCGCTTCTTGTTCGTGCGGCAAATCGGAGCAGAAAGATATACACATAGAGAGGGAAATATCATTAATTTTTATCTTGTGTGACTTTCCAGAAAATATTCTTCAACGGACGCTTGTTAGAATAGGCCATTTTCAATTTGAATGTGTGGGTGTCCCAACAATTACCGTGTACTGGACGCATGATTAGTAAGATTACCATTGTTTGAACCTCATGAATCTGTTTTAGACAAGCATAGGGGATGTACCGTTTATATATATATTCTTTCAATTGAAACAAGAGAAATAACAGGTCAAAATGATAATAATGTATAAACTAGACTTAAGTAAACTTGTCCTAACAGTCAAGATTTCATTATTTCTTTTACAGCTAGTAAAAATGGCGATAAGGCCACCGCCTCAGCACTTCATAGTACGTGTTATTTAATTTGCATTCTACATTATTTACTTCATTACGATATTTATGCATGACATTTGTACTAACGTATGTAGAAACATTAATGTAACTAATCATTACAGATACACACTACATTAGTATAAGTTTAGTATTAAAATTAGAATAAATTAATATAATAAGTTATTTGTAAGGTACACCATAACACAAAAATCACTAAATTAATGTCTCACACAAGAACTAATAAGTACGTGTAAACTCTAAAAATTAAATCTAGAAATTAAATTGTCAAAAAGGGTACGGAATTAATTACTCTTTTATAACATCAGCCTGTCGCCACCTTAGACAAAGCAGTTTCAATCATAAACATTGATTTTGAACGCATTCTGCAGTGGGGCAAGTCTTTTGGGCTTCATGTCAACCCTGAAAAAACTCAAGTCATCGTCATCGGTAGCTCACGGATGCTTAATAAGGTCGACTGGAGTACCATACCTAGTGTGATGTTTGACGGGGCAATCATTCCTTTTAGTGATAAGGTAAAAAACCTTGGCGTTATATTTGACAGTGAGCTGTCTTGGCGACCTCATATCACCGAATTAAGTCGGCGGCTTTATCTCTCATCCAAATCCCTCAGAAGGTTGAGGAATTTCTTACCCACTACCACCAAAATTAAGCTAGCAGAGTCCTTATTACTTCCTATCCTTGATTATGCTGACGCCAGCTATCTAAATTTAACCCAAGAACAACTCAATAAACTTGAGCGCCTCCAAAATTTTTGCATAAGGTTCATATTTGGACTACGCAAATATGACCACGTCTCTGAATTCCGAAAAAAACTCAAGTGGTTGCCAATCCGATTTCGCCGGAATACTCACATCCTTGCTCTTCTCTATAGTATTTTATTTGTCCCTAGTACTCCTGATTACCTTAAACAAAGTTTTGAATTTCTTTCGTGCTCTCATAATTTACGCCCTTCTACTAAACTTAAATTGAACACTCCTGCGCATAACTCAACTTTTTATAACAATTCTTTTACTGTTAAGGCTATACAGCTCTGGAACGCGCTTCCTGTTACAATCAGACAAGCAAAATCGCTAGCGATATTTAAAACTATGATCAAAAAATACTACCTGTCATTGGAATATGATATTTAAATTCACTTATAAACATTTATATATTTTGTAGATATGTATTTGTATGGTATGTATATTAAGTATATATCTATGTAATATATAAAATTTATCCATATATTTATATATATATAATTTATGTATTTATTATTAAAATGTAAGTAGTTTGTACTATATGTTACGTATACCACCATCGCCATTATCATCTAAATTTATTTCTGGGGTTGTCTGGAAGAGATCGCTTTTTAGCGATAAGACCGCCCTTTGTACATAACTAGATATAATTTTAGTCTTAAGTTCATGTTTGTATTGGTGTACAATAAAGAGTTATCTATCTATCTATCTATCTATCTATCAGCTGTAAGATTCTTGTCAAAATCAGTCTGGTCCTCTCGAGATTAGCCAGATCATCCAGACAGACAGAAAAAAAATCCAAAAGTACATACATACATTCTCCTGGTCCGAATTATCCCCCCTGATTTTTTACCTTTTTATTTGTCATTTTTTATTGTAGTATAGGTTCGCGTTTGACTGCAATCTCACTCTATGTGGCAGATTGATCTAGGATAGATCACGCTTACCCAAAAGGTACCTATTCACACGGGACTTGAAGACACCCAGGTTGTAAGTATCGGGAAAGACAGACTCCGGCAATGAGTTCCACTCCTTTGTGGTGCATGTGATGAAGGTAGATGATAAAGTGATAAACATGAGATTACATATAGACTTTGAAATATTATTTGCCTGTATAGATATAAAAAAAGTTTAACTTTGTTTATGCAAGACTGAGATAATAAATAGATATTTTTTCATTGTAGCTACCAAGGAAGGCAGTACCAGCACATCTTCGATGACAAGTAAGTGTTTCAAATACTTATAAATTCCTATGTTATATTGCTTCTAAATACATCGATTCAATTCAATACCTTTATTGGAAAAATGCAGTTTTATACACATGTTATACATTTTTTTATTGCCTGAAGCGGCGAACGGCCCACTTGATGAAAGGTGATTACCGTTGCCTATGAACGTTTGCAACAACTGGGGCATTGCCAACGCGTTGCCGGCCTCTTAAAATTTTTATAACGCTATTCTTAAACGACCCCATGTCGAAGCACAGAGGGAAAACCTCGGCGGGAAGTTCTCTCTAGATTATTGTTGTACGCGGTATAAACTTTCTAGAAAACCTTTGCGTAGTTGAGCGTGGGAGCTCCAGGAAATGGGGGTAAATATTCCGTCCATGGCGAGCGGTACGGTTTTGAAAATGAGGTGTTGGCACCAGATCAAACAGTTCATTGGAACACTCTCCGTTGATAAGGCGGTAGAATATGCAGAATATAAATAACCTAATAGAAAATAACCTAAATACAAACATCGTTGCTCACTTTATTGAACAGAGTGTTAGCAGTAATGGTACCGTATGTAATAGAAGAACTAACATAAACCATAAATACTTATAAAAAAAATGTGGTAAAGTAAATAAAAATCACTACAAATATATATGATAATGTAATACAGCAATATAAAGATGGAATAATGAATAATTTCTAATCACAAATTTTAAACACACAGTAAACAAAAGAAGGCCAAATGCCAAAAGGTAATAAAATGTGTTTTTACAGATATGTGAATTCGTTTTTGTCGAGACCAAAGTCTTAACACTACAGTACGGTTGGGAACCCTAGACGACAACCGCTTTCATTAGGTGGGCTGTCTGCCTGCTTGTCAGCTTCGCAATTAAAGAAATTATTATAGAATATGTGATTAAATGATATATGTGCGCTAATGAAGTGGAGACTTCGCATTTTATAGCAGAAATCTGTGTAATTCTGTAATTTTTATTTCAAGTATGACTTTAGGCAAGACTGGTTCATTCCATTGTCCACACGTGCAATTAATTTTACAAATATACATTTTGTTTTTCAGGCACTAATAAAGGCGGCACGGGAAAAACAACATCTATTGGTATTAAAATCATTTGAAACTATTATTTTCACGTTATAATGGAATAATTTCGCCCAACGAATCAGCATTGCCATACAGCGTGACCATGTAGCCAGTCTTCTGGGCACGCTTCCCTCAAGCAGTGATTTGTTACATATATTTATATAAAAGAAAATCGTGTTAGTTATACTATATATAACTCAAGAACGGCTGTACCGAATTCGCTGAAAATCAGTGACGAGGTAGCTTAGAACCAGGAGACGGGAATAGGATGCATATCCCGTTGGAACAACGGTTCCTCTATCTCAGCACCACCTAACGAGGTGGTGCTGAGATCGGGTTCTAGAATACTTCTAATCACCTGGACCGATTTTGGTGATTTTGTTTTTGTGTGTTTGAGTGAGTTCCTGGATGGTTTAGATCCACAATTAGAACCCGTAGGTGGCGCTGGGATCGGGTCCTAGATTTTATTTTTTCAGAGGAGAACAACGTCTGCCGGGGTACTTCTAGTATTTTATAACTGATTTATAATTTAGTTTCTAATTAGTATTTAATAGGTTTTATAAGTTGGTTTACTTTTTATTCTGTTAATTCACCATGTAATAGAAATCACATTTTCAATAATTGTATTTGATACCTAGCGGTCTCGGCAGACTATGTCCTGCCTGAAAAATAAAAATCTAAAACCCAATTCCAGCGCCAACTACCAGTTTAAATTGTGTTGTCTAGTCTAAACCACTCCGGGACCCATTCACACATATATAAAATTTGATCAAAATCGTAGAACGCGATTCCAGCGCCAAGTACTTTGTTTACATTGGTGGGTTACACTATTGAAGTTTCAGTAGGGATCCCTATTTTTCATAGCTTATATAAATCAGGAATTAACATTCGAATGGTGAAATTTTTTTGAAATCAGTACAGTAGTTTTTGAGTTAATTCGATACAAACATACAAAGATTTCCTCTGTATTATATTAGTATAGATAATTGGTATAGATTTTCAGAACTAATGCCGACATAAGACGGATCAATCAAATTGAATTAGTTTCTTAATCAATTGACACAGC
This sequence comes from Dendrolimus pini, assembly GCA_949752895.1. NCBI lineage: Eukaryota > Metazoa > Arthropoda > Insecta > Lepidoptera > Lasiocampidae > Dendrolimus > Dendrolimus pini. Next base: position 8,751,973 of record OX457137.1, read on the forward strand.
ACTGAAAGGAAACGATGATATTCCACGTTATTAAATGATTCAAGCTTATGTTTATATGGATCACTTTGGTTGATGCATTCAAATTGAAACACACCAATGAACCGTCTAACATCGGCTTAAGATTAATGGCCGGTTCTTATATCTTACTATTCATTCACTTGCCCTACCAATAGTTGCATTTCGACATTACTTTTATGTATCTTATGTCAAACTTTAACCGATAATAAGGCAAATGAACGATCGGTAAGATATAAGATCCGGCCATTAGTAAAATTGACATGTGTCTAGATGTACTGACAGGTAAAGCGAGCCCACACCGATATTTTTTCGTAAGCGACATTCGGAACTAAGTATATTTTTTTTGTAAAACGTATTTTGAACTATTTTTTTAAGACTGGTTTTTAGTCAGATTAAACCATAATGAATCAAAAACTGAAAGTGTTATAAATATTAATTAATAAGCTTTAGAAATAAGTTATTTTATACTTTTTGGTTTCTGAAGTCGGTTTTTTTAAACGAAGTTTTTATTATTTATTTGTTACTTTTTAGTGTCTAGCTATGGGTACGCCTACGAAAGGTGCCGCGCGGATTGGATTTTTTTTCATAAAAAATGTGCATAAAATGAAAACTACTAGACCAAAATATGTCAAATTTTTAGGGGACTAAATGGGAGCTATTCCGCGTCGAACAAAAAAGAATCACGTAAATCGGATCATAAATGTCGGACTAATCGATGAACATACATAAAAAAAAAGATTCCGACGAATTCAGAACCTCCTCCTTTTTTTTTGAAATCGGTTAAAAACAAAATTATAGTTTAAAATACTTTTTATAACAAAAAGTATACTTAGGTGTCGCTTACAATAAATAAAGGGCGGCTCGATAGATATAGTATATATACGCGATGCTATGGCTGCGTTCCATTAGGTCTTCAATGACCACGCTCGCGACCACGATTTATTCCGTCCCACTTGCTTGCCGGTGTTACAATCGAAAACCCAAGTGGAACGGCTATTCGACCAACCTATTGATATGGGTTGTTGCGTGCGTTGTGTGATCGAAAATGATGACGTCTACAGCGACGTTTTCGCAACGATCACAACGACCGCGGTCGCCAGGTGGAACGGTTAAACGAGCACTCTGGGCGTTGTGAGCTACTAATGGAATGCCTTGTATAAAGTATGAAAGCGGCTGCTTTAGACCTCCTGAACAGAGGTAAATTTCCGTTCTAAATCCTCAATTGAAATTTCCTTTATGACGGGGTTACACCTGCGATTATGATATATATATTATAGGCCGTTTCACGCAGATGTGGCGCTGGATGTTATGTCATATTTGTGATGCGACATTGTTTTTATTTGTTAATGATATTTTGCCATAGCATCATTAACAATTAAAAACAACAAACAAACAATTTAATTTCATCCGTGCAGGAACGGATAAAGAATACAATTTCCAGCGGCCGGGCGGCCTGTAAGAGGCGACAAAACAACCCACAGCCAAATGGTAGGGCATTTGCCCGACTGAATGGCTACCACCCCTGGTCTAAAGTATGTCGCGATAGCAACCTTGAGTTGTGTTTCGGCATTAGAGATCAGGTTCCAGTCTCCCTTAAAAGAGCAGCAGCGCATTTGTAGCACTTTTGGCGTTGCAAACGTCCATAGGCGATGGTAACCGCTTTCCATCAAGTGGGCCGTCTGCCTGTCTGCTGAACTCCTGCAAAAGAAACAGATAACATATGTATGAAAGGGGTTATTTTATAATGCTTTAAATAAAACGCATTCAGATACATTATAAATGTTTCACTGTTATTATTTAAAAAAACGTTAACTTTTTTCAGCTCAAAGCACATCAGACAAAGTTACTGCTATATCTAGCACAGGTATGTTTTCAAAAAAGCCGTTCAGAAAGGCAGAAATGAACCAATATAATGCCAAAACTAGACGCTACCTTTTATGACTTTCATTGGGGAGTGGACAGCCAAATAAATTGACACATTTTTGTCACATTATTTTTCTAAGTAGCCCATTAATTATTTAATAAAACTACGTTTCAACGGTTTTAAGCTCGGTAATTGATTAGATTTTTAATAATCCAACATTTCGGCTATTTTTCAGTAGAAAACAAGTTGGCGGTAGGCTAAATAAAATGTTAACAATACTTAATGACAATCTTTGTCTTCCGTGATCACGGCTACTGAAAAATACTACTGAATAATAAAAATCAAATAAATCACTCCGCTTAAAACCATTAAAACGTCGTTTTATTATGTATACTAGTCGCGAAAACTTTAGAAATTAATTAATTATTGTTTGAAAAATAATTAAAATTATTTCTATATTCGTATTTTAAAAATAGATGATAAGATTTTGTTTTAAAAGATTTTTTTTATTTTTGTAATAATATTAAAATTTATTGTGACCTGTTTGTTATCTTTCATCTTTTTTTTCATCATCATCATCTCGGGGTTCGATTCCTGGTATAGTAAATGTCGAAAACGTATTTTCACCGTTATTCACCATGGTCTGGGTGTCTGGGATCGGCCCCAGAGTGGTCCGTTGTATATTACCCATAACACAAGCGTAACTTGCTTAATTTGGGGATATACAGTATGTGTGTTTGTCTGACGATTATAATTATTATTGTTTTTTTTTACTATCTCTTTTTTATAGAAATAAGGCTCTCCTATTAATTGTACAGTGTGAATGAGGCGTTGTCAAGTTTAAACAATAAATCTAATTTTCAAAAAAAAGGCTTCATATGAGACATACTGCTTATTTGTTATTTAATGATGTTCCTTAGATTCTAGATAATTTTCCCGAAATTTGTGTTTCAATTATACAATATCGATTTGTATAAATGACTAATAGGAATACTAAATATAAACAATGAAGTTTTTACAAAAAAATAATACGAAGTGAAAAAGCGATTAAAAGTCACTTATGAGACATTTTATTAAGCATTAAGTTCGTTTATTTAAAAAAAATATGTCTTATTTATATGAAAATTAAAACAGAAATCAATCCATCTAATTTTGGTTTATCAATCAATTCACTTATAAATCCGTGAAATACATATAACATATAAAAGTGATCCTAAATCAAAAATTTAAAATAAATATTTATTAAACTACATAAAATCAGAACAATCTTGAATTGGGAAAATAATAGAGTATTAATGTAACTATAAAACATTATAATGTTAGCACTCCATCTGGGGTGATGTTAGTGCCTGTGGTCAAACGCGTTATAAATAACAAGGACGTATAAAAAATAATGCATTAAAGCCATTGCTACATCCGTATGAACAGGTAACTATCACTAACATTATTCTAGATGGAGCAGACACAACAATAGATACTCTTTTGATATTCTATGCTTCTTCTATTCTATTCTTTCGACAATTTAATCTCAAACAAAACAGTTACAGCTCGCAGTTGAGTACGCGGCTTAAATATATGACACTGATGATTATCCCTGATGCACCTTGTAAAATGAGCACAAAGACAAGCCCCAGTCAGTGTAAAACTATTGTAGAAAATTCACAAAACATCAATTAAAAAACAATAGTATTCATTTATTTACAAAAATGATACATTTAGGGCCGCTTGCATAACGATCGCCTTTAAATAAAATTAGTTAATCATATTAAACTGCCTAAATACATTTTACACAAAACGTATTGACAGTTCTTAAAAACATATTTCCGTTGTGCAGAACGCTAATTGTATTTAAGAGTGTTAAATGCGTTTAGTGTTTCTTAAATAAATTTAAGTAATGCTATGCAAGCGGCCCTTAAAAAAATAAAACATTATTTTATAGGAAAATATTATTATGTTTACAGAAAGCAGAAATGGTGGTACAAGCGAATCTGAATCAAACGCTAGTACGTATTTTGTTATTCCTTCTCTAATAATAATACCTATCCATTGAACAAGCGTAGATTCATGGTTCGAAATGTTGCTAATTAAATCAAAGAGAGTCAACGAGGTAGGACGTAGTTGTGTGCCGGCGTGAGGCCTAATTACGTAAGCGCTCGTATTAACGGTATCGCCACTAAGTTGCCGCAGCGCCGCCATGTCGTTGCTATTCTGTGAATTTCTTTGTATATGCGAACGTTGTCCACCTTTCGCTACCTCCACCCTACCGCTGACTCCTGTTCGAGTGACAAAATTAAGCAGCGGCACAGCGGCGGTGCAGCTGCGGTGTAGTATTTGCGCGCTCTTAGTGAACGAACTCAGGATTTATATCTAACAGCCATAGTAAATACTCGAGGCATCTTTTATACAGAAAAACTAGCTGTCCCGGCAGACGTCGTCCTGCCCGAACAAATAGGGGTTGATCGTAGAGGGTTGAAAATTTAGGGTTGTATGTATTTTTTAATGCTGTATCATAAAAAAATCTAAAAAAAGAAAAATAGGGGTGGACTACGCTTAACATTTAGGGGGATGAAAAATAGATGTTGTCAGATTCTCAGAGCTACCCAATATGCACACAAAATGTCATGAGAATACACAGCGACACGATAATTTTATATTTTAGAAGTATCGCAATAGATAGATAGCTATACAACTTTTTCGATAGATAAAAGAAGACTTACAGAATAATATCTGCTCCTGAAGCGAAAAGCCTGGGCGCCTTTTTTTTATTCACGCTAGAGGAATACCTTTGCGCATATCCTTGGGCCTCGGGGAGGTCACCGAGGGATATGTGGGACTCCCGATGGCCGGCGCTACAAGCAAGATCTGATAATAGAAATAGCAGCAAGCACTCACTACCAAACTAACAACTACACCTTCCAACGTCCCTGTGCATCGTAATAAGGCGCTACGGGACCGTATTCATATGTGTGAACTTAACGTGACGCCTTGACGCAAGGCGACAAGGAAGGGTGTCCCAGGGACTAGGAAATCCCGCGCTACTTAATGCGGCACGCCAGTGCGGTCCCTGAGCTCCCCTGTCCCCCTATATAATAGGAAAAAGAATGTGACGGGCGGATGTCGTACAGCAACGTGTAGTTGGTTTTCTCTAACCTATAAATAGCAACTGATGCCCACTCCTTCAAAGTAATTAATGTAAACACAATTTATAGTTATCTGACCAAGCCAAGGAGACAAATGCGAGATGTGCGGTCACCTATTGCAAAACAATCTAAAAACCCAACATTATTAGAGTCATTAATTTTAATTTGTTCAACGCAAAAGAACACGATAAAAACAAAAGAAAACTAAAAAATCTTAACAACCAACAAAAATATAAGCAACAGCAATAAGCTTTATTAAAAAGGTTTTTAAATACAAGCTTTTGAGATCCAGGATATCATTTAGCAGCAGAGTGCTACCCAAGACAAGTAAAACGAGCCCAATCACAACGGGTCTCTCTTGTTTAGCACAAGAGTTCCTATAGCCACCTTCCGACTTCATCATCACCAGTACCATATTATTGCATTATCACGCGATATACATATGCGTGCAAAAGTTCAGCTCAATCGGAAACCGGGAAGTTGGTCAAATTCAACTTGCAATATTCCACCCGAACTTAAGAACATACATACTTTACATCCATTGTAAGTTAAATAAAAGCTTGTAAAAAACAACAAGTACAGATATAACGAGCGAAATACGTGCAAATTTATTGAACGGTACTAACAGGTAAGTGAAGTTTGCAAGGGTATGCGGGCGGGTCGTCTACTTTTGTTGCTCGTATAGTAGCAGTAAACATAATTTTAAATATTATTAATAAGTACCGTATAAATATTAAGTCTAAATAAAATAAATATACTTCATAATTACTAATCTGATTTGCTCTTCATTTCAGCTAACAAACAAGGCAGTGCTAAAACATATTCAATAACAAGTTAGTATTTCAAACACTAAAGCAATTAGTTATACAGTGAAACCTGGTTAAGTGAGACATCAACGGACCTGCAATCTGGTTTCACTTATAGAGGTATTTAGGTTTATAAACAAATATCTGTCTCATTTACAGAGGAATCCATTCATAGAGGTCAGAATACAGGTTATTTCAGTTATAGAGGTGCGACTATTATATAAAATAACGTGTTATGTAAATAAACATTATTAAGGTAGAATAAGCATAAATAAGTAAACAAACAAAACTATGTTATTTTAGTTAAAGATGTATGCATATAAATTCACTCGCTGTCTCAGTTATAGAGGTAACTATGATGATAAATCGAGAGAACGAATACCAGATATAGAGGTTTGCTTCATCCAACTAACAGGGGTAATTCAGGGCCAAAGTTGGGCCCTCACCATGAGTTCTAGTTATGGAGGTTCCTCACTTATCCAGGCCCCACTTAATCAAGTTTCACAGTATTTTGTACTACTTCTCTTGTAAATGTCCACCAAAAATTTATAGACAACTCCGACAAATTCTAAAGAACACTTCATAATTTTAAGCCCCTACTTTACATGTATCAAGAACGATAGTTGAAAGTTACAAAAATATTCCTACTTCCTTATTTCCTCCTAAAACCATACCTAATTGTGAGATCCCGCGATACGGGCTAGTCCTAGTGAGGAACCTATGTAAGCATTATTTCTGTACAATTTTTTGACACTAAATTGTTTTTGATTTGGTTTGATTTATACCTATACTTAAGTTAGGGTCAACTTACAGATTTGTAAGCTCTAAAATGTAGTGTATAATCATCCTCCGAATACGATCCCCTTGTTAAATTTTATTAAGATCCATGCAATAATTTATGGGCGGTTCCTATAGCTTACCGATCGTTCAATTTCGCTTTACTTAAATTTGAGATAAGCTCCATATATCTTATCCGTGCAGGGACGGAGCAATAATTAAATATCTTGCAGCCGGGCAGCCTGTCGTAAGAGTCGATAAAAGAGCCCACAGCTAGTTGGTAGGGTAACTGCCCGTCTCAATGGCTACCACCGCTGGTTTAGAGTATACATATAATCATAACCTTCAGCTCTGTTCCGGTATGCCTAAGTGATCAGTTTCTCTTTAGAAAACGGTAGCACATTGGTAGCAACTTTGTTCTTACAAATGTATATTGGCGATGGTAATCGCTTTCCACCAGTTGGGCCGTCTGCCTGTATGTTGATCTCATGCCATAAAAAAATCCATACATTTAATGTCAAAATTTAACCGATGTTAAGACAAATAAAGGTGTAATAAATAGTAAGATATAGAAACCGACCTTAGTCGTGAAAAGATAAAAAAATAACTTTCGCGATTGAAATATGTATTAGTACAAATGCAAGTACCTTATTTTTTTCAGATACTAGGAATGGAGGCTCCGCGTCTTCAATGGCTTCTGGTATATTAAACCTACTCAATTATATAGAACAAATTTTAAAACTGCAATCGCTTATGCTGCGGTTACAACTGGGATAATGTTACACTTATACGCCGTGTCGCGCAGATGTGGCGAAGGGTGTAATGCATTATTTGTGATGTGTAATTGTTTTTAATTGTTAATAACATTACATACTGACAGGTAACGTATGTATATACATTAATGTGGCTATGTGTTAACGACGTTATTTTTAAACGATTTAAATAAGACTTATTCGACCACAGCCTAAATCTTTAACACTAACTCAGATGAAGCCCCAGCATAAGACATAGTATTATAATTCTATAAGAATAAGTGTGTTTTGGCAAGTTCTGTGTGTGGTAGATTTTGATGTAAACTATAAAATTAGTTCCATAATCAAGCCAAATTTGAAACAAGTCTTAGATTTGGCTTTGAAGGCTTGAAATATGTATGTATGAGTGTACGAGTATGTATAAATATGTATCACCTATGTATAGAACCGTTTCATGACTTCAAAAATCAAAGCCCACAGTAACATGTCAACATTTTGTATTTTTCTCCCGACTTACGACGCTGTACGCCTTGTTAATGTCTAATCATTATTGAGTAAAATGGTTGATACTGTATGCAGGGGTGGATACGGTTATGGAGGTTTTATTTCGGGTTTTTAAACTATAAAAGCTTATGTAGATGGCACAGCGATACGCCGCCACCACGCCGCTATCACGTTGCTTTCTGTGAATTTTTATGTTCGTAATATTGTCTACCCTCTTTTCCACTGGTCAACAACTGACGCCCGCTCGACAGCGCTTAAATGTGGTACAGGCGCCGTGGCAGCGTTATGGAGGTATCATATACGCACGTGTTAAAATGGGAAAAGAACGGGTCTTGCTTTTAAAAAAAAGTTAAGAGAACTAAGATTTAACGTTTATAGAAAAAAAAAATATTATGACAGAAGTTATCTGTACTCTAATATTATTTTTACAGCTGTCACCAATAAAGGAAAAGGTTCTGCTGAGTCTGATACTGGTAAGCAATTTTTATGTAATTTTACTTTATTTGTGTTATTACTCTTTCCACGTAATGGTATATTTCAGAACAGAATACACTTTATTGCATAATAAAAATAATTAAAAATTCAAACACATGGAAGGAATGGGGTCTTATCGCTGACAACGATCTCTTCCTGACAAGAGGATGGAGAGATTGCACAAAAGTATAGCTTAAACACATAACACATATTTAAAGATAAAAGCGAGATTTTAATAATAATACTAAAAAGCCCGCAAGGGGGCTTTGTGGTGAAGCTTTGATTAGTAGGAACACCTCGGACCTAAGCAAGGCCCCCGCCTCCGTGCTTGCCTTAGCCAGGCGGCACGGAGAGGAGATCGCTAGAGCTAAAACTCAAGCTCCAGTAGAAAGTGATGAATGCCATAACGTCGGAAGTAGATAGAACAGTTAGTTAGAACCACTCACACCCATGTTGCCCCTGCTTTTATGGACATTCAGGGAGTAGCGAGTCACCGTCTACCCATGTTTCCATGTTCCCCGAACATTGCAACGGGCAGACGCCATAGCCCCCACATTCCCAGACGCCTAGTACCTCTAGAAGTTCACTTTAATAGCCCGGTATTTTTTGTTCTTATTTCCCACATTAGTTTCCAACACTGGCGGGGCTTATCCTTGGGTGCAATATAATATGGTGTAGACAGAGATAATCGCCGGTCAGCGTCACACCACATTTACATTAAATTTGTGAAGGGGCCTCTACATGTTGACCTACCCATGTCCCCACGCAAGCTCTTTAAAAGTCCGGGCCATTTTCATGGCCCGTGGTCTACGATGACATACAGAAAATAGTTTATCTATATAATTAGGAAACATTAAAAATAGTTAATACTTATTATTAGTGAAAACAACACTTAAACTAGGCAATCTTTTGTTTAATATTAGACATGACGTTAAAATACAACATTTTCGGAAAATATGAAATGAGAAACATTATTAATCATTCTTTAAATGCACTTATATAACTTGAATACTACTGACCGCCAAACAGTAATATCTAAGTTACTGTGCCTCAACGTGATATTTTTTGGGTCATCATATCACGACAATAAGAAGATTCAGTTTGAAAGATCACATTACGTCAAATATAATTATACCATAGCAGAAAGCTGAATACAAACCTCGATTGCAGTAAATTCGGTGTATGAATTCTCAAAGCCTTTATTTATGATCTATAAATAGTGTATAATCCGTCGCTTTTGTTATTAAGGAGGTGGGCACAGAAAATCAGTGCTGCGTTCGGACTTCATTTCAGCACAGCAAAAACTAAGTTCTCATTTTTTAAATTGCGGCACACGTTTTCAATGTTATTGTTATTATTATAAGTTATTGTTAAGTGTCGCATATTTATAAATAAATATGTTCTTTCTTTTATTCTTATTTCTTCAAATAAAACATTTTTCTTCCTTAAACACTATCTATAACAATTCTGCGTACAGCTCCTTCCCAAAATAGAAAAGTCCGTATCTTAGGGTAGCCATTAATCAAATTAATGATAAGAGACCAAAGAGATTGTATAACGAACTGATTGATCTCAAAGCAGCCTTCAACTAATAGACTAACAATCAACCAAAAATAACGATTGATCATTCGTTTTACAGAAAGCAGCGGCGGTAGCTCAAGCTCAACCAGATCCAAAATTGGTTTGTATATATTTTTAACACCAACTTTTTATAGTTTTGTTGGGAACGATAAAATTATGAATAGCACTGGTTATGTATATGTATGTTTCCTGTAAAATACTGAAAATAATTCTTATCATAAAATATTTTTTATTGTTTACTTTATTTTACGAAAAAGAGTCCGGTTGGGGTATTTAATTATATATTTAATAATATAATTCCAAGGGGTTGTAACTCTTAAATATGGGCATCAAAATTTTAATGTATTACCTTCTGACATTAATTCGGACCGCTTGCATAACGTTCCTAAAATTTATTTGAGAAACACTAAACGCATTTAACACCCTTAAGTACGATTAGCGTCTTGCACAACGCAACATGTGTTGCTAAATATGTTTAAAGAACTGTCAATAGATTTTGTGTAAAACGTATTTAGGTAGTTTAATATGATAAACTAATTTTATTTAAAGGCGATCGTTTTGCAAGCGGCCCTAAGAATGATAATTTAAATCCATTTAAGGTCAGATTACATAATCGATTATTGAAAAAGTAATTTTACTCTGTGAATAATCATAAATATATTTTAATTACAAAAATACGATCACAAACGATTAGGCTATTAATTTGGTTTTTGACTTCACTACCTTTTACTAGAGGAGTTAAAAACCAAAAGTTTCAAGATACCCAGCGAATAAGTTATGACCTGACCGAATTTAAAAATGGAACAGCTCTATTGTTTTATTCACATGGTGTATTTTATCTGTTGAATAATTTTTATCTGAAGAATAGGCACTTAATCTTTCTTATTTTTCATTTTAGAAAACAACGAAGGCTGTATCGATACATCTACAAGCACTAGTTAGTATTATACTTCATTTAAAATTAGTTGTCTGAGTCAGATGCCTACCAACATCTGTAAATGATTAATACAAACTTTTCAAATATTTGAAAACTTTTTCAGATTCTAAAAAAGGAGGCTCCGGCACTTCTACGGCCACTGGTATTTATGATATTTTGTAACCGGGAATAAGTCCAGTCAAATAAGGCGAAAACGGGGCAATCTCGGAATGAAAGCCAATCTATCTATACTACTGTTACGAGTTGCAGGCTCGAATTAAAATGCCGTTGGAATTATTATAGAATTTATTAGAACTATACAAACACGTATAACATAGGTACAAATATAAATAAATAAAACCAGTGGAAGCGTAATGCACGATTCAATAACACGCCCACGTCCGTCACTAACGCCTTGCTTCGCTTGTAACTATCGCTAGACTGCCTCACCTTTCCGTTGGGGCATTGCTTTATACTGTACAAATACAATATGTCTACTAATTTCCAAGAATCACACCTGGCTAATGACTACTATAAAGATTACAATACACAATGGGCTGTTTTTCTAATTACAAACACATAGTAAACAAAAGAAGTCCAAATGCTGTAAGGTAATAAACAGCAGGTGTGAATTGGTCTTTGTCGGTTGTAACACTACAATAAATCTGTGGTTCGCGTTCATACAAAACGTTTTAAATGAGAAAAGCATCAGGGGAGATAATTCGGACCAGGAGATTAGGAAAATGCAATTTTAAGAATGTTTGTCTGTCTATCATTCTCTGTTTCTGTATTTCTGTCTGTTTAAGCATCACGTTAAAACTACTGAACGGACTTAAATGAAACTCAACACAGAGCAAGCTCATATCCCGGGGCGTAATTTAGGTTACTTTTATCCCCATAAATGATGTCGGTTCCGCGGAATACACTACAATATCGAAGAAGATTTTTGAAAACTACAGAACGTATGTGATCAAAACTAGACAGAGATATGGCTTATATCCCGAATCAACACTTAGGATACATTTTATCCCGATAAATAATGTTTTTCTTTTGGGCATCCTCAGAACACCCTACCAAATTTCATCACAATCTGATCAATGACTTAGGAACGCATTGAGAAGAAACATAAAAAAATAGATTTTTACTTATAAGATTATTGATAGATAGACAAAGCTTTCACCTTAATTATAAATACTGAACAAAGATACACTTTTTGTTTCAGCTGACAACGGTAAAAGCAAAATCTCATCTGGATCCTGCGCAAGTAAGCGTCTTTTTAGTATTCCGTGAGGAAACCGCTGTCAGTTGTAAACGTGGTCAAGAAACTGAACACATTACCTCACTGAATGGCAACGCTAATGCGTTACGCGAGTGTAGACCAGTTTTTTGGTCACGTGAGACGTACACGAGACGTTCGGCAATATTATAAAATTCTGTACATCGAAAATATACAAAAGAAACCGGAATAGACTATAGTCGATTGATTGATGGAGAACACTATGGTTTTTTTTAGATTTATATCGGCAGACAAGCACACATATTGTATATCCCCAAATTAAGCAAGTTACGCTTGTGTTATATGGGTAATATACAACGCACTACACTGGGGCCGATCCCAGACACCCAGACCATAGTAAATAAAGGAGAAAACTCGTTTCCGAAATTTACTATACCAGGAATCGAACCCGGAGCCTCTGCGTTGCAATAAGATAGGCGGGCAAAGGCTTAGCCCGCTCAACCACAGAGGCCGTCAAATTTCTTGTCTATTTATGTGTTCGTTCGGAATCCACGTAAAAACTACTGGGTTGATTTCGATGTTGTTTTCGCTGATCGACAGTAAATTCTTAGACTTCAAATCTGCGCTACTTATTGTCCCGGAAATCCCGGAGGACTTTTTCTGGGAGTAATTTAAAAAGGTCAGATTGTAAATAAATCTAATTCAAATGCGGTTCGTTCCACTGGTGGATATCAAAGATGTAATAAAATGTGTGATATTTGTTTTTACTATGGGGAGCTCATCTGTAATTTTCCTGAGAGCAGTTTGAAGTTGTTAAGGTGCATACATACATATTAGCTTTTTCCCACACATTTTTCACTGCAACGATAGCGTACATTTTATTTTAAATGCTGTGGTACTTTGTGTTCCGGATATCCCGGGGAAATTTCAAGTCAAGCATGGACATAGTCGCGGGTATATTCTAGTATAATTATAAAGTTATACAAATATTACTGTTTATGAATGGAGCCGGCAGTAGTCCCGGTTGGAAGTGTACTGGCTGGATTTTCGTTGATTTCTGTGTTTGAGTCTATATAAGTATATATTATAAGAAAAAGAAGAGATATAATAATATATCTCTTGTTATATTAGTTGCTTCTATATATAGAACCGAATAATATAACAATAATTATAAATTTGTGTTTGTATATTTTATAAGGCACCAAATTTTTTTTTATTTCATTGTAGCCAGCACAAATGGCGGTTCAAGTACATCGATGTCAAGAAGTAGTACGTATTTCTCATTTTATATTCTCCATTTGAACAAGACTTTTGTATATACCCCTCTGTCACTAATTTATCAAAAAGCTTCTGTCCGCATTTTTTTTTTATTGCGATTGGATTAGGCGAATGGAATAGAGGGCGGGGGAAGTGGGCCCTTTGAACTCTTACTCATCGCACGAAGCACTCAGAATCCCGAGATGATCCCATAGTCACCAAGTTAGGATCTGATTTGAGGATCGCCAGGAAGTCGAGAGCAGCCCTTGTTGAAAAGCATATACACCAAAGAGTGAGATGACAAATTTGTATACGCAGTAATAATTATTACTCACAAGGTCCTGACAATGATGACAATGGGACCAATTCGGGAGTATAACCGGTCGATTTAAAAAAAATCGGTTAAAAATTGAGAGAGAAATTGACTAACGAACATAAGAAAGCAACATGCAGATGAAATGAAAACCGCTTTTTTAATTTAAAAAAATATAAATTGATTTCAAACTAAAAAGCAAAAATTAAGATGTAAAAATTGTTTATTTTCTGCTTTTTACTTTAAGACTGTTTTGATTGTTTATTATTAATCATTAATCTTGTACATCATTTCAGGTAACAAATACGGCAATACTCAAACATATACAAGTACAGGTTAGTATTTAAAGATTGTTGGTTCCTAGCTCAAAACAATAAATTAGATTTAGTTGTTGTTCTGAGATGTCTTTGACACGACACAGGCACAGCTCAACCGATTAACTTGAAAATAATTACATTCGTCCTTCAATTTTTAATTTGATCTTAGGTTTGCAATATTAATTGTATTGATATTTCGTTTTGGGGAAATTAAGTCGTATACACTACATGCAAGCACACACGACCAACCCGGGAATCACACTGCTACCAGTTGGTATATTCCCTCTTTGTATAATGTTGGTATATTCTCTCTCTGGTCTCTCATGAACTGGCTACGCTAACGCGTTGTCCGTGGTATGGACCGGCGTTTTGGTCACGTGATAAATTTACTAGATATTTGGCTATTACAATAAAGTTGGTGCCACCTTAAGCCCCCATGGACTTAAGCTCTCGACCCTAAAAGTCACAAATAAATAGACATTTCTATTGGTTGAATACATTTCTATATATTTTGTAGATTCTGGCCCAAGCGGATCGGGGAGTGCATCAGCTAGTGGTATTTTAAAATTGTATTATATTATTCTTATATTTAAACTTTTTATCGGTTTATAATATAAGCATAGACTATGATTTTCACATTCTAAGGCTGTGTGCACTGACCTTTAAACGATAGTTAAAATAAGATAATCGCCAAAAATGTATGGGAAAAACAGAGATTATTTTTGGTTAACCGTCGGTTGAATTTCGGTGCACACCAGCCTACATCATATAAAGTTGGCATTTTGTTTGCTAGAAATAAACGAAATAATAAATACTTATACTGGCTCAATAACTATAGTTTCCGCATATTGTTCAAATGCCATAAGTTTGAACCCTGCATTTTTTTTATTGCTTGAGTTCAGCAGACAGCCAGATGAGATACTTGATGGAAAGCGGTTACCATCGCCTATGGACATTTGCAACACCAAAAGTGCTTCAAATACGCTTCTGTTCTTTTAAATCAGATTGGAACCTGGTCACTAATGCCGGAACACAACTCAAGGTTGTTGTGGTGGCATACTTTAGACCAGGGGTGGTAGCTATCCAGTCGGGCAAATGCCCTACCACCTGCCTGTCGGTTGTATTGTCGCCTCTTACGACAGGCCACCCGGCCGCAGGAAATTGTATTCTTTCTCCGTTCCTGCACGTTCTGTAGACAGAGTGTGCAACGTTCACGCTGATCTGCCCTAACGCTCATGTTGTTACAAGTAACACTTGTTGATCTGAAAATAAACATTAAGAGACAGAGATACAAAACCTATCGATATTGCCGGTGAGTTAAAACCGCTGATCTTTCCAGTCCTCTGAAATAATATGAACCGGACGAAAAAGTGGGTCATTTAATAGACTAATGTTACGAATATTGTACAAATATAACTGCGCGCAGTATGTAATGCAATTAATTACTTACTATAGACAAGTATGTTATTTAATTTATGTAAAGGATCAATAAAATTCTCACCGAGACAAGTGTTTTGTTTGTAATAATTTAACCTGTAAGACGGAACCACCACAAATTTGTTGCCGAACTTGTCAGACTTGTCACACATGGCTCATTGGGAAGTCCCACAAAACTGTGGTCAAATACAGATAATTGAAATGAACGTTGAACTGATGGTTTCTCCCTCTAACTACATAAATTTTTATTAAAATAAAAGAGACGACTTAATTCTCTTGATTTTGGCGCGGCAATTTTGATGGCAGCTGGCAACTTATGAAAAAAATAATATTAAATTTGGCCCCTATTGAAAGTTAAAATTAATTTTGCACGCATTGCTGTAGACAGAATAATTGATATTGTAGCAGATTTGCACTCCTTTGTAGCATATAAATGAAAAGAAACGAAACGAAATACTTATTCTTGCATAAATGTAGTTAGATGCAGATGTTATTATTAAAAATGTTTCAGTAAATTTTACCATAATTAATGATGTACAAGTTATCATTCTAACAATTTTAATTCATTTATGTACATTTTATAAAGTAGTGTAGTAATGTGAATATTATTTATTTTAGTTATACAATATATTATTTCAATAAGTATATGTCAATTATTATTTGTCTTTAGTTTAAATGTATTTATAATCCTTTTTATTAATTTAACATTTACAGCTAGCAGCACTCCAACCGGTGATGTAATTGAAGCTTCCTCATGTATGTCTTTACTGGTTCATTTCTTTAGCTTTACACTATTACTTATCTAAAATTACTATTCAATTAATTAAAGAAACTTGTATTTATGATATGATAATCCCAACATAAGCACTTTAAGAAATAGAAAAAAATATGTATTATCGCGAATGAATGCACAAAAAACTAAAAAAATCACTAAATAACCAGAATGTACCTACGCATAAAACATAGAGACATAAGAGTTTTATAAGACCTAAAACTATTTTAAAATGAAATGTACATACATTACGTTCAAGACAATGTAGTAACTCAGCATTATGTTGTGTCAAGAACAAACAGAATGCTGATTTTCAGTATCAGCCTCCATCAAATCACAAGGGACCCAAAAAAATAACTTCTTATTGACCTTCATAAAGCAAATTCAAAATAATTTTACTTAAATATGTACTAATAACAAACAAACATCATTGTTCAGACATTATACTATCACATAATAATAATATTATCAGTTTACCTACAAGGATATACTTTAAACAGAATTATAAACAAATGCAACTTTAAACTTTAAGGGCCGCTTGCATAACGATCGCCTTTAAATAAAATTACTTAATCATATTTAACTACCCAAATAACTGCCCAAACACGTTTTACTCAAAACGTATTGACAGTTTTTTTAACATATTTAGCGGCAAATTTTGCGTCGTACAAGACGCTAATTTTATTTAAGGGTGTTAAATACGTTTTGTGTTTCTTAAATAAATTTAAGCAACCTTATGCAAGCGGCCCTAAGACTTCTGTTGTGAGTAATAAACATCGGATAAATCTAGAAGTGATTCCAAACACCAAGATTTTTCACAATTTTCTCTAATACTGGTATATGACACTTATAACTACAAATTGTTTTACCTTTGAAATATAACTTAAAAACAACGTCGGTTTAAACAACAATAAAGAACAATACATATCAAAAGAGATTTTTTTATTGCATAAGTTTAGCAGACAAGCAGACGGCCCACGGGATGGAAAGCGGTTACCATTGCCTATGGACATTTGTAACACAAAAGATGCGCTACCAATGTCGCTTTCTAAATAGGTAAAGACTAAAACCCAGCCACGAAGCCGGAATACAACTCGGTGGACGGGCAAATGCTCTACCACCTGGCTGTGGGTTCTTTTGTCGCCTCTTACGGAATGACCACATAATTGTATTCTTTCTTCGTCCCTGCACGGAAATTATACAAAACAGACCTAGATTAATTGTAATTAACTAACTTTCTTGTACTTTGTCTTACAGCTAGTCAAGGTTGCTGTGCAAGTGACGCCGAAGCAAGTTCTGGTATGTATTTATTATTCGTCGTATACTCTTAACTGTTTTCTTCTTTTGTTTACTTTGTGTTTAAAATTTGTAATTAGAAAACATCCTATTGTGTATTGTAATCATTTATGATAATCATTAACCAGATGTGATTTTTAAATTTTATTGTTATGCGGTCGAGAATTGTTTCAAGACCTATTGTATAGTTTAGTATAAAACAATGCCCGAACGGAGGGGTGTAGCAGTCAAGCGGCGATTACGATACGAGTAAGACGTTCGATAAGCGTTATAGTGACGGACTTTGCGCGTGTTATTGAGTCGTGCGCCACGTTTGTACTGGTTGCGTCCAGTTCTATTTGTACCTGCGTTATGCGTATTTGAAAAGTTCTAATAAATTCTAAAGTAATTCCAAAGGCATTTTAATTCGAGTCCTGTAACTCGTAACAATATTATAGGCCAAAAATTATTCTGAACGACCGATTGAATATAGAGCAAAATCATTTTTCCAAACATGTTTATTTGCTTCCCTTCATTGTAAGTCAAGGAAGCAAGCTCATAAGCAACCTGTGCCCAAAAAAGCCAGTCGTGCCGGTCCTGTCAACTACAGGATCATTTCAATAACCTCTATACATGGCATGGAGAATTCGTTACGTGTCAGAATACTAACGTACCTAGAAACAAATCACCTGCTTAATGATTGTCAATACGGTTTTCGCCGAAATCACTGAACAGGAGATCTTTTAGCGCACGATGCACACATATGTGGTGAAGCCATCGAGAAGAATGGAGAGGCGTTAGTCGTTTCTCTGTATATCTCGGAGGTGTTAGGCAAGGCCTGGCAGGATAGCCTTATTAGCAAATTTACAGTATATGGATTGCGAGTGGTTGTAGTTGGCTCATTCAATCACATGCCAATTAATGCCAGAACTCCTCAGGGATCTGTTCTCTCTGGAACTCTCTTTGTCCTGCATATTAACGATATACTTAAATCCGAAGTTTTTGGATGCACAGACGACAGCATTGTCGTGGAGAGATATACCCAATGCGCGAGAAAACAGTGCCTATATCTAATTGTGCACAGAGAACATGGTCAATATCTGACAATTGATAGTCGAGCTCTATTATTTATATTTGGGATAAACTACGACTCTGAATGCTCAAGAATTGGATTGTCTGGCGTATATTTAGTTGCACCGTAACCAGTATATCCAGTTAACACCCAGTAATAAGTTGAGCTATTTCAGTTTCCTGAGTTTTTCCCCAGCAAATTCCTGCAACCAATTTACAAATCTTTCGTTCTTTAGCACCCGACAACGGCGAGGATGGTGCAAGCTGTGATGGCAACTCTAATGACGATAACGAAGACAACAGTAAGTTAAAACTTCAAACAAAACACCTACATAGCGGGCTAGTTGAAACTAAAAAAATATGTAAAGATCCATAGAATTGACAAATTTGGATATCTGAATTCTTTAAGGAACAAAGAGAACGAGTGGTTGTAATTTGCTCATACAATCGCATGCCAGTTAGTGCCAGGACCTCTCAAGGATCTCTACTCTGGGCAACTCTCCTTGTCCTGCATATTAACGATCTATTTTATTTATTTTTATAATTTTTGAATGACTATCAGCTATTCATATAACAGTAACAAATTAGCGATAGTGAGTTATTAACAAGTCACACAGATATAAATAAATTAAGATATCTAATCAGAGAACTAAAAACAAAAAGAAAAAATAATCATTAAAAGATGAAAGTTATGTAACATACATACATAACTTCACGCCAGGTCCCTTGCGGGGTAGGCACGAACAACAGAGCCCCATTTAGGCTTATTCTTACACACCTGACTTGCTTCTTTGACATTCATAGCTCTTGTTATGCACGCTCATCTGTTCTTAAGGCTCCTGACATCACGTTCTGCAAGTACACGATCAATTTGATCATTAAAGGTGTGTCGTACCTTCCACGACTTCTGCATCCATCCACTTTTGCATTGTATATCTGTTTAGTCATTCTTTCATCATATATTCTTTCCACATGCCCGAACCACCCGAGTATTACTTTCCTTACCTTCACCCCGATAGTCTCTTTGAGACCTACCTCTTTGAGACTCTTTCTTACTTCAGTGTTGCGTATTAAAGTAAAACTAATAAAAGCATAAGTTTATAATATGAGTTTTATTTGTAGCATAGATGTTTTACATGGAATACAATTTTCAAAGAAGTGACACCATCAGTTTTGGATTATTCTAAAGATGTCTGTAAGATGCGAACGCGGTCCGTTAGTGTCACTCCGCAGATTTTGCGTAGTGCTCGTATCTCGACGGCGTTTACTCTACTTTCATCATCTCTGTTCCATACCCAACTCTCGCTTACATACATGAGCGTAGGTACCAGCACCGCGTTGTGTATGGCAAGCTGGGCCTTCTGGCTGAGGTTTTACCGCCTAGAAGTTTACCTAAAGCTCCATTCATACTATTCCCCAAATTTACTCTTCTTTCTATGTCAGCGGTGTACCTTCCATCCCTGCTAAAAGCACATCCAAGATATACAAACTCATTCACTTGTTCCAGCATAACATCATCGACCATTATCCTTACATTTTTTCTGGTTTCTTCTCTTCAAACACCATAACCTTTATTTTCTTCGCATTCAAATGTAAGCTTCTCGCTTGACAGTCATTTTTCATCATTGTGACTAGTGTTTGCAGATCTGATGGCGAATCGGCTAAAAGCACGGCATCATCCGCATAAAGCAAAGTGCTAACAACTAGATCACCCATCCTCACCCCAACATCCATCAATTTTAATCTCTGGAGACAATCGTCCAGGTATAGGATGAACAGCAAAGCCGATAGCACTCAGCCCTGCCGGACGCCAATATTGACGTCAAACCAGGGTGACAGGCTGCCGTCCACCCGAACGCATGCCATACAGTCCTCGTAAGTGGACTGCACAGCACGCAGCAATTGGCCATTAATCCCATATCCGGGCAATATGTCCCAGAGGTCCTTCCGCACAACCCTGTCAAATGCTTTCTCTATATCCACAAAACCGCAGAAAACCTTCCGGCTCATAGCCATCTGCTTCTCCACCATATTGCGAAGCGAGAAAACTTGATCCATACATCCCCTTCCATTTCTGAAGCCCCCTTGTGCATCCCACAGTAATCCATCGGATACCACCGAGTTATGTAACAATAAGAAAACCTGCTCATTACACACTAAAATTCAAAATATTTATTGATTTTATTCCTAAAACTAGATACCGAGGTACCCGTTATATCCAAATCATAGCTCTGAATTAATTTATTAAAGGTAGCACGCGACCGATACAGAAAACTATTTTGGCGATAATTCGTGTCAACCGATTTCAAGACAAAGTAGGGCGGGCTATGACGGAAGTATATATTATATATCTATTTTGTTAAGTAATTCAGGACAATCGAATTTCTGTGGGTTTACAATACAAGCTAGTAAGGTTAAATCAGTGATATCCCGGCGCTGTGCGAGTTTGAGAACATGGTGATTCTTACATGATATATTAACATCTTTTAATTTGGAGTTGGTTCTAAAATTTAGATATTTGATAAATTTTATTAGTATTTGTTCAACACGTTTAATGTATTTAAACCCGAAGTTTTTGGAAACGCAGACGACAGTATTGTTGTGGATAGAGAGAGAGAGATATCCAATGCACGAGAAAACAGTTGCTAGATCCAGTTGTACACAGAGAACAGGGTCGAAATCTAACAATTGATAGTCGAGCTCTAAACAATATTTAGGATAAACTACGACTCTGGACGCTTAAGAATTGGATAGTATGCCGTATATCCAGACCTAGACAGTTGCGTCAACACCTAGTAATAAGTTAAACTCTTATTTCCATTTCCTCAGTTTTTCCCCAATAAATTCCTGCAACCAATTTACAAATCTTTTGTTCTTTAGCAACTGAAAAAGACGAAGATGATGAAAACAATGAATACGACAGCTGTTATTACAATGAGGAAGACAACAGTAAGTTAAAACTTCAAACAAAACATACCTAAATAACAGGCAAGTCGAAACTAAAAAATATGCAAAGATCCATAGAATTTACAAACATCCACTATTTTTGTCTTTTGCTTAAGGCATCATAAAACAGCATTAGTTGTAAATAACTCATTTCTGGAAAACAACTCAAAGGATATTGTCCGTACCATGATGAAAAAAAATGTAAATTCTTTAAAATGTTTTTTATTTTAGAATTTTCTCATTACTAAGTTTCAATTTTAAACGTACATGCAACTTTATGAATTTAGAAGGTAGTCATACATAATCGTAAGAATGTTGAATGCTTACACTGACACGCACTTCGCCCATTTATGCATAGTACTTACACACAAGAGCCATGGTAGCTTACAGGCTTACACCGGCATCCCATACTCGCGTCTCAAATTATATGGCTTCGAATCCTCACGGGAAAAGCGTGCACCTCTTAGCATTTATGTATTTGACACCGCCGACATGTCGCCCTCACTACTGTTAAAAAGAAATATTATGCCTTGCGCTGCCGCGGTACGGCTTGTGTGCTATACGCAACCCAACCTCTCCATTTTAATGTATGATAATAATTAAAATACATAAGATTTCAAGTTATAAGAAATTTAAATAAATAATTTTAAAAACATTTTTATACCCAAATCTGTTTGATTTTATCAAACGTAATTGGTGAAACGTAACATACACCCAACTGTAATGGCAAAAGCTTGAAATTCTTATACACATTTATAAACTCATGTTCATAAATATTTTAATGTACAGAAAAAACCTAAAATTTATCAAACATCTTTAACTGAAAAGTACAATTTTCATTAGCTACGATTTCCCGGCGCATATTTTCTTTTAATTAAATATAAACTCAATTGCTTCTATATTTGTATATTTAGTATAAGCAATTACGTAATTGACTTCATACAATGCCTGCCGTTCATACTCGTAAGTTTAACAAACACCTCTTTGCTAAGAAAATCTAAAATACGTGGGACATGAAAGTTTTGCGAAAATAAAAAAAATGTTTCACAGGCAAAACATTTTTTCTAAATTTTTCATAGTACTGTCCACTAGCCTCTATACAAAGTTGCAGGCGTCTGAACCAGTTTTGAAAAAAAATTTGAACGCTGACAGTGCATCTTCCAGTGACGAAATTTGAATCCCTTCGAGCTGATATTTTATTTTCCGAAATAAAAGGAAGTAACACTGTGCTAGGTCAGGGCTATAAGAAAGGTGATCCAGGAACTTGACTGGCGTGCTGTCCAAGATGTCTCTCGTTTTAAGCGAGGTACGGGTGGGCGCGTTTTTATGGTGGAGCTACTAGTAGCCCGCGGAGCCCTGTGTTTGGTCGCTTGTTGCTCACAACAGAGAAAACTTAAACCAAGCATTTGGGTGTATACCATTCGGCATTAACGCTTCTTTGGTTCCGTAAATGAATTGACACCAAGTATCCAATCAAATTAAAACAACTCGCGAACCTAATTGAGTGCGTGAATCCCCCCGCTTCTAGATAGCTTCACTTTGGTGTGCGTTAGTTCGTTTTTGAAACACCCAAGCAGCCGACTGGCGCTTCGTTTCCGAATCGTATTGATAAATCCAGGTCTCTTCACCTGTAATAAAGTCGTAGACACACGAGACGAGCCTGCTTCAAATATTTTTAACATACCACGGCACCATTCTACCCGGGCTATTTCTGAGCGCCGGTAAGGTTGTGCGGCACCCAGCGTAGAACTATCATCCTCATGCGGAAATGCACTTATAGAGTCTCGTGAAAGCTTCCCGATCCAATCTACACGACGTGATGAATCTCATGGAACGTAACTCACCTATTTTTTATTGAAGGTGAAGGAAGCAGCGGTAGTGATTCTGGTTCTGCTTCGTCGTCTGGACCAAGTGGTAAGTAAATTAACGATATTTTGAAGTTATTGATAATTCCCTTCAATCCGTGTGTCATCTCCCTGGATAAGATACAGACTAGTGTTGCATAGTATCTTACTTTGTTTTCAAAATCGCTGATTAGCTTTACAAATAATAATATTCACCCATTTTTATTTAAGATGTAGGAGGCAGCAGTAGCGGTGCTGATTCTGGTTCGTCGTCTGGACCAAGTGGTAAGTAAATTAACGATATTTTGAAGTTATTCATAATTCCCTTAAATCTGTGTGTCGTCTCCCTGAATAAGATACAGACGAGTGTTGCATAGTATCTTACTTTGTTTTCAAAATCGCTGATTAGCTTTACAAATAATAATATTCACCTATTTTTATTGAACGTGTAGGAAACAGCGGTAGCGGTTCTGGTTCTGGTTCGTCGTCTGGACCAAGTGGTAAGTAAATTAACGATATTTTGAAGTTATTGATAATTCCCTTCAATCCATGTGTCATCTCCCTGGATAAGATACAGACGAGTGTTGCATAGTATCTTACTTTGTTTTCAAAATCGCTCATTAGCTTTACAAATAATAATATTCACCCATTTTTATTTAAGATGTAGGAGGCAGCAGTAGCGGTGCTGGTTCTGGTTCGTCGTCTGGACCAAGTGGTAAGTAAATTAACGATATTTTGAAGTTATTGATAATTCCCTTAAATCTGTGTGTCGTCTCCCTGGATAAGATACAGACGAGTGTTGCATAGTATCTTACTTTGTTTTCAAAATCGCTGATTAGCTTTACAAATAATAATATTCACCCATTTTTATTTATGATAAAGGAAGCAGCAGTAGCAGTGCTGGTTCTGGTTCGTCGTCTGGACCAAGTGGTAAGTAAATTAACGATATTTTGAAGTTGTACGGGTTGTTAGGGTGCACTTTAATTTCTTCGATCGGATAACTATAGTTTCGAGTAAAACAAACGTGTGTGTGCTTCCAATATTTATTAGCGACTGGCTGCGGTGCGGGGTTACAAATAAATAAATACTAAGGCATTATTACAGTATAAAATTGCATTAACATAAACCGGCCACCAAAGGACTATATGAGTCCTTTCAAAAATATCTATAATACAATCAATCTCTAGAATCTATGGGTAACGCACACAGCTTAGTAACACTTCGTTTCACTATACTGTCTCCACTCTTTACACTATAAACTCTGGTATAACCGTCTGGTCCTGGGTGCTTATCCATAATTCGACCAAGGGACCATTTACCAG
Organism: Dendrolimus pini; assembly: GCA_949752895.1. Taxonomy (NCBI): domain Eukaryota; kingdom Metazoa; phylum Arthropoda; class Insecta; order Lepidoptera; family Lasiocampidae; genus Dendrolimus; species Dendrolimus pini. Next base: position 8,776,596 of record OX457137.1, read on the forward strand.
GTGGCAAACTTTCCTGTTTAATCAGAACTATATCCCCTTTCTTGAATTCTTCTTCTTTCTTAATCCATTTTGGTCTCTGTTGAAGCCTGCTTAAATATTCATTTTGCCAACGGTGCCAGAAATCGTGTAACAACTTTTGACAGTATTGCCATCGTGTTAAATGTCCAATTTTAACATTTTTCAAATCAGACGAAGGTACAGTGATTGGTGCCTCTCCAATAAAAAAATGCCCAGGTGTAAGAGGCTGTGTTCTTTCATCCGAGGAGTCGATGGGACATAACGGACGCGAATTCAAACACGCTTCAATCTCACATAGCACTGTCGACATTTCTTCGAAAGTGAGGTGAGTAGTGAGAATTCGCTTAAGATGGTATTTGATAGACTTCACCCCGGCCTCCCAGAGCCCTCCAAAATTTGGAGAATATGGTGGAATGAAGTGCCACTGTGTGCCGTCATTTAACAGAGAATTTGCAATGTCTCCATCGAATTGCAAAGACGCTTCCTTCCAGGCTTCAACGAGCTCTCTGTTCGCTCCAATGAAATTCCTTCCCTGGTCGCTCCACAGATGAGCGCATTTTCCTCTTCTAGCGCAAAATCTTTTGAATGCTCCAATAAAAGCTTCCGATGTTAGATCTCCTACTAATTCAAGGTGTATTTGGTTGACATACAGATAAAAATAGAAATATAAGCTTTCTTAGGTTTCCCACCTCTTCCTTTGTTCAGGAGAATTTGAAAAGGCCCAAGAAAATCCACGCCGGAATTCACAAACGGACGAGCAGGTGTTACGCGTGCTGTCGGTAAATCTCCCATTATTTGTGTTCTTACTCTTGCATTATGTTTGGCACATAGAAGACATCTATGAACATGCCTTTTGACTAAGCTTTTGGCCTTTAATACCCAATATTTTGATCTTAAGTAGCATAACATTAGCTGTATACCTCCGTGAAGGGTCCTATGGTGAGCATCAGCAATTATAAGACGGGTAAAATGATTATCCTTCCCGAGAATTATAGGATGTTTGCGTTCATCCTCTAAATTAGCGTGTCTTAATCTTCCACCTACTCTAAGGATTCCTTTTTCATCCAGATACGGATCGAGTGTCTTTATTTTACTCTTATTCTTAACTTGTTTCTCTCTTTTCAGACGTTCTATGTCTTCTTCGAATTCTAATCCTTGAACCCATTTTATGCACATGTACAATACTTCTTCTAGTTCTTCACTTTTAAATTTTTCATCAATGCTTTTCTCCATATTTTTAGCTTTGTAATTTAAAAATCTTTTGCAGTAACAAATTACTCTCAATAACTCTGTTAGCGTATTAAAATTTTCAAACTGTTCTATAAGGCTAATTTCCCTTTCTGCTGTGTTGTTTATAATCAAGGACTGTAGTGTAATCTTCTTCCTTTCTACATCTGTAGGTATAATCTCTGGCTTTACGAGTATACACTTAATGTCTTCTTCTAATAACCATTGCGGTCCATTCCACCATATTTGACAGTTTTTTAACTCTTTTAAAGACATACCACGTGATGCTATGTCAGCAGGGTTGTCTTCCGATTGAACGTGATACCATTGGCTGCAGTTTACATTTGATGTTATTTCGACGACTCGATTTGCAATAAAGGGTTTCAATCGTGAAGGTTCTCCAAACAACCAAGATAAAACAATGGAGGAATCCGTCCAGGCGAAAATTTGTGAATTAGTTACTCGCATAGCTTTTGAAACTTTCCCTAATAACTTGGAGAGAAGCAAAGCTCCACAAAGCTCAAGACGTGGTAATGAAATTGTTTTTAAAGGAGCTACTCTCGTTCTAGCAGCGACTAGACCAATTTTGCATGATCCATCTAAGTTTTGTACACGGCAATATACTACAGCAGCGTAAGCTTGCATAGAAGCGTCACTAAAGCCATGAAGCTGTATTGTCCTTTTATTTGAAGTTGATACGCCCAACCACCTGTCGATATAAATTTCATCAACATATTCCAGATCTGATCTAATCGTTTTCCATTCCTCTGCTAGTTTATGTTCCAAATCTTGATCCCAATTAACTTGTTCTAACCATAGCTTTTGAATTAGTATCTTCGCAAGCACAATGCAGGGCGAGATCCAACCCAGTGGGTCGAATAGCTTTTGTATATCTGAGAGGATACTGCGCTTCGTTATTTTGTTGCTGATTATAGGTAAAGTAAGTTTGTATTCTATTTATTTATTTATTTTATTTATTTATTTATTTATTTATTTTAGTAAGGCTTACAGTCAAATAACAACATAAATTAACAACATAAATAAAAGTATTGCTAATTACAAGCCTTAGCATATAAACTTGCTCAGAATAATTAAGGAAGGTGTGTGTGTGTGTGTGTGTGTGTGTCAGTGTGTGTGGTTGATGATGAAAATTGAGGAAAAAAAATGAAATGAAAGGTGAAATTAAAGGTTGAAAAGAGAATTTAGATTTGAAGTCGAATACATCTTGAACAGTTTGGAAAAAACTAGTTTTCTTTGAAAAATTCTTTGTTCATTATATTTCTAAAGGCGTTGGGTTTAGTGACAAAAATATCAATGTTCAATTTTAGTGCTAGATCGTTAAATTGTTTGGCGCTGCGGAGAAAGAAAGAATTTTGCCTATAGTTGGTGGATGCAAAAGGTACATACAGCAACTGTCTCTGCCTAATGCCCAATTGTTGAGTGCGTAGTCCAACATTACAAAGAAGTTCCGGACAGTCGATAAAGCCGCTACTTATATTAAGTAGAAAACAAATATCATTTACATTTCGTCTGTACTCCAAAGGTAAGAAATGGTAGTGTTGACAACGTTCAATATAACTATTTATGTTTTGGCTAGATTTAAAGTCTAAATATAGAAGAAATTTTTTCTGCACTGCCTCAATACGCTTTACATATAGTTGATACATTGGGTTCCACGCTGGAGATGCATATTCTAACTGGCTACGCACATATGAGCAATATAATATTTTAATCGTTTTTAACGTGTGGAAGTTTCCTGAATTTCTAATAATAAAACCTAAGGCTTTGGATGCCTTATTAACAATGTGAGTTATGTGTTGATCATAAATAAGTTTGTTATCTTGAATGATACCAAGATCTTTGATACTATTTTCTTTTGTAATACATTTATTGTTAAGCTTATAATTAAATTGAAGTATTGAACGTTGCCTAGAAAAAGTAATTTGAAAACATTTTGAGACATTAAGCTGTAATTTATTATGAGCGCAGTAGGTTACAAATCTGTCTAGGTCCTCCTGTAAATATTCAGCGTCATATGAAGTTTTTATCTCCTTCAAAACTTTCATATCATCAGCATACAGTAAGATTTTGGAGTTTTTAAAACATGATTTTATATCAGCTATGAAAATAATGAACAGGAGAGGCCCCAGTAATGAACCTTGGGGTACGCCAGAAGGTATGGTATACCAGTAAGAAGTATAGCCGCGCAAAGCTACAGCCTGTGTGCGATTATTTATATACGAGCAAAACCAGCGATACAAATCACCATGTATTCCAGCAGCCAAAAGTTTCTTTAGCAATACACCGTGATCAATGCGGTCGAAACATTTACTATAATCGGTATATATGACGTCTATTTGTGCACCTTGTTCCATTCCCTTGGTAATGTATTCATTGCATAGCACAAGGTTGGTGGTAGTCGATCGTTTTCGAAGAAAACCGTGTTGCTCTTCGCCTAATTGATTATGAACTGCTGCGTAAACTTCATTATAGACCACACGTTCCAGAACCTTAGAGAAAAGACATAATTTTGAGATCGGGCGATAGTTTTCGACATTAGACTTGTCACCCTTTTTAGGAACCGGCGTTACAAAAGCAGATTTCCATATTAGTGGAACAATCCCTTCTGATAAGGATCGATTAAAAAGAATACAGACAGGTTTAGTTAAACTGCTTGCACATTTTACAATGAATATAGGCGGTATATTATCAGGCCCACCGGATTTTGATAGATCTAATGATTTTAGCAGCTTTAAAACATTATTTTCGGATACTTTAATTGAATTGATATAATTTACACAAGTGGTTAAACTAGGATCGCCCAAATCATCAGTGTTATTATAATCTGTTGTACAGAAAGTCGAGTGAAAATACTTAGCGAACAAGTTGCTAATGTCCGTACCATTATCCGCAGACGTACCTTGATAGTAAATAATATTAGGTAACGTAGAGGTATTTCTCTTACTTTTTATGTAAGACCAAAAGAACTTCGGGTTAGTTTTTATAGACTCTTCTATATATTTTATATAATTATCAAAACAAAGTTTTTCTAAGTCTATAGCTCTGGTGCGTAGCAGTGAGAAGGAATGATAATCGGATAAGTTTCCATATAATTTGTACTTACGATGGTACTTCTGTTTTTCTTTTAAAACTTTAATAAGCGCTGAACTATACCATACTGGATGCGATGTATGTCGTAACGATTTTTTAGGAACATACTGATCTCTTATTTCATATAATTTATTATAAAAAATATTAACGGCGTTATCCAATGAATCAGAATTCAGTAGATTCTCCCATTGTACAAGGTCTAAAGTAGACCTAATTGATTCATAATCTGCCTTATCGAAAAGATACTTAATAATGCTATTTTCTTCTAGTGTGTGTATTTCTAAAAAGTTTGCTTGTATAACTAAGGGTTTATGATGTAAATCTACAGGAGTTGCTAATGGCTTACATTCTTCAACGATTACAAATCCATTGGAGAATACCAAGTCCAGAAGCCTGTCGTTTGCGTTCCGTATATTATTGAATTGAACAAGGTTACACATCTCAACTGTATCTAAAAAATCGTGTAATAGCTGAGAACACACATTAATGGGTGTTAAACCAATATCATGACTTATTGACCAGTCTAGCAAATTACCAAAATTAAAATCTCCTATTACAATAAATTTATCCAGGGGATTGTTAAATATAAGTATGTTTAATTGAGTAGTAAATTTTTGTAATTGAGTGTAATAAGAGTTACCCTCATTTTCATTGCATAAATAAATAGCACAAATATGAATGTTGTACGTAACTGAGGGTCTGCTATTCTTTATTGAAATTGTCACCCAAATGTCCTCAGCAGAACTACGCCAATCAGGCCTCTCTATAACTGTCAAGTTATTTCTTACCGCAATTAAAACCCCTCCACCGCGTGTTTGCATAGTACGAGAATAATCGCGATCGCGTCTCCATACCAAATAGCGACCGTCAAAGAGTTCACTATTATAAATACCATCCACTAACCAGGTTTCCGTAAATAAAATAATATCGAATGTATTTAGACAAATATTTCTGTATGTGGTTTGTGTTTTAGTACGTAAACCCCTTACGTTTTGATAATAGACGCTAAGCTTGTGCATTTTTATATTTTTTAATCTCTCTGTTACTAATACAGTATGTACTATAATAGATAAATGGTAATAACTTGCAAAAAATTAAATACATCGCACTAATATCGCAACTATTAAAATATAAGGTAGATGCAAAATGATTTTTATTGAAGCACAGTAAAACACTGTGTCTTCCCGAACGCTCGGTTAAACCCTTTGACACTACTATACAATGAATGAAGGCAATTACGCACGCACACAAAGACATTAGACAGCGACAATGTACATGTATTGATACGCAGCAAGTAAAAATGGACATTAAGTTATAAATTTTAGGAGTCAATTTGGAATAGTTATTGATTAATTTTTTCAAAGTATTTTTCGTGCACCTAAAGGCGTATACAGAACTGAGACACAAACGTAGCATAAAAACTCGGGTAGCACACTGAGACCAGTGTTTCCCAAACTGCAAGACAATATGTGAGGTTAGTAAGTGTGATATATGCGAACATGTTTTATACATTAAACTACAATGTTCTTCTACAGAAATGAGAGGTATTATTTCACAATTTTTGAAATGTCTTTTTCGGATTTTATAATTATAACATGTGACGTATCTGATTTTCTTACGTGTATCTTTGCATGTTTCACCCACACATATTGAAAATTCATTTCTGCGGCCGCTTTCTTAGCTTTTGACAACAAAGACTTATTTTCTATAGTGAGATGATCGTTGATAAAAATCTTCTGAGTTCCTGTTAGTCCTATATGACCGGTTGTAATAGGATTCTTTTTTGTAATATATCTGGCGGCTGCTACGAAATCTTCTTTCACATATCGATTACAGAAACTTATAATGATAGGTTTAGGTATATGATTCTCTCGTGTCGGGACTCTTGTGACGAAATTGATCTGAGATTTATTGAGTGGGTATTGAATTTGAGATCCAATTTTGAATATTATGTCAAATAAGTTCTCATTGCTGGATTGCGGTACGCCTTTAATTTCCACGTTATTCATTCTGGACCATTGTTCGGCTGATCTGGATTCTTGCTCTAACTTATCTTGACCAGTCTGAATTTTATCTATTTGATTTTGAGATTTTTCCACTTCCAGAAGACGCTCCTCAACATTAGCTATTTTGCTGTTGAAACTTTTCAGCTCCTTATTTATGTTATCTAAGGAGGATTTAAAGTTTATGAATTCAGTTCTGATTGCACTAACTTCATCCTTTAAACTCTCTAAAGGCGCCAATTTTTGAGCAATGGCTCTTATTTCTTTAAGCAACACTGACTCGGGCTCCAACAACGGTGACGATGGTGTCTGTACAGATCCAACTTGTTTACACTTTACGCAACGCCATGTAAGCTTCCGGTCGCCAAGCTTGCGATAACCTGCCTCAGTTATCCCTGCACAGTGAAAGTGTAAATCTTGATGGCACGCAGTACAACGAGCACCTTCTGACTTTAGCTCACTACAAGCACTGCACCTGAATTTATCCATTTTGAATATGTTAGGCAACTGGGGGGTCAACTTAAAGAATGTTGAACTTTGAGATTCACTGATTTGGCTACTGCTGAGCGATAAGTTAAATAGTGCTACGTGACCGTACGGCAGAAGATGCACAGACGGACTGAGTCTATCTTCTAGTCTATCTTTCCCGAGGTTCCATTGGATACCGAGTGCTTTAATTACTCCATCTAGCTTCAATTGAAGATTTACTTTAGTTTACCTTTCATTAGGTTCCAAAGCTTGCATAAATTCTGAATTGTTAGAAGCCCATTTCTTCAACTTAAAACCTCCTCTTATTAATAGTTCTTTAAGATCTTTACTGACCTGAATAGCTCCAGACACATCATCACTCCCAGACATGCAGTCGTCGATAAAGAAATCTTCATTTAGTATTCTGGCTGCTTCAGGGAAATTGTTACCTTCGTCAACAGCTAGCTGCTTGAGTGTCTTGACCGCTAGATACGGCGCTGATGTTGTTCCGAAAGTTACTGTGAGTAGTCTATAGTCCTTTATTTCTTCAGATGGGTCATTTCTCCATACTATTCTTTGATAATTAGCATCTTCCGGGGATACTAATATCATTCGGTACATCTTTTCAATATCTGAAACAAAACAAATTGCATGCATGCGCCATCTCATGATCAGGTTTCGTAAATCGTCTTGTAAAACCGGTCCAGCTAGAAGTTCATCGTTTAAAGCTACGCCGTTAGAACTCTTGGATGAAGCATCAAATACTACACGTGTCCTTGTGGTCTCCTTATCTTGACGAATTACGGCATGATGCGGTAAGTACACAGATTTGTTTTCTATTTCGTTTGATGGTATTTCTTCTAAGTGTTTTAATTCTTTGTAATCTTCTATGACTTTTTTATATTCTTCCTTTAACTGTAAATTTCTTCTAAATTTATTTTCAAGTTGCATAAATCTTTTTATAGCGGTATCTCTCGTATTTCCCTCTATACATTGTGGCTTTTCTGTTTTAAAAGGTAAACTTACTATGTATCTTCCTTCTTTATTTCGAGAATGTGTTTTTTCATATATTTTCTCGCATCTTTGTTCTTCATTCGTTAATATTCTTTTTGTATCCGTATCTATTTCCCATATTGTTTTTAGTAAATCTTCTATATTCGGTTCCACATGTGAAATGGCCACCAATGATTTATTGCGTGTTTTTATCTTTAAATTAGTTCCTCCCATAACGATCCAACCCAGGTTGGTTCTCTGTGCACATGGTGTACCAGAGGGACCTTTGATAAGTCCTTGTTGTAATATCTTTGTGTATTCTTCTACACCTAACAACAAATCTAATGTTCCAGATTCTAAAAAGTTTGGATCTGCTAGGTTGATCTCCTTTAAATGTGGCCATTCATTTACTGGATGTGCTTGAGATGGTATGTTTACTTTCAAGTGCTTAGACATCACGTACGCTTCGATTGGTATCTCGAAATCAGCTTCCCATTGTGACAAAACTTGCACCTTTACCTTTTGTTTAACTTGTATCTCCATGGATTCCATCCCAGTAACGATTAAATTTACCGATTTGCGTTCTAATTTCAATGCTTGAGTTGCCTTTTCGCTAATAAAACATGCCTGTGAGCCCGAGTCGATGAGAGCTTTAACAACAGTAGTGTGTCCATTTTCTCCTACTATCTTCACTACTGCAGTGCCTAGTAAACATATCTTACGCTCTACTTCCTGGGTAGACGCCATTGCTGTGAGAGCTAAACTCTCTTCTACATCTGCATGAAGTGATGATGTCGGTTGCATGGGTTCTAATGGTAATGCCGACTCATCTACTATATCACTTTTAGATTGATGTAAAAGAGAATGATGACGTCTTCTACATATATGACAGGACATATGTGAATGACATTTAAATGCTGAATGCCCTGGAGACAAACAGTTGTAACACAGTTTGTTATCTTGTGCGTATTGACTACGCTCAGAAGGTTGCATCTTTGTAAATTCCTTGCATCGATATAAGGCATGACTTTCTTTACACATAATGCAGCATTTTTCGGACATGGACACATGAAAAACTCTTTCTCGTCCTATTCTATCCTTTACAAGTGACGAAGACGGTGTAACAAGTTCCAGTGTACGAAACTTAGATTCTAAAAACTTCTTTAACTCGTTCCATGATGGTAGTTCTTCCTCCTTTTGGGAATAGGAAAAGTGTTCCTATTCTTTGTGGAAATCCGGGTCCAACTTCTGAACTACCAGAAATATTATTATTGGATCCCAGGAATCCGTAGGCACCTTTAGATTCTGCAGGCTATTCATAACTTCGTTAGTAGTATCGAATAAACCTTTAAGTTGTGTAGCAGTTTGTGCAGAACATTTCTTTTGTGAAAAGAAACGTTTTAATAAGGAGTTGACTATTAGTCGCTTGTTACCGTATCTCTGCTTTAATGTGTCCCAAGCTTGTTGATAACTAGGATCTGTAATTTGTATATGCTTAAGTAATGCTGCTGCTTCTCCCACGATGCTGCTCTTCAAATAATATAATTTCTGAACGTTGGTAAGCGACAGATTGTCATGAATCAACGAAACGTAAAGATCATTAAATGCCGACCACTCTTCATAATTTCCAGAAAACGTAGGTAACTGTATACGTGGTAGCTTGACCTGGGTATAAACCTGCCTTTCCACAGAATCATCTGGAGTCCGTGACGGCCCGGCCGACATCGCGCTGTGCGCGGCTAACATGTCCTTAAGATCGCCCGACATGCTTAAATAAATATCTTCCAATAAAAAATATTCATCATTTGCAAAATACGATAAATTGGCACGTTGTTCACGCGACGTAAGCCGAATTAATTCTTGATGAGCTTTTTTAAATGTAGACCAATATTCCTCAATACATTCAATACGTGTTTGTACATATCCCTTAGAAAGCCTTTGTTTCGGACATTTCATTAAATTAACTTGCGTTTTGCGTAATAACTCTGCCGTGTCTTCTAAAACGTTGTATATTTGTTCCGTATTGGACATAATTATTCACTCTTAAATCGTCGCTTAAAACTCGTCAATACAGATCGTATCTTTATTATCCGCCGTAGAATGTAGGTAAGTTCGTTCCTTCGATGTGTTCTTATGCGGCTCGATTGCGACCATATGTACGGGTTGTTAGGGTGCACTTTAATTTCTTCGATCGGATAACTATAGTTTCGAGTAAAACAAACGTGTGTGTGCTTCCAATATTTATTAGCGACTGGCTGCGGTGGGGGGTTACAAATAAATAAATACTAAGGCATTATTACAGTATAAAATTGCATTAACAGAAGTTATTGATAATTCCCTTCAATCCGTGTGTCATCTCCCTGGATAAGATACAGACGAGTGTTGCATTGTATCTTACTTTGTTTTCAAAATCGCTGAGTAGCTTTACAAATAATAATATTCACCTATTTTTATTGAACCTGTAGGAAACAGCGGTAGCGGTTCTGGTTCTGGTTCGTCGTCTGGACCAAGTAGTAAGTAAATTTACGATATTTTGAAGTTATTGATAATTCCCTTCAATCTATCTGTCGTCTCCCTGGATAAAATACAGACGAGTGTTGCATAGTATCTTACTTTGTTTTCAAAATCGCTGATTAGCTTTACAAATAATAATATTCACCCATTTTTATTTAAGATGTAGGAGGCAGCAGTAGCGGTGCTGGTTCTGGTTCGTCGTCTGGACCAAGTGGTAAGTAAATTAACGATATTTTGAAGTTACTGATAATTCCCTTAAATCTGTGTGTCGTCTCCCTGGATAAGATACAGACGAGTGTTGCATAGTATCTTACTTTGTTTTCAAAATCACTGATTAGCTTTACAAATAATAATATTCACCAATTTTTATTTATGATAAAGGAAGCAGCAGTAGCGGTGCTGGTTCTGGTTCGTCGTCTGGACCAAGTGGTAAGTAAATTAACGATATTTTGAAGTTATTGATAATTCCCTTCAATCCGTGTGTCATCTCCCCGGATAAGATACAGACGAGTGTTGCATAGTATCTTACTTTGTTTTCAAAATCGCTGATTAGCTTTACAAATAATAATATTCACCCATTTTTATTTAAGATGTAGGAGGCAGCAGTAGCGGTGCTGGTTCTGGTTCGTCGTCTGGACCAAGTGGTAAGTAAATTAACGATATTTTGAAGTTATTGATAATTCCCTTCAATCCGTGTGTCATCTCCCCGGATAAGATACAGACGAGTGTTGCATAGTATCTTACTTTGTTTTCAAAATCGCTGATTAGCTTTACAAATAATAATATTCACCCATTTTTATTTAAGATGTAGGAGGCAGCAGTAGCGGTGCTGGTTCTGGTTCGTCGTCTGGACCAAGTGGTAAGTAAATTAACGATATTTTGAAGTTACTGATAATTCCCTTAAATCTGTGTGTCGTCTCCCTGGATAAGATACAGACGAGTGTTGCATAGTATCTTACTTTGTTTTCAAAATCACTGATTAGCTTTACAAATAATAATATTCACCAATTTTTATTTATGATAAAGGAAGCAGCAGTAGCGGTGCTGGTTCTGGTTCGTCGTCTGGACCAAGTGGTAAGTAAATTAACGATATTTTGAAGTTATTGATAATTCCCTTCAATCCGTGTGTCATCTCCCCGGATAAGATACAGACGAGTGTTGCATAGTATCTTACTTTGTTTTCAAAATCGCTGATTAGCTTTACAAATAATAATATTCACCCATTTTTATTTAAGATGTAGGAGGCAGCAGTAGCGGTGCTGGTTCTGGTTCGTCGTCTGGACCAAGTGGTAAGTAAATTAACGATATTTTGAAGTTATTGATAATTCCCTTCAATCCGTGTGTCATCTCCCCGGATAAGATACAGACGAGTGTTGCATAGTATCTTACTTTGTTTTCAAAATCGCTGATTAGAATTACAAATAATAATATTCACCCATTTTTATTTAAGATGTAGGAGGCAGCAGTAGCGGTGCTGGTTCTGGTTCGTCGTCTGGACCAAGTGGTAAGTAAATTAACGATATTTTGAAGTTATTGATAATTCCCTTAAATCTGTGTGTCGTCTCCCTGGATAAGATACAGACGAGTGTTGCATAGTATCTTATTTTGTTTTCAACATCACTGATTAGCTTTACAAATAATAATATTCACCAATTTTTATTTATGATAAAGGAAGCAGCAGTAGCGGTGCTGGTTCTGGTTCGTCGTCTGGACCAAGTGGTAAGTAAATTAACGATATTTTGAAGTTATTGATAATTCCCTTCAATCCGTGTGTCATCTCCCTGGATAAGATACAGACGAGTGTTGCATAGTATCTTACTTTGTTTTCAAAATCGCTGATTAGCTTTACAAATAATAATATTCACCCATTTTTATTTAAGATGTAGGAGGCAGCAGTAGCGGTGCTGGTTCTGGTTCGTCGTCTGGACCAAGTGGTAAGTAAATTAACGATATTTTGAAGTTACTGATAATTCCCTTAAATCTGTGTGTCGTCTCCCTGGATAAGATACAGACGAGTGTTGCATAGTATCTTACTTTGTTTTCAAAATCACTGATTAGCTTTACAAATAATAATATTCACCAATTTTTATTTATGATAAAGGAAGCAGCAGTAGCGGTGCTGGTTCTGGTTCGTCGTCTGGACCAAGTGGTAAGTAAATTAACGATATTTTGAAGTTATTGATAATTCCCTTCAATCCGTGTGTCATCTCCCCGGATAAGATACAGACGAGTGTTGCATAGTATCTTACTTTGTTTTCAAAATCGCTGATTAGCTTTACGAATAATAATATTCACCCATTTTTATTTAAGATGTAGGAGGCAGCAGTAGCGGTGCTGGTTCTGGTTCGTCGTCTGGACCAAGTGGTAAGTAAATTAACGATATTTTGAAGTTATTGATAATTCCCTTCAATCCGTGTGTCATCTCCCCGGATAAGATACAGACGAGTGTTGCATAGTATCTTACTTTGTTTTCAAAATCGCTGATTAGCTTTACAAATAATAATATTCACCCATTTTTATTTAAGATGTAGGAGGCAGCAGTAGCGGTGCTGGTTCTGGTTCGTCGTCTGGACCAAGTGGTAAGTAAATTAACGATATTTTGAAGTTATTGATAATTCCCTTAAATCTGTGTGTCGTCTCCCTGGATAAGATACAGACGAGTGTTGCATAGTATCTTATTTTGTTTTCAACATCACTGATTAGCTTTACAAATAATAATATTCACCAATTTTTATTTATGATAAAGGAAGCAGCAGTAGCGGTGCTGGTTCTGGTTCGTCGTCTGGACCAAGTGGTAAGTAAATTAACGATATTTTGAAGTTATTGATAATTCCCTTCAATCCGTGTGTCATCTCCCTGGATAAGATACAGACGAGTGTTGCATAGTATCTTACTTTGTTTTCAAAATCGCTGATTAGCTTTACAAATAATAATATTCACCCATTTTTATTTAAGATGTAGGAGGCAGCAGTAGCGGTGCTGGTTCTGGTTCGTCGTCTGGACCAAGTGGTAAGTAAATTAACGATATTTTGAAGTTATTGATAATTCCCTTAAATCTGTGTGTCGTCTCCCTGGATAAGATACAGACGAGTGTTGCATAGTATCTTACTTTGTTTTCAAAATCACTGATTAGCTTTACAAATAATGATATTCACCAATTTTTATTTATGATAAAGGAAGCAGCAGTAGCGGTGCTGGTTCTGGTTCGTCGGCTGGACCAAGTGGTAAGTAAATTAACGATATTTTGAAGTTATTGATAATTCCCTTCAATCCGTGTGTCATCTCCCCGGATAAGATACAGACGAGTGTTGCATAGTATCTTACTTCGTTTTCAAAATCGCTGATTAGCTTTACAAATAATAATATTAACCCATTTTTATTTAAGATGTTGGAGGCAGCAGTAGCGGTGCTGGTTCTGGTTCGTCGTCTGGACCAAGTGGTAAGTAAATTAACGATATTTTGAAGTTATTGATAATTCCCTTAAATCTGTGTGTCGTCTCCCTGGATAAGATACAGACGAGTGTTGCATAGTATCTTACTTTGTTTTCAACATCACTGATTAGCTTTACAAATAATAATATTCACCAATTTTTATTTATGATAAAGGAAGCAGCAGTAGCGGTGCTGGTTCTGGTTCGTCGGCTGGACCAAGTGGTAAGTAAATTAACGATATTTTGAAGTTATTGATAATTCCCTTCAATCCGTGTGTCATCTCCCCGGATAAGATACAGACGAGTGTTGCATAGTATCTTACTTTGTTTTCAAAATCGCTGATTAGCTTTACAAATAATAATATTCACCCATTTTTATTTAAGATGTAGGAGGCAGCAGTAGCGGTGCTGGTTCTGGTTCGTCGTCTGGACCAAGTGGTAAGTAAATTAACGATATTTTGAAGTTATTGATAATTCCCTTAAATCTGTGTGTCGTCTCCCCGGATAAGATACAGACGAGTGTTGCATAGTATCTTACTTTGTTTTCAAAATCGCTGATTAGCTTTACAAATAATAATATTCACCCATTTTTATTTAAGATGTAGGAGGCAGCAGTAGCGGTGCTGGTTCTGGTTCGTCGTCTGGACCAAGTGGTAAGTAAATTAACGATATTTTGAAGTTATTGATAATTCCCTTAAATCTGTGTGTCGTCTCCCTGGATAAGATACAGACGAGTGTTGCATAGTATCTTACTTGGTTTTCAAAATCACTGATTAGCTTTACAAATAATAATATTCACCAATTTTTATTTATGATAAAGGAAGCAGCAGTAGCGGTGCTGGTTCTGGTTCGTCGTCTGGACCAAGTGGTAAGTAAATTAACGATATTTTGAAGTTATTGATAATTCCCTTCAATCCGTGTGTCATCTCCCCGGATAAGATACAGACGAGTGTTGCATAGTATCTTACTTTGTTTTCAAAATCGCTGATTAGCTTTACAAATAATAATATTCACCCATTTTTATTTAAGATGTAGGAGGCAGCAGTAGCGTTGCTGGTTCTGGTACGTCGTCTGGACCAAGTGGTAAGTAAATTAACGATATTTTGAAGTTATTGATAATTCCCTTAAATCTGTGTGTCGTCTCCCTGGATAAGATGCAGACGAGTGTTGCATAGTATCTTACTTTGTTTTCAAAATCACTGATTAGCTTTACAAATAATAATATTCACCAATTTTTATTTATGATAAAGGAAGCAGCAGTAGCGGTGCTGGTTCTGGTTCGTCGGCTGGACCAAGTGGTAAGTAAATTAACGATATTTTGAAGTTATTGATAATTCACTTCAATCCGTGTGTCATCTCCCCGGATAAGATACAGACGAGTGTTGCATAGTATCTTACTTTGTTTTCAAAATCGCTGATTAGCTTTACAAATAATAATATTCACCCATTTTTATTTAAGATGTAGGAGGCAGCAGTAGCGGTGCTGGTTCTGGTTCGTCGTCTGGACCAAGTGGTAAGTAAATTAACGATATTTTGAAGTTATTGATAATTCCCTTAAATCTGTGTGTCGTCTCCCTGGATAAGATACAGACGAGTGTTGCATAGTATCTTACTTTGTTTTCAAAATAACTGATTAGCTTTACAAATAATAATATTCACCAATTTTTATTTATGATAAAGGAAGCAGCAGTAGCGGTGCTGGTTCTGGTTCGTCGTCTGGACCAAGTGGTAAGTAAATTAACGATATTTTGAAGTTATTGATAATTCCCTTAAATCTGTGTGTCGTCTCCCTGGATAAGATACAGACGAGTGTTGCATAGTATCTTACTTTGTTTTCAACATCACTGATTAGCTTTACAAATAATAATATTCACCAATTTTTATTTATGATAAAGGAAGCAGCAGTAGCGGTGCTGGTTCTGGTTCGTCGGCTGGACCAAGTGGTAAGTAAATTAACGATATTTTGAAGTTATTGATAATTCCCTTCAATCCGTGTGTCATCTCCCTGGATAAGATACAGACGAGTGTTGCATAGTATCTTACTTTGTTTTCAAAATCGCTGATTAGCTTTACAAATAATAATATTCAACCATTTTTATTTAAGATGTAGGAGGCAGCAGTAGCGGTGCTGGTTCTGGTTCGTCGTCTGGACCAAGTGGTAAGTAAATTAACGATATTTTGAAGTTTTTGATAATTCCCTTAAATCTGTGTGTCGTCTCCCTGGATAAGATACAGACGAGTGTTGCATAGTATCTTACTTTGTTTTCAAAATCGCTGATTAGCTTTACAAATAATAATATTCACCTATTTTTATTGAACGTGTAGGAAACAGCGGTAGCGGTTCTGGTTCTGGTTCGTCGTCTGGACCAAGTGGTAAGTAAATTTACGATATTTTGAAGTTATTGATAATTCCCTTAAATCTGTGTGTCGTCTCCCTGGATAAGATACAGACGAGTGTTGCATAGTATCTTACTTTGTTTTCAAAATCGCTGATTAGCTTTACAAATAATAATATTCACCCATTTTTATTTAAGATGTAGGAGGCAGCAGTAGCGGTTCTGGTTCTGGTTCATCGTCTGGACCAAGTGGTAAGTAAATTAACGATATTTTGAAGTTATTGATAACTCCCTTCAATCCGTGTGTCATCTCCCTGGATAAAATACAGACGAGTGTTGCATAGTATCTTACTTTGTTTTCAAAATCGCTGATTAGCTTTACAAATAATAATATTCACCCATTTTTATTTAAGACGTAGGAGGCAGCAGTAGCGGTGCTGGTTCTGGTTCGTCGTCTGGACCAACTGGTTAGTAAATTAACGATATTTTGAAGTTATTGATAATTCCCTTCAATCCGTGTGTCGTCTCCCTGGATAAGATACAGACGAGTGTTGCATAGTATCTTACTTTGTTTTCAAAATCACTGATTAGCTTTACAAATAATAATATTCACCAATTTTTATTTATGATAAAGGAAGCAGCAGTAGCGGTGCTGGTTCTGGTTCGTCGTCTGGACCAAGTGGTAAGTAAATTAACGATATTTTGAAGTTATTGATAATTCCCTTCAATCCGTGTGTCATCTCCCTGGATAAGATACAGACGAGTGTTGCATAGTATCTTACTTTGTTTTCAAAATCGCTGATTAGCTTTACAAATAATAATATTCACCCATTTTTATTTAAGATGTAGGAGGCAGCAGTAGCGGTGCTGGTTCTGGTTCGTCGTCTGGACCAAGTGGTAAGTAAATTAACGATATTTTGAAGTTATTGATAATTCCCTTAAATCTGTGTGTCGTCTCCCTGGATAAGATGCAGACGAGTGTTGCATAGTATCTTACTTTGTTTTCAAAATCACTGATTAGCTTCACAAATAATAATATTCACCAATTTTTATTTATGATAAAGGAAGCAGCAGTAGCGGTGCTGGTTCTGGTTCGTCGGCTGGACCAAGTGGTAAGTAAATTAACGATATTTTGAAGTTATTGATAATTCCCTTCAATCCGTGTGTCATCTCCCCGGATAAGATACAGACGAGTGTTGCATAGTATCTTACTTTGTTTTCAAAATCGCTGATTAGCTTTACAAATAATAATATTCACCAATTTTTATTTATGATAAAGGAAGCAGCAGTAGCGGTGCTGGTTCTGGTTCGTCGGCTGGACCAAGTGGTAAGTAAATTAACGATATTTTGAAGTTATTGATAATTCCCTTCAATCCGTGTGTCATCTCCCCGGATAAGATACAGACGAGTGTTGCATAGTATCTTACTTTGTTTTCAAAATCACTGATTAGCTTTACAAATAATAATATTCACCAATTTTTATTTATGATAAAGGAAGCAGCAGTAGCGGTGCTGGTTCTGGTTCGTCGGCTGGACCAAGTGGTAAGTAAATTAACGATATTTTGAAGTTATTGATAATTCCCTTCAATCCGTGTGTCATCTCCCCGGATAAGATACAGACGAGTGTTGCATAGTATCTTACTTTGTTTTCAAAATCGCTGATTAACTTTACAAATAATAATATTCACCAATTTTTATTTATGATAAAGGAAGCAGCAGTAGCGGTGCTGGTTCTGGTTCGTCGGCTGGACCAAGTGGTAAGTAAATTAACGATATTTTGAAGTTATTGATAATTCCCTTCAATCCGTGTGTCATCTCCCCGGATAAGATACAGACGAGTGTTGCATAGTATCTTACTTCGTTTTCAAAATCGCTGATTAGCTTTACAAATAATAATATTAACCCATTTTTATTTAAGATGTTGGAGGCAGCAGTAGCGGTGCTGGTTCTGGTTCGTCGTCTGGACCAAGTGGTAAGTAAATTAACGATATTTTGAAGTTATTGATAATTCCCTTAAATCTGTGTGTCGTCTCCCTGGATAAGATACAGACGAGTGTTGCATAGTATCTTACTTTGTTTTCAACATCACTGATTAGCTTTACAAATAATAATATTCACCAATTTTTATTTATGATAAAGGAAGCAGCAGTAGCGGTGCTGGTTCTGGTTCGTCGGCTGGACCAAGTGGTAAGTAAATTAACGATATTTTGAAGTTATTGATAATTCCCTTCAATCCGTGTGTCATCTCCCCGGATAAGATACAGACGAGTGTTGCATAGTATCTTACTTTGTTTTCAAAATCGCTGATTAGCTTTACAAATAATAATATTCACCCATTTTTATTTAAGATGTAGGAGGCAGCAGTAGCGGTGCTGGTTCTGGTTCGTCGTCTGGACCAAGTGGTAAGTAAATTAACGATATTTTGAAGTTATTGATAATTCCCTTAAATCTGTGTGTCGTCTCCCCGGATAAGATACAGACGAGTGTTGCATAGTATCTTACTTTGTTTTCAAAATCGCTGATTAGCTTTACAAATAATAATATTCACCCATTTTTATTTAAGATGTAGGAGGCAGCAGTAGCGGTGCTGGTTCTGGTTCGTCGTCTGGACCAAGTGGTAAGTAAATTAACGATATTTTGAAGTTATTGATAATTCCCTTAAATCTGTGTGTCGTCTCCCTGGATAAGATACAGACGAGTGTTGCATAGTATCTTACTTGGTTTTCAAAATCACTGATTAGCTTTACAAATAATAATATTCACCAATTTTTATTTATGATAAAGGAAGCAGCAGTAGCGGTGCTGGTTCTGGTTCGTCGTCTGGACCAAGTGGTAAGTAAATTAACGATATTTTGAAGTTATTGATAATTCCCTTCAATCCGTGTGTCATCTCCCTGGATAAGATACAGACGAGTGTTGCATAGTATCTTACTTTGTTTTCAAAATCGCTGATTAGCTTTACAAATAATAATATTCACCCATTTTTATTTAAGACGTAGGAGGCAGCAGTAGCGGTGCTGGTTCTGGTTCGTCGTCTGGACCAACTGGTTAGTAAATTAACGATATTTTGAAGTTATTGATAATTCCCTTCAATCCGTGTGTCGTCTCCCTGGATAAGATACAGACGAGTGTTGCATAGTATCTTACTTTGTTTTCAAAATCACTGATTAGCTTTACAAATAATAATATTCACCAATTTTTATTTATGATAAAGGAAGCAGCAGTAGCGGTGCTGGTTCTGGTTCGTCGTCTGGACCAAGTGGTAAGTAAATTAACGATATTTTGAAGTTATTGATAATTCCCTTCAATCCGTGTGTCATCTCCCTGGATAAGATACAGACGAGTGTTGCATAGTATCTTACTTTGTTTTCAAAATCGCTGATTAGCTTTACAAATAATAATATTCACCCATTTTTATTTAAGATGTAGGAGGCAGCAGTAGCGGTGCTGGTTCTGGTTCGTCGTCTGGACCAAGTGGTAAGTAAATTAACGATATTTTGAAGTTATTGATAATTCCCTTAAATCTGTGTGTCGTCTCCCTGGATAAGATGCAGACGAGTGTTGCATAGTATCTTACTTTGTTTTCAAAATCACTGATTAGCTTTACAAATAATAATATTCACCAATTTTTATTTATGATAAAGGAAGCAGCAGTAGCGGTGCTGGTTCTGGTTCGTCGGCTGGACCAAGTGGTAAGTAAATTAACGATATTTTGAAGTTATTGATAATTCCCTTCAATCCGTGTGTCATCTCCCCGGATAAGATACAGACGAGTGTTGCATAGTATCTTACTTTGTTTTCAAAATCGCTGATTAGCTTTACAAATAATAATATTCACCAATTTTTATTTATGATAAAGGAAGCAGCAGTAGCGGTGCTGGTTCTGGTTCGTCGGCTGGACCAAGTGGTAAGTAAATTAACGATATTTTGAAGTTATTGATAATTCCCTTCAATCCGTGTGTCATCTCCCCGGATAAGATACAGACGAGTGTTGCATAGTATCTTACTTTGTTTTCAAAATCACTGATTAGCTTTACAAATAATAATATTCACCAATTTTTATTTATGATAAAGGAAGCAGCAGTAGCGGTGCTGGTTCTGGTTCGTCGGCTGGACCAAGTGGTAAGTAAATTAACGATATTTTGAAGTTATTGATAATTCCCTTCAATCCGTGTGTCATCTCCCCGGATAAGATACAGACGAGTGTTGCATAGTATCTTACTTTGTTTTCAAAATCGCTGATTAGCTTTACAAATAATAATATTCACCAATTTTTATTTATGATAAAGGAAGCAGCAGTAGCGGTGCTGGTTCTGGTTCGTCGGCTGGACCAAGTGGTAAGTAAATTAACGATATTTTGAAGTTATTGATAATTCCCTTCAATCCGTGTGTCATCTCCCCGGATAAGATACAGACGAGTGTTGCATAGTATCTTACTTTGTTTTCAAAATCACTGATTAGCTTTACAAATAATAATATTCACCAATTTTTATTTATGATAAAGGAAGCAGCAGTAGCGGTGCTGGTTCTGGTTCGTCGGCTGGACCAAGTGGTAAGTAAATTAACGATATTTTGAAGTTATTGATAATTCCCTTCAATCCGTGTGTCATCTCCCCGGATAAGATACAGACGAGTGTTGCATAGTATCTTACTTTGTTTTCAAAATCGCTGATTAGCTTTACAAATAATAATATTCACCCATTTTTATTTAAGATGTAGGAGGCAGCAGTAGCGGTGCTGGTTCTGGTTCGTCGTCTGGACCAAGTGGTAAGTAAATTAACGATATTTTGAAGTTATTGATAATTCCCTTAAATCTGTGTGTCGTCTCCCTGGATAAGATACAGACGAGTGTTGCATAGTATCTTACTTGGTTTTCAAAATCACTGATTAGCTTTACAAATAATAATATTCACCAATTTTTATTTATGATAAAGGAAGCAGCAGTAGCGGTGCTGGTTCTGGTTCGTCGTCTGGACCAAGTGGTAAGTAAATTAACGATATTTTGAAGTTATTGATAATTCCCTTCAATCCGTGTGTCATCTCCCCGGATAAGATACAGACGAGTGTTGCATAGTATCTTACTTTGTTTTCAAAATCGCTGATTAGCTTTACAAATAATAATATTCACCCATTTTTATTTAAGATGTAGGAGGCAGCAGTAGCGGTGCTGGTTCTGGTTCGTCGTCTGGACCAAGTGGTAAGTAAATTAACGATATTTTGAAGTTATTGATAATTCCCTTCAATCCGTGTGTCATCTCCCCGGATAACATACAGACGAGTGTTGCATAGTATCTTACTTTGTTTTCAAAATCGCTGATTAGCTTTACAAATAATAATATTCACCCATTTTTATTTAAGATGTAGGAGGCAGCAGTAGCGGTGCTGGTTCTGGTTCGTCGTCTGGACCAAGTGGTAAGTAAATTAACGATATTTTGAAGTTATTGATAATTCCCTTAAATCTGTGTGTCGTCTCCCTGGATAAGATACAGACGAGTGTTGCATAGTATCTTACTTGGTTTTCAAAATCACTGATTAGCTTTACAAATAATAATATTCACCAATTTTTATTTATGATAAAGGAAGCAGCAGTAGCGGTGCTGGTTCTGGTTCGTCGTCTGGACCAAGTGGTAAGTAAATTAACGATATTTTGAAGTTATTGATAATTCCCTTCAATCCGTGTGTCATCTCCCCGGATAAGATACAGACGAGTGTTGCATAGTATCTTACTTTGTTTTCAAAATCGCTGATTAGCTTTACAAATAATAATATTCACCCATTTTTATTTAAGATGTAGGAGGCAGCAGTAGCGTTGCTGGTTCTGGTACGTCGTCTGGACCAAGTGGTAAGTAAATTAACGATATTTTGAAGTTATTGATAATTCCCTTAAATCTGTGTGTCGTCTCCCTGGATAAGATGCAGACGAGTGTTGCATAGTATCTTACTTTGTTTTCAAAATCACTGATTAGCTTTACAAATAATAATATTCACCAATTTTTATTTATGATAAAGGAAGCAGCAGTAGCGGTGCTGGTTCTGGTTCGTCGGCTGGACCAAGTGGTAAGTAAATTAACGATATTTTGAAGTTATTGATAATTCACTTCAATCCGTGTGTCATCTCCCCGGATAAGATACAGACGAGTGTTGCATAGTATCTTACTTTGTTTTCAAAATCGCTGATTAGCTTTACAAATAATAATATTCACCCATTTTTATTTAAGATGTAGGAGGCAGCAGTAGCGGTGCTGGTTCTGGTTCGTCGTCTGGACCAAGTGGTAAGTAAATTAACGATATTTTGAAGTTATTGATAATTCCCTTAAATCTGTGTGTCGTCTCCCTGGATAAGATACAGACGAGTGTTGCATAGTATCTTACTTTGTTTTCAAAATAACTGATTAGCTTTACAAATAATAATATTCACCAATTTTTATTTATGATAAAGGAAGCAGCAGTAGCGGTGCTGGTTCTGGTTCGTCGTCTGGACCAAGTGGTAAGTAAATTAACGATATTTTGAAGTTATTGATAATTCCCTTAAATCTGTGTGTCGTCTCCCTGGATAAGATACAGACGAGTGTTGCATAGTATCTTACTTTGTTTTCAACATCACTGATTAGCTTTACAAATAATAATATTCACCAATTTTTATTTATGATAAAGGAAGCAGCAGTAGCGGTGCTGGTTCTGGTTCGTCGGCTGGACCAAGTGGTAAGTAAATTAACGATATTTTGAAGTTATTGATAATTCCCTTCAATCCGTGTGTCATCTCCCTGGATAAGATACAGACGAGTGTTGCATAGTATCTTACTTTGTTTTCAAAATCGCTGATTAGCTTTACAAATAATAATATTCAACCATTTTTATTTAAGATGTAGGAGGCAGCAGTAGCGGTGCTGGTTCTGGTTCGTCGTCTGGACCAAGTGGTAAGTAAATTAACGATATTTTGAAGTTTTTGATAATTCCCTTAAATCTGTGTGTCGTCTCCCTGGATAAGATACAGACGAGTGTTGCATAGTATCTTACTTTGTTTTCAAAATCGCTGATTAGCTTTACAAATAATAATATTCACCTATTTTTATTGAACGTGTAGGAAACAGCGGTAGCGGTTCTGGTTCTGGTTCGTCGTCTGGACCAAGTGGTAAGTAAATTTACGATATTTTGAAGTTATTGATAATTCCCTTAAATCTGTGTGTCGTCTCCCTGGATAAGATACAGACGAGTGTTGCATAGTATCTTACTTTGTTTTCAAAATCGCTGATTAGCTTTACAAATAATAATATTCACCCATTTTTATTTAAGATGTAGGAGGCAGCAGTAGCGGTTCTGGTTCTGGTTCATCGTCTGGACCAAGTGGTAAGTAAATTAACGATATTTTGAAGTTATTGATAACTCCCTTCAATCCGTGTGTCATCTCCCTGGATAAAATACAGACGAGTGTTGCATAGTATCTTACTTTGTTTTCAAAATCGCTGATTAGCTTTACAAATAATAATATTCACCCATTTTTATTTAAGACGTAGGAGGCAGCAGTAGCGGTGCTGGTTCTGGTTCGTCGTCTGGACCAACTGGTTAGTAAATTAACGATATTTTGAAGTTATTGATAATTCCCTTCAATCCGTGTGTCGTCTCCCTGGATAAGATACAGACGAGTGTTGCATAGTATCTTACTTTGTTTTCAAAATCACTGATTAGCTTTACAAATAATAATATTCACCAATTTTTATTTATGATAAAGGAAGCAGCAGTAGCGGTGCTGGTTCTGGTTCGTCGTCTGGACCAAGTGGTAAGTAAATTAACGATATTTTGAAGTTATTGATAATTCCCTTCAATCCGTGTGTCATCTCCCTGGATAAGATACAGACGAGTGTTGCATAGTATCTTACTTTGTTTTCAAAATCGCTGATTAGCTTTACAAATAATAATATTCACCCATTTTTATTTAAGATGTAGGAGGCAGCAGTAGCGGTGCTGGTTCTGGTTCGTCGTCTGGACCAAGTGGTAAGTAAATTAACGATATTTTGAAGTTATTGATAATTCCCTTAAATCTGTGTGTCGTCTCCCTGGATAAGATGCAGACGAGTGTTGCATAGTATCTTACTTTGTTTTCAAAATCACTGATTAGCTTCACAAATAATAATATTCACCAATTTTTATTTATGATAAAGGAAGCAGCAGTAGCGGTGCTGGTTCTGGTTCGTCGGCTGGACCAAGTGGTAAGTAAATTAACGATATTTTGAAGTTATTGATAATTCCCTTCAATCCGTGTGTCATCTCCCCGGATAAGATACAGACGAGTGTTGCATAGTATCTTACTTTGTTTTCAAAATCGCTGATTAGCTTTACAAATAATAATATTCACCAATTTTTATTTATGATAAAGGAAGCAGCAGTAGCGGTGCTGGTTCTGGTTCGTCGGCTGGACCAAGTGGTAAGTAAATTAACGATATTTTGAAGTTATTGATAATTCCCTTCAATCCGTGTGTCATCTCCCCGGATAAGATACAGACGAGTGTTGCATAGTATCTTACTTTGTTTTCAAAATCACTGATTAGCTTTACAAATAATAATATTCACCAATTTTTATTTATGATAAAGGAAGCAGCAGTAGCGGTGCTGGTTCTGGTTCGTCGGCTGGACCAAGTGGTAAGTAAATTAACGATATTTTGAAGTTATTGATAATTCCCTTCAATCCGTGTGTCATCTCCCCGGATAAGATACAGACGAGTGTTGCATAGTATCTTACTTTGTTTTCAAAATCGCTGATTAACTTTACAAATAATAATATTCACCAATTTTTATTTATGATAAAGGAAGCAGCAGTAGCGGTGCTGGTTCTGGTTCGTCGGCTGGACCAAGTGGTAAGTAAATTAACGATATTTTGAAGTTATTGATAATTCCCTTCAATCCGTGTGTCATCTCCCCGGATAAGATACAGACGAGTGTTGCATAGTATCTTACTTCGTTTTCAAAATCGCTGATTAGCTTTACAAATAATAATATTAACCCATTTTTATTTAAGATGTTGGAGGCAGCAGTAGCGGTGCTGGTTCTGGTTCGTCGTCTGGACCAAGTGGTAAGTAAATTAACGATATTTTGAAGTTATTGATAATTCCCTTAAATCTGTGTGTCGTCTCCCTGGATAAGATACAGACGAGTGTTGCATAGTATCTTACTTTGTTTTCAACATCACTGATTAGCTTTACAAATAATAATATTCACCAATTTTTATTTATGATAAAGGAAGCAGCAGTAGCGGTGCTGGTTCTGGTTCGTCGGCTGGACCAAGTGGTAAGTAAATTAACGATATTTTGAAGTTATTGATAATTCCCTTCAATCCGTGTGTCATCTCCCCGGATAAGATACAGACGAGTGTTGCATAGTATCTTACTTTGTTTTCAAAATCGCTGATTAGCTTTACAAATAATAATATTCACCCATTTTTATTTAAGATGTAGGAGGCAGCAGTAGCGGTGCTGGTTCTGGTTCGTCGTCTGGACCAAGTGGTAAGTAAATTAACGATATTTTGAAGTTATTGATAATTCCCTTAAATCTGTGTGTCGTCTCCCCGGATAAGATACAGACGAGTGTTGCATAGTATCTTACTTTGTTTTCAAAATCGCTGATTAGCTTTACAAATAATAATATTCACCCATTTTTATTTAAGATGTAGGAGGCAGCAGTAGCGGTGCTGGTTCTGGTTCGTCGTCTGGACCAAGTGGTAAGTAAATTAACGATATTTTGAAGTTATTGATAATTCCCTTAAATCTGTGTGTCGTCTCCCTGGATAAGATACAGACGAGTGTTGCATAGTATCTTACTTGGTTTTCAAAATCACTGATTAGCTTTACAAATAATAATATTCACCAATTTTTATTTATGATAAAGGAAGCAGCAGTAGCGGTGCTGGTTCTGGTTCGTCGTCTGGACCAAGTGGTAAGTAAATTAACGATATTTTGAAGTTATTGATAATTCCCTTCAATCCGTGTGTCATCTCCCTGGATAAGATACAGACGAGTGTTGCATAGTATCTTACTTTGTTTTCAAAATCGCTGATTAGCTTTACAAATAATAATATTCACCCATTTTTATTTAAGACGTAGGAGGCAGCAGTAGCGGTGCTGGTTCTGGTTCGTCGTCTGGACCAACTGGTTAGTAAATTAACGATATTTTGAAGTTATTGATAATTCCCTTCAATCCGTGTGTCGTCTCCCTGGATAAGATACAGACGAGTGTTGCATAGTATCTTACTTTGTTTTCAAAATCACTGATTAGCTTTACAAATAATAATATTCACCAATTTTTATTTATGATAAAGGAAGCAGCAGTAGCGGTGCTGGTTCTGGTTCGTCGTCTGGACCAAGTGGTAAGTAAATTAACGATATTTTGAAGTTATTGATAATTCCCTTCAATCCGTGTGTCATCTCCCTGGATAAGATACAGACGAGTGTTGCATAGTATCTTACTTTGTTTTCAAAATCGCTGATTAGCTTTACAAATAATAATATTCACCCATTTTTATTTAAGATGTAGGAGGCAGCAGTAGCGGTGCTGGTTCTGGTTCGTCGTCTGGACCAAGTGGTAAGTAAATTAACGATATTTTGAAGTTATTGATAATTCCCTTAAATCTGTGTGTCGTCTCCCTGGATAAGATGCAGACGAGTGTTGCATAGTATCTTACTTTGTTTTCAAAATCACTGATTAGCTTTACAAATAATAATATTCACCAATTTTTATTTATGATAAAGGAAGCAGCAGTAGCGGTGCTGGTTCTGGTTCGTCGGCTGGACCAAGTGGTAAGTAAATTAACGATATTTTGAAGTTATTGATAATTCCCTTCAATCCGTGTGTCATCTCCCCGGATAAGATACAGACGAGTGTTGCATAGTATCTTACTTTGTTTTCAAAATCGCTGATTAGCTTTACAAATAATAATATTCACCAATTTTTATTTATGATAAAGGAAGCAGCAGTAGCGGTGCTGGTTCTGGTTCGTCGGCTGGACCAAGTGGTAAGTAAATTAACGATATTTTGAAGTTATTGATAATTCCCTTCAATCCGTGTGTCATCTCCCCGGATAAGATACAGACGAGTGTTGCATAGTATCTTACTTTGTTTTCAAAATCACTGATTAGCTTTACAAATAATAATATTCACCAATTTTTATTTATGATAAAGGAAGCAGCAGTAGCGGTGCTGGTTCTGGTTCGTCGGCTGGACCAAGTGGTAAGTAAATTAACGATATTTTGAAGTTATTGATAATTCCCTTCAATCCGTGTGTCATCTCCCCGGATAAGATACAGACGAGTGTTGCATAGTATCTTACTTTGTTTTCAAAATCGCTGATTAGCTTTACAAATAATAATATTCACCAATTTTTATTTATGATAAAGGAAGCAGCAGTAGCGGTGCTGGTTCTGGTTCGTCGGCTGGACCAAGTGGTAAGTAAATTAACGATATTTTGAAGTTATTGATAATTCCCTTCAATCCGTGTGTCATCTCCCCGGATAAGATACAGACGAGTGTTGCATAGTATCTTACTTTGTTTTCAAAATCACTGATTAGCTTTACAAATAATAATATTCACCAATTTTTATTTATGATAAAGGAAGCAGCAGTAGCGGTGCTGGTTCTGGTTCGTCGGCTGGACCAAGTGGTAAGTAAATTAACGATATTTTGAAGTTATTGATAATTCCCTTCAATCCGTGTGTCATCTCCCCGGATAAGATACAGACGAGTGTTGCATAGTATCTTACTTTGTTTTCAAAATCGCTGATTAGCTTTACAAATAATAATATTCACCCATTTTTATTTAAGATGTAGGAGGCAGCAGTAGCGGTGCTGGTTCTGGTTCGTCGTCTGGACCAAGTGGTAAGTAAATTAACGATATTTTGAAGTTATTGATAATTCCCTTAAATCTGTGTGTCGTCTCCCTGGATAAGATACAGACGAGTGTTGCATAGTATCTTACTTGGTTTTCAAAATCACTGATTAGCTTTACAAATAATAATATTCACCAATTTTTATTTATGATAAAGGAAGCAGCAGTAGCGGTGCTGGTTCTGGTTCGTCGTCTGGACCAAGTGGTAAGTAAATTAACGATATTTTGAAGTTATTGATAATTCCCTTCAATCCGTGTGTCATCTCCCTGGATAAGATACAGACGAGTGTTGCATAGTATCTTACTTTGTTTTCAAAATCGCTGATTAGCTTTACAAATAATAATATTCACCCATTTTTATTTAAGATGTAGGAGGCAGCAGTAGCGGTGCTGGTTCTGGTTCGTCGTCTGGACCAAGTGGTAAGTAAATTAACGATATTTTGAAGTTATTGATAATTCCCTTAAATCTGTGTGTCGTCTCCCCGGATAAGATACAGACGAGTGTTGCATAGTATCTTACTTTGTTTTCAAAATCGCTGATTAGCTTTACAAATAATAATATTCACCTATTTTTATTGAACGTGTAGGAAACAGCGGTAGCGGTTCTGGTTCTGGTTCGTCGTCTGGACCAAGTGGTAAGTAAATTTACGATATTTTGAAGTTATTGATAATTCCCTTCAATCTATCTGTCGTCTCCCTGGATAAAATACAGACGAGTGTTGCATAGTATCTTACTTTGTTTTCAAAATCGCTGATTAGCTTTACAAATAATAATATTCACCCATTTTTATTTAAGATGTAGGAGGCAGCAGTAGCGGTGCTGGTTCTGGTTCGTCGGCTGGACCAAGTGGTAAGTAAATTAACGATATTTTGAAGTTATTGATAATTCCCTTCAATCCGTGTGTCATCTCCCCGGATAAGATACAGACGAGTGTTGCATAGTATCTTACTTTGTTTTCAAAATCGCTGATTAGCTTTACAAATAATAATATTCACCCATTTTTATTTAAGATGTAGGAGGCAGCAGTAGCGGTGCTGGTTCTGGTTCGTCGTCTGGACCAAGTGGTAAGTAAATTAACGATATTTTGAAGTTATTGATAATTCCCTTAAATCTGTGTGTCGTCTCCCTGGATAAGATACAGACGAGTGTTGCATAGTATCTTACTTTGTTTTCAAAATCACTGATTAGCTTTACAAATAATAATATTCACCAATTTTTATTTATGATAAAGGAAGCAACAGTAGCGGTGCTGGTTCTGGTTCGTCGTCTGGACCAAGTGGTAAGTAAATTAACGATATTTTGAAGTTATTGATAATTCCCTTAAATCTGTGTGTCGTCTCCCTGGATAAGATACAGACGAGTGTTGCATAGTATCTTACTTTGTTTTCAAAATCGCTGATTAGCTTTACAAATAATAATATTCACCTATTTTAATTGAACGTGTAGGAAACAGCGGTAGCGGTTCTGGTTCTGGTTCGTCGTCTGGACCAAGTGGTAAGTAAATTTACGATATTTTGAAGTTATTGATAATTCCCTTAAATCTGTGTGTCGTCTCCCTGGATAAGATACAGACGAGTGTTGCATAGTATCTTACTTTGTTTTCAAAATCGCTGATTAGCTTTACAAATAATAATATTCACCCATTTTTATTTAAGATGTAGGAGGCAGCAGTAGCGGTTCTGGTTCTGGTTCGTCGTCTGGACCAAGTGGTAAGTAAATTAACGATATTTTGAAGTTATTGATAATTCCCTTAAATCTGTGTGTCGTCTCCCTGGATAAGATACAGACGAGTGTTGCATAGTATCTTACTTTGTTTTCAAAATCACTGATAAGCTTTACAAATAATAATATTCACCAATTTTTATTTATGATAAAGGAAGCAGCAGTAGCGGTGCTGGTTCTGGTTCGTCGGCTGGACCAAGTGGTAAGTAAATTAACGATATTTTGAAGTTATTGATAATTCCCTTCAATCCGTGTGTCATCTCCCCGGATAAGATACAGACGAGTGTTGCATAGTATCTTACTTTGTTTTCAAAATCGCTGATTAGCTTTACAAATAATAATATTCACCCATTTTTATTTAAGATGTAGGAGGCAGCAGTAGCGGTGCTGGTTCTGGTTCGTCGTCTGGACCAAGTGGTAAGTAAATTAACGATATTTTGAAGTTATTGATAATTCCCTTAAATCTGTGTGTCGTCTCCCTGGATAAGATACAGACGAGTGTTGCATAGTATCTTACTTGGTTTTCAAAATCACTGATTAGCTTTACAAATAATAATATTCACCAATTTTTATTTATGATAAAGGAAGCAGCAGTAGCGGTGCTGGTTCTGGTTCGTCGTCTGGACCAAGTGGTAAGTAAATTAACGATATTTTGAAGTTATTGATAATTCCCTTCAATCCGTGTGTCATCTCCCTGGATAAGATACAGACGAGTGTTGCATAGTATCTTACTTTGTTTTCAAAATCGCTGATTAGCTTTACAAATAATAATATTCACCCATTTTTATTTAAGATGTAGGAGGCAGCAGTAGCGGTGCTGGTTCTGGTTCGTCGTCTGGACCAAGTGGTAAGTAAATTAACGATATTTTGAAGTTATTGATAATTCCCTTAAATCTGTGTGTCGTCTCCCCGGATAAGATACAGACGAGTGTTGCATAGTATCTTACTTTGTTTTCAAAATCGCTGATTAGCTTTACAAATAATAATATTCACCTATTTTTATTGAACGTGTAGGAAACAGCGGTAGCGGTTCTGGTTCTGGTTCGTCGTCTGGACCAAGTGGTAAGTAAATTTACGATATTTTGAAGTTATTGATAATTCCCTTCAATCTATCTGTCGTCTCCCTGGATAAAATACAGACGAGTGTTGCATAGTATCTTACTTTGTTTTCAAAATCGCTGATTAGCTTTACAAATAATAATATTCACCCATTTTTATTTAAGATGTAGGAGGCAGCAGTAGCGGTGCTGGTTCTGGTTCGTCGGCTGGACCAAGTGGTAAGTAAATTAACGATATTTTGAAGTTATTGATAATTCCCTTTAATCCGTGTGTCATCTCCCCGGATAAGATACAGACGAGTGTTGCATAGTATCTTACTTTGTTTTCAAAATCGCTGATTAGCTTTACAAATAATAATATTCACCCATTTTTATTTAAGATGTAGGAGGCAGCAGTAGCGGTGCTGGTTCTGGTTCGTCGTCTGGACCAAGTGGTAAGTAAATTAACGATATTTTGAAGTTACTGATAATTCCCTTAAATCTGTGTGTCGTCTCCCTGGATAAGATACAGACGAGTGTTGCATAGTATCTTACTTTGTTTTCAAAATCACTGATTAGCTTTACAAATAATAATATTCACCAATTTTTATTTATGATAAAGGAAGCAGCAGTAGCGGTGCTGGTTCTGGTTCGTCGTCTGGACCAAGTGGTAAGTAAATTAACGATATTTTGAAGTTATTGATAATTCCCTTCAATCCGTGTGTCATCTCCCCGGATAAGATACAGACGAGTGTTGCATAGTATCTTACTTTGTTTTCAAAATCGCTGATTAGCTTTACAAATAATAATATTCACCCATTTTTATTTAAGATGTAGGAGGCAGCAGTAGCGGTGCTGGTTCTGGTTCGTCGTCTGGACCAAGTGGTAAGTAAATTAACGATATTTTGAAGTTATTGATAATTCCCTTCAATCCGTGTGTCATCCCCCCGGATAAGATACAGACGAGTGTTGCATAGTATCTTACTTTGTTTTCAAAATCGCTGATTAGCTTTACAAATAATAATATTCACCCATTTTTATTTAAGATGTAGGAGGCAGCAGTAGCGGTGCTGGTTCTGGTTCGTCGTCTGGACCAAGTGGTAAGTAAATTAACGATATTTTGAAGTTATTGATAATTCCCTTAAATCTGTGTGTCGTCTCCCTGGATAAGATACAGACGAGTGTTGCATAGTATCTTACTTTGTTTTCAAAATCGCTGATTAGCTTTACAAATAATAATATTCACCCATTTTTATTTAAGATGTAGGAGGCAGCAGTAGCGGTGCTGGTTCTGGTTCGTCGTCTGGACCAAGTGGTAAGTAAATTAACGATATTTTGAAGTTATTGATAATTCCCTTCAATCCGTGTGTCATCTCCCCGGATAACATACAGACGAGTGTTGCATAGTATCTTACTTTGTTTTCAAAATCGCTGATTAGCTTTACAAATAATAATATTCACCCATTTTTATTTAAGATGTAGGAGGCAGCAGTAGCGGTGCTGGTTCTGGTTCGTCGTCTGGACCAAGTGGTAAGTAAATTAACGATATTTTGAAGTTATTGATAATTCCCTTAAATCTGTGTGTCGTCTCCCTGGATAAGATACAGACGAGTGTTGCATAGTATCTTACTTTGTTTTCAAAATCACTGATTAGCTTTACAAATAATAATATTTACCAATTTTTATTTATGATAAAGGAAGCAGCAGTAGCGGTGCTGGTTCTGGTTCCTCGTCTGGACCAAGTAGTAAGTAAATTAACGATATTTTGAAGTTATTGATAATTCCCTTCAATCCGTGTGTCATCTCCCTGGATAAGATACAGACGAGTGTTGCATAATATCTTACTTTGTTTTCAAAATCGCTGATTAGCTTTACAAATAATAATATTCACCCATTTTTATTTAAGATGTAGGAGGCAGCAGTAGCGGTGCTGGTTCTGGTTCGTCGTCTGGACCAAGTGGTAAGTAAATTAACGATATTTTGAAGTTATTGATAATTCCCTTAAATCTGTGTGTCGTCTCCCTGCATAAGATACAGACGAGTGTTGCATAGTATCTTACTTTGTTTTCAAAATCGCTGATTAGCTTTATAAATAATAATATTCACCTATTTTTATTGAACGTGTAGGAAACAGCGGTAGCGGTTCTGGTTCTGGTTCGTCGTCTGGACCAAGTGGTAAGTAAATTTACGATATTTTGAAGTTATTGATAATTCCCTTCAATCTATCTGTCGTCTCCCTGGATAAAATACAGACGAGTGTTGCATAGTATCTTACTTTGTTTTCAAAATCGCTGATTAGCTTTACAAATAATAATATTCACCCATTTTTATTTAAGATGTAGGAGTCAGCAGTAGCGGTGCTGGTTCTGGTTCGTCGTCTGGACCAACTGGTTAGTAAATTAACGATATTTTGAAGTTATTGATAATTCCCTTCAATCCGTGTGTCGTCTCCCTGGATAAGATACAGACGAGTGTTGCATAGTATCTTACTTTGTTTTCAAAATCACTGATTAGCTTTACAAATAATAATATTCACCAATTTTTATTTATGATAAAGGAAGCAGCAGTAGCGGTGCTGGTTCTGGTTCGTCGTCTGGACCAAGTGGTAAGTAAATTAACGATATTTTGAAGTTATTGATAATTCCCTTCAATCCGTGTGTCATCTCCCTGGATAAGATACAGACGATTGTTGCATAGTATCTTACTTTGTTTTCAAAATCGCTGATTAGCTTTACAAATAATAATATTCACCCATTTTTATTTAAGATGTAGGAGGCAGCAGTAGCGGTGCTGGTTCTGGTTCGTCGTCTGGACCAAGTGGTAAGTAAATTAACGATATTTTGAAGTTATTGATAATTCCCTTAAATCTGTGTGTCGTCTCCCTGGATAAGATACAGACGAGTGTTGCATAGTATCTTACTTTGTTTTCAAAATCACTGATTAGCTTTACAAATAATAATATTCACCAATTTTTATTTATGATAAAGGAAGCAGCAGTAGCGGTGCTGGTTCTGGTTCGTCGTCTGGACCAAGTGGTAAGTAAATTAACGATATTTTGAAGTTATTGATAATTCCCTTAAATCTGTGTGTCGTCTCCCTGCATAAGATACAGACGAGTGTTGCATAGTATCTTACTTTGTTTTCAAAATCGCTGATTAGCTTTATAAATAATAATATTCACCTATTTTTATTGAACGTGTAGGAAACAGCGGTAGCGGTTCTGGTTCTGGTTCGTCGTCTGGACCAAGTGGTAAGTAAATTTACGATATTTTGAAGTTATTGATAATTCCCTTCAATCCGTGTGTCATCTCCCCGGATAAGATACAGACGAGTGTTGCATAGTATCTTACTTTGTTTTCAAAATCGCTGATTAGCTTTACAAATAATAATATTCACCCATTTTTATTTAAGATGTAGGAGGCAGCAGTAGCGGTGCTGGTTCTGGTTCGTCGTCTGGACCAACTGGTTAGTAAATTAACGATATTTTGAAGTTATTGATAATTCCCTTCAATCCGTGTGTCGTCTCCCTGGATAAGATACAGACGAGTGTTGCATAGTATCTTACTTTGTTTTCAAAATCACTGATTAGCTTTACAAATAATAATATTCACCAATTTTTATTTATGATAAAGGAAGCAGCAGTAGCGGTGCTGGTTCTGGTTCGTCGTCTGGACCAAGTGGTAAGTAAATTAACGATATTTTGAAGTTATTGATAATTCCCTTCAATCCGTGTGTCATCTCCCTGGATAAGATACAGACGATTGTTGCATAGTATCTTACTTTGTTTTCAAAATCGCTGATTAGCTTTACAAATAATAATATTCACCCATTTTTATTTAAGATGTAGGAGGCAGCAGTAGCGGTGCTGGTTCTGGTTCGTCGTCTGGACCAAGTGGTAAGTAAATTAACGATATTTTGAAGTTATTGATAATTCCCTTAAATCTGTGTGTCGTCTCCCTGGATAAGATACAGACGAGTGTTGCATAGTATCTTACTTTGTTTTCAAAATCACTGATTAGCTTTACAAATAATAATATTCACCAATTTTTATTTATGATAAAGGAAGCAGCAGTAGCGGTGCTGGTTCTGGTTCGTCGTCTGGACCAAGTGGTAAGTAAATTAACGATATTTTGAAGTTATTGATAATTCCCTTAAATCTGTGTGTCGTCTCCCTGCATAAGATACAGACGAGTGTTGCATAGTATCTTACTTTGTTTTCAAAATCGCTGATTAGCTTTACAAATAATAATATTCACCCATTTTTATTTAAGATGTAGGAGGCAGCAGTAGCGGTGCTGGTTCTGGTTCGTCGTCTGGACCAAGTGGTAAGTAAATTAACGATATTTTGAAGTTATTGATAATTCCCTTCAATCCGTGTGTCATCTCCCCGGATAACATACAGACGAGTGTTGCATAGTATCTTACTTTGTTTTCAAAATCGCTGATTAGCTTTACAAATAATAATATTCACCCATTTTTATTTAAGATGTAGGAGGCAGCAGTAGCGGTGCTGGTTCTGGTTCGTCGTCTGGACCAAGTGGTAAGTAAATTAACGATATTTTGAAGTTATTGATAATTCCCTTAAATCTGTGTGTCGTCTCCCTGGATAAGATACAGACGAGTGTTGCATAGTATCTTACTTTGTTTTCAAAATCACTGATTAGCTTTACAAATAATAATATTTACCAATTTTTATTTATGATAAAGGAAGCAGCAGTAGCGGTGCTGGTTCTGGTTCCTCGTCTGGACCAAGTAGTAAGTAAATTAACGATATTTTGAAGTTATTGATAATTCCCTTCAATCCGTGTGTCATCTCCCTGGATAAGATACAGACGAGTGTTGCATAATATCTTACTTTGTTTTCAAAATCGCTGATTAGCTTTACAAATAATAATATTCACCCATTTTTATTTAAGATGTAGGAGGCAGCAGTAGCGGTGCTGGTTCTGGTTCGTCGTCTGGACCAAGTGGTAAGTAAATTAACGATATTTTGAAGTTATTGATAATTCCCTTAAATCTGTGTGTCGTCTCCCTGCATAAGATACAGACGAGTGTTGCATAGTATCTTACTTTGTTTTCAAAATCGCTGATTAGCTTTATAAATAATAATATTCACCTATTTTTATTGAACGTGTAGGAAACAGCGGTAGCGGTTCTGGTTCTGGTTCGTCGTCTGGACCAAGTGGTAAGTAAATTTACGATATTTTGAAGTTATTGATAATTCCCTTCAATCTATCTGTCGTCTCCCTGGATAAAATACAGACGAGTGTTGCATAGTATCTTACTTTGTTTTCAAAATCGCTGATTAGCTTTACAAATAATAATATTCACCCATTTTTATTTAAGATGTAGGAGGCAGCAGTAGCGGTGCTGGTTCTGGTTCGTCGTCTGGACCAACTGGTTAGTAAATTAACGATATTTTGAAGTTATTGATAATTCCCTTCAATCCGTGTGTCGTCTCCCTGGATAAGATACAGACGAGTGTTGCATAGTATCTTACTTTGTTTTCAAAATCACTGATTAGCTTTACAAATAATAATATTCACCAATTTTTATTTATGATAAAGGAAGCAGCAGTAGCGGTGCTGGTTCTGGTTCGTCGTCTGGACCAAGTGGTAAGTAAATTAACGATATTTTGAAGTTATTGATAATTCCCTTCAATCCGTGTGTCATCTCCCTGGATAAGATACAGACGATTGTTGCATAGTATCTTACTTTGTTTTCAAAATCGCTGATTAGCTTTACAAATAATAATATTCACCAATTTTTATTTAAGATGTAGGAGGCAGCAGTAGCGGTGCTGGTTCTGGTTCGTCGTCTGGACCAAGTGGTAAGTAAATTAACGATATTTTGAAGTTATTGATAATTCCCTTAAATCTGTGTGTCGTCTCCCTGGATAAGATACAGACGAGTGTTGCATAGTATCTTACTTTGTTTTCAAAATCACTGATTAGCTTTACAAATAATAATATTCACCAATTTTTATTTATGATAAAGGAAGCAGCAGTAGCGGTGCTGGTTCTGGTTCGTCGTCTGGACCAAGTGGTAAGTAAATTAACGATATTTTGAAGTTATTGATAATTCCCTTCAATCCGTGTGTCATCTCCCCGGATAAGATACAGACGAGTGTTGCATAGTATCTTACTTTGTTTTCAAAATCGCTGATTAGCTTTACAAATAATAATATTCACCCATTTTTATTTAAGATGTAGGAGGCAGCAGTAGCGGTGCTGGTTCTGGTTCGTCGTCTGGACCAAGTGGTAAGTAAATTAACGATATTTTGAAGTTATTGATAATTCCCTTCAATCCGTGTGTCATCTCCCCGGATAACATACAGACGAGTGTTGCATAGTATCTTACTTTGTTTTCAAAATCGCTGATTAGCTTTACAAATAATAATATTCACCCATTTTTATTTAAGATGTAGGAGGCAGCAGTAGCGGTGCTGGTTCTGGTTCGTCGTCTGGACCAAGTGGTAAGTAAATTAACGATATTTTGAAGTTATTGATAATTCCCTTAAATCTGTGTGTCGTCTCCCTGGATAAGATACAGACGAGTGTTGCATAGTATCTTACTTTGTTTTCAAAATCACTGATTAGCTTTACAAATAATAATATTCACCCATTTTTATTTAAGATGTAGGAGGCAGCAGTAGCGGTTCTGGTTCTGGTTCGTCGTCTGGACCAAGTGGTAAGTAAATTAACGATATTTTGAAGTTATTGATAATTCCCTTAAATCTGTGTGTCGTCTCCCTGGATAAGATACAGACGAGTGTTGCATAGTATCTTACTTTGTTTTCAAAATCACTGATAAGCTTTACAAATAATAATATTCACCAATTTTTATTTATGATAAAGGAAGCAGCAGTAGCGGTGCTGGTTCTGGTTCGTCGGCTGGACCAAGTGGTAAGTAAATTAACGATATTTTGAAGTTATTGATAATTCCCTTCAATCCGTGTGTCATCTCCCCGGATAAGATACAGACGAGTGTTGCATAGTATCTTACTTTGTTTTCAAAATCGCTGATTAGCTTTACAAATAATAATATTCACCCATTTTTATTTAAGATGTAGGAGGCAGCAGTAGCGGTGCTGGTTCTGGTTCGTCGTCTGGACCAAGTGGTAAGTAAATTAACGATATTTTGAAGTTATTGATAATTCCCTTAAATCTGTGTGTCGTCTCCCTGGATAAGATACAGACGAGTGTTGCATAGTATCTTACTTGGTTTTCAAAATCACTGATTAGCTTTACAAATAATAATATTCACCAATTTTTATTTATGATAAAGGAAGCAGCAGTAGCGGTGCTGGTTCTGGTTCGTCGTCTGGACCAAGTGGTAAGTAAATTAACGATATTTTGAAGTTATTGATAATTCCCTTCAATCCGTGTGTCATCTCCCTGGATAAGATACAGACGAGTGTTGCATAGTATCTTACTTTGTTTTCAAAATCGCTGATTAGCTTTACAAATAATAATATTCACCCATTTTTATTTAAGATGTAGGAGGCAGCAGTAGCGGTGCTGGTTCTGGTTCGTCGTCTGGACCAAGTGGTAAGTAAATTAACGATATTTTGAAGTTATTGATAATTCCCTTAAATCTGTGTGTCGTCTCCCCGGATAAGATACAGACGAGTGTTGCATAGTATCTTACTTTGTTTTCAAAATCGCTGATTAGCTTTACAAATAATAATATTCACCTATTTTTATTGAACGTGTAGGAAACAGCGGTAGCGGTTCTGGTTCTGGTTCGTCGTCTGGACCAAGTGGTAAGTAAATTTACGATATTTTGAAGTTATTGATAATTCCCTTCAATCTATCTGTCGTCTCCCTGGATAAAATACAGACGAGTGTTGCATAGTATCTTACTTTGTTTTCAAAATCGCTGATTAGCTTTACAAATAATAATATTCACCCATTTTTATTTAAGATGTAGGAGGCAGCAGTAGCGGTGCTGGTTCTGGTTCGTCGGCTGGACCAAGTGGTAAGTAAATTAACGATATTTTGAAGTTATTGATAATTCCCTTCAATCCGTGTGTCATCTCCCCGGATAAGATACAGACGAGTGTTGCATAGTATCTTACTTTGTTTTCAAAATCGCTGATTAGCTTTACAAATAATAATATTCACCCATTTTTATTTAAGATGTAGGAGGCAGCAGTAGCGGTGCTGGTTCTGGTTCGTCGTCTGGACCAAGTGGTAAGTAAATTAACGATATTTTGAAGTTATTAATAATTCCCTTAAATCTGTGTGTCGTCTCCCTGGATAAGATACAGACGAGTGTTGCATAGTATCTTACTTTGTTTTCAAAATCACTGATTAGCTTTACAAATAATAATATTCACCAATTTTTATTTATGATAAAGGAAGCAACAGTAGCGGTGCTGGTTCTGGTTCGTCGTCTGGACCAAGTGGTAAGTAAATTAACGATATTTTGAAGTTATTGATAATTCCCTTAAATCTGTGTGTCGTCTCCCTGGATAAGATACAGACGAGTGTTGCATAGTATCTTACTTTGTTTTCAAAATCACTGATTAGCTTTACAAATAATAATATTCACCTATTTTAATTGAACGTGTAGGAAACAGCGGTAGCGGTTCTGGTTCTGGTTCGTCGTCTGGACCAAGTGGTAAGTAAATTTACGATATTTTGAAGTTATTGATAATTCCCTTAAATCTGTGTGTCGTCTCCCTGGATAAGATACAGACGAGTGTTGCATAGTATCTTACTTTGTTTTCAAAATCGCTGATTAGCTTTACAAATAATAATATTCACCCATTTTTATTTAAGATGTAGGAGGCAGCAGTAGCGGTTCTGGTTCTGGTTCGTCGTCTGGACCAAGTGGTAAGTAAATTAACGATATTTTGAAGTTATTGATAATTCCCTTAAATCTGTGTGTCGTCTCCCTGGATAAGATACAGACGAGTGTTGCATAGTATCTTACTTTGTTTTCAAAATCACTGATAAGCTTTACAAATAATAATATTCACCAATTTTTATTTATGATAAAGGAAGCAGCAGTAGCGGTGCTGGTTCTGGTTCGTCGGCTGGACCAAGTGGTAAGTAAATTAACGATATTTTGAAGTTATTGATAATTCCCTTCAATCCGTGTGTCATCTCCCCGGATAAGATACAGACGAGTGTTGCATAGTATCTTACTTTGTTTTCAAAATCGCTGATTAGCTTTACAAATAATAATATTCACCCATTTTTATTTAAGATGTAGGAGGCAGCAGTAGCGGTGCTGGTTCTGGTTCGTCGTCTGGACCAAGTGGTAAGTAAATTAACGATATTTTGAAGTTATTGATAATTCCCTTAAATCTGTGTGTCGTCTCCCTGGATAAGATACAGACGAGTGTTGCATAGTATCTTACTTGGTTTTCAAAATCACTGATTAGCTTTACAAATAATAATATTCACCAATTTTTATTTATGATAAAGGAAGCAGCAGTAGCGGTGCTGGTTCTGGTTCGTCGTCTGGACCAAGTGGTAAGTAAATTAACGATATTTTGAAGTTATTGATAATTCCCTTCAATCCGTGTGTCATCTCCCTGGATAAGATACAGACGAGTGTTGCATAGTATCTTACTTTGTTTTCAAAATCGCTGATTAGCTTTACAAATAATAATATTCACCCATTTTTATTTAAGATGTAGGAGGCAGCAGTAGCGGTGCTGGTTCTGGTTCGTCGTCTGGACCAAGTGGTAAGTAAATTAACGATATTTTGAAGTTATTGATAATTCCCTTAAATCTGTGTGTCGTCTCCCCGGATAAGATACAGACGAGTGTTGCATAGTATCTTACTTTGTTTTCAAAATCGCTGATTAGCTTTACAAATAATAATATTCACCTATTTTTATTGAACGTGTAGGAAACAGCGGTAGCGGTTCTGGTTCTGGTTCGTCGTCTGGACCAAGTGGTAAGTAAATTTACGATATTTTGAAGTTATTGATAATTCCCTTCAATCTATCTGTCGTCTCCCTGGATAAAATACAGACGAGTGTTGCATAGTATCTTACTTTGTTTTCAAAATCGCTGATTAGCTTTACAAATAATAATATTCACCCATTTTTATTTAAGATGTAGGAGGCAGCAGTAGCGGTGCTGGTTCTGGTTCCTCGGCTGGACCAAGTGGTAAGTAAATTAACGATATTTTGAAGTTATTGATAATTCCCTTTAATCCGTGTGTCATCTCCCCGGATAAGATACAGACGAGTGTTG
This sequence comes from Dendrolimus pini, assembly GCA_949752895.1. Classification (NCBI taxonomy): domain Eukaryota; kingdom Metazoa; phylum Arthropoda; class Insecta; order Lepidoptera; family Lasiocampidae; genus Dendrolimus; species Dendrolimus pini. Next base: position 8,817,546 of record OX457137.1, read on the forward strand.
CATAGTATCTTACTTTGTTTTCAAAATCGCTGATTAGCTTTACAAATAATAATATTCACCCATTTTTATTTAAGATGTAGGAGGCAGCAGTAGCGGTGCTGGTTCTGGTTCGTCGTCTGGACCAAGTGGTAAGTAAATTAACGATATTTTGAAGTTACTGATAATTCCCTTAAATCTGTGTGTCGTCTCCCTGGATAAGATACAGACGAGTGTTGCATAGTATCTTACTTTGTTTTCAAAATCACTGATTAGCTTTACAAATAATAATATTCACCAATTTTTATTTATGATAAAGGAAGCAGCAGTAGCGGTGCTGGTTCTGGTTCGTCGTCTGGACCAAGTGGTAAGTAAATTAACGATATTTTGAAGTTATTGATAATTCCCTTCAATCCGTGTGTCATCTCCCCGGATAAGATACAGACGAGTGTTGCATAGTATCTTACTTTGTTTTCAAAATCGCTGATTAGCTTTACAAATAATAATATTCACCCATTTTTATTTAAGATGTAGGAGGCAGCAGTAGCGGTGCTGGTTCTGGTTCGTCGTCTGGACCAAGTGGTAAGTAAATTAACGATATTTTGAAGTTATTGATAATTCCCTTCAATCCGTGTGTCATCCCCCCGGATAAGATACAGACGAGTGTTGCATAGTATCTTACTTTGTTTTCAAAATCGCTGATTAGCTTTACAAATAATAATATTCACCCATTTTTATTTAAGATGTAGGAGGCAGCAGTAGCGGTGCTGGTTCTGGTTCGTCGTCTGGACCAAGTGGTAAGTAAATTAACGATATTTTGAAGTTATTGATAATTCCCTTAAATCTGTGTGTCGTCTCCCTGGATAAGATACAGACGAGTGTTGCATAGTATCTTACTTTGTTTTCAAAATCGCTGATTAGCTTTACAAATAATAATATTCACCCATTTTTATTTAAGATGTAGGAGGCAGCAGTAGCGGTGCTGGTTCTGGTTCGTCGTCTGGACCAAGTGGTAAGTAAATTAACGATATTTTGAAGTTATTGATAATTCCCTTCAATCCGTGTGTCATCTCCCCGGATAACATACAGACGAGTGTTGCATAGTATCTTACTTTGTTTTCAAAATCGCTGATTAGCTTTACAAATAATAATATTCACCCATTTTTATTTAAGATGTAGGAGGCAGCAGTAGCGGTGCTGGTTCTGGTTCGTCGTCTGGACCAAGTGGTAAGTAAATTAACGATATTTTGAAGTTATTGATAATTCCCTTAAATCTGTGTGTCGTCTCCCTGGATAAGATACAGACGAGTGTTGCATAGTATCTTACTTTGTTTTCAAAATCACTGATTAGCTTTACAAATAATAATATTTACCAATTTTTATTTATGATAAAGGAAGCAGCAGTAGCGGTGCTGGTTCTGGTTCCTCGTCTGGACCAAGTAGTAAGTAAATTAACGATATTTTGAAGTTATTGATAATTCCCTTCAATCCGTGTGTCATCTCCCTGGATAAGATACAGACGAGTGTTGCATAATATCTTACTTTGTTTTCAAAATCGCTGATTAGCTTTACAAATAATAATATTCACCCATTTTTATTTAAGATGTAGGAGGCAGCAGTAGCGGTGCTGGTTCTGGTTCGTCGTCTGGACCAAGTGGTAAGTAAATTAACGATATTTTGAAGTTATTGATAATTCCCTTAAATCTGTGTGTCGTCTCCCTGCATAAGATACAGACGAGTGTTGCATAGTATCTTACTTTGTTTTCAAAATCGCTGATTAGCTTTATAAATAATAATATTCACCTATTTTTATTGAACGTGTAGGAAACAGCGGTAGCGGTTCTGGTTCTGGTTCGTCGTCTGGACCAAGTGGTAAGTAAATTTACGATATTTTGAAGTTATTGATAATTCCCTTCAATCTATCTGTCGTCTCCCTGGATAAAATACAGACGAGTGTTGCATAGTATCTTACTTTGTTTTCAAAATCGCTGATTAGCTTTACAAATAATAATATTCACCCATTTTTATTTAAGATGTAGGAGGCAGCAGTAGCGGTGCTGGTTCTGGTTCGTCGTCTGGACCAACTGGTTAGTAAATTAACGATATTTTGAAGTTATTGATAATTCCCTTCAATCCGTGTGTCGTCTCCCTGGATAAGATACAGACGAGTGTTGCATAGTATCTTACTTTGTTTTCAAAATCACTGATTAGCTTTACAAATAATAATATTCACCAATTTTTATTTATGATAAAGGAAGCAGCAGTAGCGGTGCTGGTTCTGGTTCGTCGTCTGGACCAAGTGGTAAGTAAATTAACGATATTTTGAAGTTATTGATAATTCCCTTAAATCCGTGTGTCGTCTCCCTGGATAAGATACAGACGATTGTTGCATAGTATCTTACTTTGTTTTCAAAATCGCTGATTAGCTTTACAAATAATAATATTCACCCATTTTTATTTAAGATGTAGGAGGCAGCAGTAGCGGTGCTGGTTCTGGTTCGTCGTCTGGACCAAGTGGTAAGTAAATTAACGATATTTTGAAGTTATTGATAATTCCCTTAAATCTGTGTGTCGTCTCCCTGGATAAGATACAGACGAGTGTTGCATAGTATCTTACTTTGTTTTCAAAATCACTGATTAGCTTTACAAATAATAATATTCACCAATTTTTATTTATGATAAAGGAAGCAGCAGTAGCGGTGCTGGTTCTGGTTCGTCGTCTGGACCAAGTGGTAAGTAAATTAACGATATTTTGAAGTTATTGATAATTCCCTTAAATCTGTGTGTCGTCTCCCTGCATAAGATACAGACGAGTGTTGCATAGTATCTTACTTTGTTTTCAAAATCGCTGATTAGCTTTATAAATAATAATATTCACCTATTTTTATTGAACGTGTAGGAAACAGCGGTAGCGGTTCTGGTTCTGGTTCGTCGTCTGGACCAAGTGGTAAGTAAATTTACGATATTTTGAAGTTATTGATAATTCCCTTCAATCCGTGTGTCATCTCCCCGGATAAGATACAGACGAGTGTTGCATAGTATCTTACTTTGTTTTCAAAATCGCTGATTAGCTTTACAAATAATAATATTCACCCATTTTTATTTAAGATGTAGGAGGCAGCAGTAGCGGTGCTGGTTCTGGTTCGTCGTCTGGACCAACTGGTTAGTAAATTAACGATATTTTGAAGTTATTGATAATTCCCTTCAATCCGTGTGTCGTCTCCCTGGATAAGATACAGACGAGTGTTGCATAGTATCTTACTTTGTTTTCAAAATCACTGATTAGCTTTACAAATAATAATATTCACCAATTTTTATTTATGATAAAGGAAGCAGCAGTAGCGGTGCTGGTTCTGGTTCGTCGTCTGGACCAAGTGGTAAGTAAATTAACGATATTTTGAAGTTATTGATAATTCCCTTCAATCCGTGTGTCATCTCCCTGGATAAGATACAGACGATTGTTGCATAGTATCTTACTTTGTTTTCAAAATCGCTGATTAGCTTTACAAATAATAATATTCACCCATTTTTATTTAAGATGTAGGAGGCAGCAGTAGCGGTGCTGGTTCTGGTTCGTCGTCTGGACCAAGTGGTAAGTAAATTAACGATATTTTGAAGTTATTGATAATTCCCTTAAATCTGTGTGTCGTCTCCCTGGATAAGATACAGACGAGTGTTGCATAGTATCTTACTTTGTTTTCAAAATCACTGATTAGCTTTACAAATAATAATATTCACCAATTTTTATTTATGATAAAGGAAGCAGCAGTAGCGGTGCTGGTTCTGGTTCGTCGTCTGGACCAAGTGGTAAGTAAATTAACGATATTTTGAAGTTATTGATAATTCCCTTAAATCTGTGTGTCGTCTCCCTGCATAAGATACAGACGAGTGTTGCATAGTATCTTACTTTGTTTTCAAAATCGCTGATTAGCTTTACAAATAATAATATTCACCCATTTTTATTTAAGATGTAGGAGGCAGCAGTAGCGGTGCTGGTTCTGGTTCGTCGTCTGGACCAAGTGGTAAGTAAATTAACGATATTTTGAAGTTATTGATAATTCCCTTCAATCCGTGTGTCATCTCCCCGGATAACATACAGACGAGTGTTGCATAGTATCTTACTTTGTTTTCAAAATCGCTGATTAGCTTTACAAATAATAATATTCACCCATTTTTATTTAAGATGTAGGAGGCAGCAGTAGCGGTGCTGGTTCTGGTTCGTCGTCTGGACCAAGTGGTAAGTAAATTAACGATATTTTGAAGTTATTGATAATTCCCTTAAATCTGTGTGTCGTCTCCCTGGATAAGATACAGACGAGTGTTGCATAGTATCTTACTTTGTTTTCAAAATCACTGATTAGCTTTACAAATAATAATATTTACCAATTTTTATTTATGATAAAGGAAGCAGCAGTAGCGGTGCTGGTTCTGGTTCCTCGTCTGGACCAAGTAGTAAGTAAATTAACGATATTTTGAAGTTATTGATAATTCCCTTCAATCCGTGTGTCATCTCCCTGGATAAGATACAGACGAGTGTTGCATAATATCTTACTTTGTTTTCAAAATCGCTGATTAGCTTTACAAATAATAATATTCACCCATTTTTATTTAAGATGTAGGAGGCAGCAGTAGCGGTGCTGGTTCTGGTTCGTCGTCTGGACCAAGTGGTAAGTAAATTAACGATATTTTGAAGTTATTGATAATTCCCTTAAATCTGTGTGTCGTCTCCCTGCATAAGATACAGACGAGTGTTGCATAGTATCTTACTTTGTTTTCAAAATCGCTGATTAGCTTTATAAATAATAATATTCACCCATTTTTATTGAACGTGTAGGAAACAGCGGTAGCGGTTCTGGTTCTGGTTCGTCGTCTGGACCAAGTGGTAAGTAAATTTACGATATTTTGAAGTTATTGATAATTCCCTTCAATCTATCTGTCGTCTCCCTGGATAAAATACAGACGAGTGTTGCATAGTATCTTACTTTGTTTTCAAAATCGCTGATTAGCTTTACAAATAATAATATTCACCCATTTTTATTTAAGATGTAGGAGGCAGCAGTAGCGGTGCTGGTTCTGGTTCGTCGTCTGGACCAACTGGTTAGTAAATTAACGATATTTTGAAGTTATTGATAATTCCCTTCAATCCGTGTGTCGTCTCCCTGGATAAGATACAGACGAGTGTTGCATAGTATCTTACTTTGTTTTCAAAATCACTGATTAGCTTTACAAATAATAATATTCACCAATTTTTATTTATGATAAAGGAAGCAGCAGTAGCGGTGCTGGTTCTGGTTCGTCGTCTGGACCAAGTGGTAAGTAAATTAACGATATTTTGAAGTTATTGATAATTCCCTTCAATCCGTGTGTCATCTCCCTGGATAAGATACAGACGATTGTTGCATAGTATCTTACTTTGTTTTCAAAATCGCTGATTAGCTTTACAAATAATAATATTCACCCATTTTTATTTAAGATGTAGGAGGCAGCAGTAGCGGTGCTGGTTCTGGTTCGTCGTCTGGACCAAGTGGTAAGTAAATTAACGATATTTTGAAGTTATTGATAATTCCCTTAAATCTGTGTGTCGTCTCCCTGGATAAGATACAGACGAGTGTTGCATAGTATCTTACTTTGTTTTCAAAATCACTGATTAGCTTTACAAATAATAATATTCACCAATTTTTATTTATGATAAAGGAAGCAGCAGTAGCGGTGCTGGTTCTGGTTCGTCGTCTGGACCAAGTGGTAAGTAAATTAACGATATTTTGAAGTTATTGATAATTCCCTTCAATCCGTGTGTCATCTCCCCGGATAAGATACAGACGAGTGTTGCATAGTATCTTACTTTGTTTTCAAAATCGCTGATTAGCTTTACAAATAATAATATTCACCCATTTTTATTTAAGATGTAGGAGGCAGCAGTAGCGGTGCTGGTTCTGGTTCGTCGTCTGGACCAAGTGGTAAGTAAATTAACGATATTTTGAAGTTATTGATAATTCCCTTCAATCCGTGTGTCATCTCCCCGGATAACATACAGACGAGTGTTGCATAGTATCTTACTTTGTTTTCAAAATCGCTGATTAGCTTTACAAATAATAATATTCACCCATTTTTATTTAAGATGTAGGAGGCAGCAGTAGCGGTGCTGGTTCTGGTTCGTCGTCTGGACCAAGTGGTAAGTAAATTAACGATATTTTGAAGTTATTGATAATTCCCTTAAATCTGTGTGTCGTCTCCCTGGATAAGATACAGACGAGTGTTGCATAGTATCTTACTTTGTTTTCAAAATCACTGATTAGCTTTACAAATAATAATATTTACCAATTTTTATTTATGATAAAGGAAGCAGCAGTAGCGGTGCTGGTTCTGGTTCCTCGTCTGGACCAAGTAGTAAGTAAATTAACGATATTTTGAAGTTATTGATAATTCCCTTCAATCCGTGTGTCATCTCCCTGGATAAGATACAGACGAGTGTTGCATAATATCTTACTTTGTTTTCAAAATCGCTGATTAGCTTTACAAATAATAATATTCACCCATTTTTATTTAAGATGTAGGAGGCAGCAGTAGCGGTGCTGGTTCTGGTTCGTCGTCTGGACCAAGTGGTAAGTAAATTAACGATATTTTGAAGTTATTGATAATTCCCTTAAATCTGTGTGTCGTCTCCCTGGATAAGATACAGACGAGTGTTGCATAGTATCTTACTTTGTTTTCAAAATCACTGATTAGCTTTACAAATAATAATATTCACCAATTTTTATTTATGATAAAGGAAGCAGCAGTAGCGGTGCTGGTTCTGGTTCGTCGTCTGGACCAAGTGGTAAGTAAATTAACGATATTTTGAAGTTATTGATAATTCCCTTCAATCCGTGTGTCATCTCCCCGGATAAGATACAGACGAGTGTTGCATAGTATCTTACTTTGTTTTCAAAATCGCTGATTAGCTTTACAAATAATAATATTCACCCATTTTTATTTAAGATGTAGGAGGCAGCAGTAGCGGTGCTGGTTCTGGTTCGTCGTCTGGACCAAGTGGTAAGTAAATTAACGATATTTTGAAGTTATTGATAATTCCCTTAAATCTGTGTGTCGTCTCCCTGGATAAGATACAGACGAGTGTTGCATAGTATCTTACTTTGTTTTCAAAATCACTGATTAGCTTTACAAATAATAATATTCACCAATTTTTGTTTATGATAAAGGAAGCAGCAGTAGCGGTGCTGGTTCTGGTTCGTCGTCTGGACCAAGTGGTAAGTAAATTAACGATATTTTGAAGTTATTGATAATTCCCTTCAATCCGTGTGTCATCTCCCCGGATAAGATACAGACGAGTGTTGCATAGTATCTTACTTTGTTTTCAAAATCGCTGATTAGCTTTACAAATAATAATATTCACCCATTTTTATTTAAGATGTAGGAGGCAGCAGTAGCGGTGCTGGTTCTGGTTCGTCGTCTGGACCAAGTGGTAAGTAAATTAACGATATTTTGAAGTTATTGATAATTCCCTTAAATCTGTGTGTCGTCTCCCTGGATAAGATACAGACGAGTGTTGCATAGTATCTTACTTGGTTTTCAAAATCACTGATTAGCTTTACAAATAATAATATTCACCAATTTTTATTTATGATAAAGGAAGCAGCAGTAGCGGTGCTGGTTCTGGTTCGTCGTCTGGACCAAGTGGTAAGTAAATTAACGATATTTTGAAGTTATTGATAATTCCCTTCAATCCGTGTGTCATCTCCCTGGATAAGATACAGACGAGTGTTGCATAGTATCTTACTTTGTTTTCAAAATCGCTGATTAGCTTTACAAATAATAATATTCACCCATTTTTATTTAAGATGTAGGAGGCAGCAGTAGCGGTGCTGGTTCTGGTTCGTCGTCTGGACCAAGTGGTAAGTAAATTAACGATATTTTGAAGTTATTGATAATTCCCTTAAATCTGTGTGTCGTCTCCCCGGATAAGATACAGACGAGTGTTGCATAGTATCTTACTTTGTTTTCAAAATCGCTGATTAGCTTTACAAATAATAATATTCACCCATTTTTATTTAAGATGTAGGAGGCAGCAGTAGCGGTGCTGGATCTGGTTCGTCGTCTGGACCAAGTGGTAAGTAAATTAACGATATTTTGAAGTTATTGATAATTCCCTTCAATCCGTGTGTCATCTCCCTGGATAAGATACAGACGAGTGTTGCATAGTATCTTACTTTGTTTTCAAAATCGCTGATTAGCTTTACAAATAATAATACTCACCTATTTTTATTGAACGTGTAGGAAACAGCGGTAGCGGTTCTGGTTCGTCGTCTGGACCAAGTGGTAAGTAAATTAACGATATTTTGAAGTTATTGATAATTCCCTTCAATCTGTCTGTCGTCTCCCTGGATAAGATACAGACGAGTGTTGCATAGTATCTTACTTTGTTTTCAAAATCGCTGATTAGCTTTACAAATAATAATATTCACCCATTTTTATTTATGATAAAGGAAGCAGCTGTAGCGGTGCTGGTTCTGGTTCGTCGTCTGGACCAAGTGGTAAGTAAATTAACGATATTTTGAAGTTATTGATAATTCCCTTCAATCTATCTGTCGTCTCCCTGGATAAAAAACAGACGAGTGTTGCATAGTATCTTACTTTGTTTTCAAAATCGCTGATTAGCTTTACAAATAATAATATTCACCTATTTTTATTGAACGTGTAGGAAACAGCGGTAGCGGTTCTGGTTCTGGTTCGTCGTCTGGACCAAGTGGTAAGTAAATTTACGATATTTTGAAGTTATTGATAATTCCCTTCAATCTATCTGTCGTCTCCCTGGATAAAATACAGACGAGTGTTGCATAGTATCTTACTTTGTTTTCAAAATCGCTGATTAGCTTTACAAATAATAATATTCACCCATTTTTATTTAAGATGTAGGAGGCAGCAGTAGCGGTGCTGGTTCTGGTTCGTCGTCTGGACCAAGTGGTAAGTAAATTAACGATATTTTGAAGTTATTGATAATTCCCTTCAATCCGTGTGTCATCTCCCCGGATAAGATACAGACGAGTGTTGCATAGTATCTTAATTTGTTTTCAAAATCGCTGATTAGCTTTACAAATAATAATATTCACCCATTTTTATTTAAGATGTAGGAGGCAGCAGTAGCGGTGCTGGTTCTGGTTCGTCGTCTGGACCAAGTGGTAAGTAAATTAACGATATTTTGAAGTTATTGATAATTCCCTTAAATCTGTGTGTCGTCTCCCTGGATAAGATACAGACGAGTGTTGCATAGTATCTTACTTTGTTTTCAAAATCACTGATTAGCTTTACAAATAATAATATTCACCAATTTTTATTTATGATAAAGGAAGCAGCAGTAGCGGTGCTGGTTCTGGTTCGTCGGCTGGACCAAGTGGTAAGTAAATTAACGATATTTTGAAGTTATTGATAATTCCCTTCAATCCGTGTGTCATCTCCCCGGATAAGATACAGACGAGTGTTGCATAGTATCTTACTTTGTTTTCAAAATCGCTGATTAGCTTTACAAATAATAATATTCACCCATTTTTATTTAAGATGTAGGAGGCAGCAGTAGCGGTGCTGGTTCTGGTTCGTCGTCTGGACCAAGTGGTAAGTAAATTAACGATATTTTGAAGTTATTGATAATTCCCTTAAATCTGTGTGTCGTCTCCCTGGATAAGATACAGACAAGTGTTGCATAGTATCTTACTTTGTTTTCAAAATCACTGATTAGCTTTACAAATAATAATATTCACCAATTTTTATTTATGATAAAGGAAGGAGCAGTAGCGGTGCTGGTTCTGGTTCGTCGGCTGGACCAAGTGGTAAGTAAATTAACGATATTTTGAAGTTATTGATAATTCCCTTCAATCCGTGTGTCATCTCCCCGGATAAGATACAGACGAGTGTTGCATA